>BLSH010548779.1:59279-71776 GCA_018402905.1 Glandirana rugosa
TAGACCGTCTAAGGGTGGCAAGGGAACGACTTCGGGACAGATGGTAACTTTGGTACCCTGTTGTAAGGCCCAATGCGTATTTAACCCTATTTAGGGTTTAAAATGGGGATCTAATGAAGGGGGGGAGTACAGGAGTTTAAGGTGAGGGCGACGCGTCCCACCGGAGGTAGTTTATAGACCCATATTACCAGTGATCTAGAGACCGACTGATATGAGGTGACCTTGGAGATATGTTAGACGAATTTTGATTCTGAATTTAGACCCGGTCCGAGGGGAACCCTCATTCACCAGTGTAATTGGAGTAGTTTTACTAGTAGAACGGGTTTCATAATATATACTACACCATCCGAGGGGAAGGATATATATGTTTTAAGAAATTTTGGGAACTGAGGTATTAGTTAAGTAAGCACACCCCGAGGAGATCTGTGTTTGAAAGTACCGACTGGGACTTCTTGGGGTGACTGAACCCACCCTACCGGGAAGGCCTTATACCCAGATATTTGATGGAGGCCACCCTGCGCAGCGGGAGTGGAATTTGAGGACATGAGGGGGGGAAGTAATCTAGGGGTAAAATTTGGGATTTATCCCAATTTATGCATAGCCCGGAATGTTGTCCCATGGTTTCAATGGTAGACAGGGCTTCAGCAAGGGAACGGTGGGAATCTGCCAGATACAAGACCATGTCGTCCGCATGAAGGACAATCTTTTCTTCAAAGTCCCCAACTCTTAATCCCAGTATTCTCCCGTTAGCTCTTATAGCAGATGCCAGTGGCTCTACCGCCAGGGCGTATAACAGTACGGGCCGGGTACAGCATAGTGTATTTGAGATGCAGTACTCAAAGCCTTCTCTTGACCTCCTGAAACTGAGCACGCTGTTTCTGTACCTAGTTGGAGAAGTCCGGGAAGGCCGCGATATGCACATTTGTGTATGGTATGTTGCCGCGTTCACGTGTCAGCCGCAAAATGGCATTCCGATGTTTGAAGTTGAGGAACTTGGCTATGAACATGTGGGGGAGAGCCCCCTGCAGGGGTGGCTTGGTTGGAATATGATGCGCTCGTTCAACAGCAAATATGACCGAGAAGGCCTCACGCCAGTAGGTGGTGATAAGGAGCTGTTCAAGGAACCCAGCCGGGTCCTTACCATCCGCTGCTTCCAGCAGGTCAACAAAGCGGAGATTGCACCGTCTCAAGCGATTCTCCATGTCATCTTGCTTACTCGCGAGTTGCTGTATACGGCGCTGCATCTTCTCTGTGTCATGCTGCAGGGGGTGGAGGTTATCTTCCACTGAGCTAATCCGGGCCTCAGCCTCCGCCACTCGATCCCGGAGCGATGATAAGTCCTGCCGCATCAGGGAGATATCGATTTTGACCTCCTCTATCTTCGTTGTCAGGGTGCCCTGACACTGTGCTATGGCTTCCAGGACCCTGAGCTCCGATGCCGTGGGCTCTGCTTCAGGGGAGGGGCCGGCGCCATTTTCGGCCTGCTGATCCTTCTCCTGCAGCTTGTACTTAGCCAATTTGGCGGCCGCTTCTTTGGCTGTTTTTGGCGGCGACATGTTCCGTAACGTCCCGGGTGAATCAAGGGTGATGTGGGAGACCAAAATAATTGCAGGATTAGCGGTACAGGAGTATGTCGGGTCGGAGCTCTAATGACACATGTCCACTCACATCGTGCTCCAGGCCACACCCCCCTGCAGTTCCTCTTTAAAGCGGAGTTCCACCCAAAAGTGAAACTTCCACTTTAAGGGAAGGTGACCCTCTGACATGCCACAATTGGCATGTCTTTTTTTGGGGGGGTGACCAGGGACCCTGTTTTCACAGGGTCCCAGATCCACTTCCTCCCCTGGAGCCGCAGCTCCAGGAAGGAAGTCCACCTTCCCCCCTCCCTCTCGACGATCTTCTGGGACACGTCACAGGTCCCAGAAGATACGCTGGCCAGTCACAAGCGCAACGCGGCTTGCGCATGCGCAGTGCGTGCCCGGCTTTGAAGCCAAAGCCGGGTGCCCACACCCGTGATGCCAGTGCCGTAGAGAGGAGGGGTAGAGGAGCGAGCCCTCGGGCGACCGCTTCGCTGGAGCAAGGGACAGGTGAGTGTCCGATTATTAAAAGTCAGCAGCTACACGTTTGGAGCTGCTGACTTTTATATCGGTGGAACTCCGCTTTAAGTAGATGCTTCATGAATCATCTGCCCTTACTCAAAATGGCTACAGCTTGAAATGCTAGGGGGGTGCTTTTCAAAGTGATTTCAATAAAATAAAACATGGAGACATGGATGGATGAGTGTGTTTGTTTTGAATATTAACCACTTCAATACCAGGCACTTTTCCCCCTTCCTGCCCAGGCCAATTTTCAGCTTTCAGCGCTGTTACATTTTAAATGACAATTGCACGGTCATGCAACACTGTACCCAAACAAAATTTTTATCAGTTTGTTCCCACAAATAGAGCTTTCTTTTGGTGGTATTTGATCACCACTGGGGTTTTTATTTTTTGCTAAACAAATAAAAAAAGACAAAAAATTTTGAAAAAAAAAGTTTTTCTTTGTTTCTGTTATAAAATTTTGTAAATAAGTAAGTTTTCTCCTTCACTGACGGGCACTGATGAGGCTGCACTGACAGGCACTGATGAGGTGGCACTGATATGCAGCACTGATGGGCATTGATAGGAGGCACTGATGGGCACTCATAGATAGCACTGATAGGCCGCACTGATGGGCACTGATAGATGGCTCTGATAGGCAGCACTGATAAGGAGGTCCTGGCAGGCATTACTGATTGGCACCTCTAATGTGCCTGATTGGCAACCCTGGTGGTTATGGGTGGGTATACCTGGTGGTTCCTGTCCCTGCCCTAAAGGAGCATACAATCTAATTTCCCTAACTCACATTCATACATACTAGGGCCAATTTAGACGAGAGCCTATTAACCTACCATCTTTAAGGCGTGGGAGGAAACCGGAGTATCTGGAGGAAACCCACATAGGCACAGAGAGAACATGCAAGCTCCATACCAATAGTGTTCTGGTTGGGATTCAAACCAACAACTCTAGTGCTGCTAGGCGGACGTACTAGCAACTGTGCTGCCTTCTTTAAGCAGGCCATGCATGGATTGAAATTCCACCAGTTCAGCAGGGACTGGCCGAATGTCAATCCATGTATGGACAGGCTGGTTGTACACAAGTCAATCTATTCACCTACTTGTATACAACCAGCCTGTCTATTTTTTCCAGAATGATCAGTGACACAACCCCTCTATGTTCATGATCTACTCCTACTGTTTTTTGTTTTTTTTTAAATTTGAATCATCGTGGGAGTGTGAGGGGTTACATCTGGCTGATCAAAGCCTTTTTTTTTTTTTTTTCTTTGTAATTCTTTATTTTATTGTTACAGATTGAACCACAGTATTACAGGAAAAAGAGCATAAAAAAGTGAGAGTGGTACATGAATCAGGCAGTCATCACATTTTTGCCCAATGGTAGATCAACCAAGGTATGAACAAGCATACAGTCAAATTATTTGACAGAGAGCTAGTTATCTTGCTCCCGGATCATGACCGAGCAGCAGCACAATCCGAAAGCTCATGCGTGATTCCCCTGCTGGCAAATAACTTAGTATCCGAGTACCACTACTGAGTTATGCCGCCAGTTATATTGGCAGGTTTGCAAAACCATCTTAAAATATATAACAGATGAGCTAGAGCGCAAGCGTGGACAATGCTGTGTAAGATAGAGAAAACAAAGCAGAGCAGAGAAGAAAGAGGGAGCAGGAAGGAAAACTAGTCGGCCCTCCCCTGGGGTCTGGGGAAAGGGAAGAGAGAGAAGAAAAAAAAAAGGGGGGGAGGGGGGGTTGAGGAGGGAGAGGGAAGAAAAAGGTACCAGCCCGTCCGGACTGAGCGGGGTCGCTGTCTAGGTGGGGAGCATCACCGACGTATATGCATACAAAATGATTCCAGGGTCTCCAAGTTTCTCTGTGTGCCTCCTCTGTGTTATGCAGTGTAGCTGTGAGGTCCTCCATGTCCCTAAGAGCGTTCACCCTGGTGAACCACAGCGCCTTCGTGGGAGGCTCTGTAGCCTTCCAGCATAGCGGAATGCATACCTTTGCCGCATTCAGGAGCTGCATCGTCAATGAGGTTTTATACTTTTTGATTGGTCTCTCCGTTAGGTGAAGCAGGCAAGCCGCGGGGTTGGCAGACAAATCCGCGGCCGTGAGTTGCTTAATGATAGTTGTAACATCGCGCCAGAACGGTTGGAGCTTGGGGCATTCCCAGAAGATGTGAATCACGGTCCCTCTACCCGTCCCACATCGCCAACACGAGTCCGGAATCTGGGGAAAGAGCCTGTGCAAAAGCGAGGGTACCCTATACCACCGAGTAAGGATCTTATAGCAAGACTCCTGTAAAGCCTTTTTTTTTGTATGCAGTTGTTCAATGCCTCATAAACAGAGCAGTATAGCCCAGTAATCTCACATTCTACTGATCCTGTGTCCCTTGATGAAGGATTTTATGGTGAGTATAAAATCCTGTTTTATTGCTGTCTGGGTAGCTGTTGGATTGATTCTGCTCACTTCCTTTCCTGCTGACACCACAGGAAGTGAGGGGAACCTCCCCAATGGGGACCCAGACAGGAATAAAAACTTTTCATGGAATCTAACCTGTTCACACTACTAAAAATGGGTGTTTTGTTCTATTCTGCTGCCAAAAATGATCCCTCGATAGCCTCAACATTTTACTTTTTTTTTACAGAAAGAGAACAAAAACAGAACTCTCTCTGCTCACACTCTACTAAAAATTGATGCTTTGTTCTAGTCTGTTGCCAAATAAAGGTGCCTTCAATGGTCTGCATTTTTTTTTACAAAAAGAAAACAAAAACAGCAAAACGGTTCAATCTAAAATTTTTAGCAAGTGTATGCAAATAACGATAAATAAATGAATGTACAAAACGAACATCACAATCCAAAGAAGATGTTTAGACACCACTAAGAGAACGGAAGTGTTTGTGATATCAGAAGAAAAAAAAGGGCTTCTTTATAAAGTTTAATCAATACTGCTTGGACCTTAGAAGAAGGTGGTAGGCCCCCGAAAACTTGTCCTGTATATTTAACTGTTAGTGAAAATTTAAAAATGATAACGGACAGTACTTAAATGTTAGGCTTATAGTTTGAATCCAAATGTATTCCTTTATAAACTTGGTGTTTTGCCTATTATTACCGTCTATATCTCCCACATTTGTTGCCAGTCATCCTGCTCTTTTTTTTTCTCTCTTTTTTTTTTTTTTTATAAAAATAACAAACATGTCATACTTACCTGCTCTGTGCAATGATTTTGCACAGAGCAGCCCAATCCTCTTCTTCTGGGAACCCCACCAGTGCTCCAGGCTCCTCTTCTTCATGGGGTGCCTCCAGGGAGACCCATGCATGCTCGCTCCCGAGTCCCGCTGCTGCGTCCCTTGACACAGACAGTGAGACTTAGCCCCACCCTTGCTCCCATGTCACATGATTGACAGCAGCGGTTTTTCTCCTTAATGCAATCTATTAAGGCTTTAGAACCACTTTAAGGAAAAGCCTAGTTCAGAACCTCATTTATTTACACCATATATGCTAGCCAGGATGGAGAAGTCCCTTCTAATAAAGAAAGGTGATCTGGGAAATAAGTTAAGCCCAATGGAATTATTTCTGATGCCGTGTGAAAGGAGTTAAAGCTCAAACTGGAGCTATTTTTTACTTTTATTCCTACAGCAATATTGAAAAAAGAAAAAATATTTCTGGCTGTAATGCTCGCTTGTCGCTTCTTCTCTGGTGAAAGTTGAATGACAAAGAGACTGAGGACATACTGTACAGGACATAGACAAACGTAGATAACCCGAAGAGCAAAATGTTATTGGTTACCATTAGAGTTTTTTTAATGAAAGTGGTTGTAAAGGTAAAAGTTTTTTTACCTTAATACATTCTCTACATTAAGGTAACCGCACCCCTAAATACTCACCGGAGCCCGATCTTGATCCATCGCTATGCACGTCTGCTGCAGCTCTTCTCCCCTCTCCCCACTCTCACATGCTTGGCTTACACCCCTTTGACGTTCGTCCCCTGTTCATGGTAAATCGCCGCTCGTTTTAGCGGTGATTTAGCAATGTTTAAATGCCGCTTTTGGACCACTTTTCAGCCACTAGGGGAGCACTTTTAACTCCAAAAAATGGTTAAAAACTCCAGGTTTGCGGCGCTTTGAAAGCGCTGCCCATTCAGTGCATTGGGCAGGGCATTTTGGGAGCGACAAATACAGCGCTCCCAACCCCCTCCAAAGGTGCTGCTTGCAGGACTTTTCAGAGCTTTTCATATTGATGTTACAATTTAAAAGAGAAACTGCACCTAACCAGCTATAGTGACATTTCTTGTATTTGATGTATTCAAACACATTTTAGAGTGTTGCTTTCTCCAAGAGTTACAATTCTTTTCATTTAATAGATAGTCACCAAGTGCAGAGGTTTTTTACACAATAGACAATGACAGTGAGCCGGATCGAGTACGCACGAGTGACCCATAGGAGGAAGGGGGAGGGGCCAGGAGTGTCGACGGGGGACCTGAAAAGAGGAGGATCAGGGCTGCTCTGTGCAAAACCACTGCACAGAGGAGGTAAGTATGGCATGTTTATTATTTTAATTTTAAAAAATGTAAAGCTTTACAATCACTTTAAGAAGCAAGAAATGTTAAAATTGAGGATTTGACAATTGTATTGGAGACTAAAGAAAAGCTTAAAGCGATACTAAAGGCTCAATATTTTTAAAGAAAAAAATAACAAACATGTCATACTTACCTCCTCTGTGCAGCGGTTTTGCATAGAGTAGCCCCTAACCCCGTCTTCTGGAGTCCTCCAGCAGTGCTCCGGGCTCCTCCTCTTCTCGAGTGACCACCACAGGGAAGCGCTTCCCTGGGGTCACCTATGCGGGCGCGCTCCTGAGTCCTGCTGTTGCGTGTATTCACACAAACAGCGGGACTCGCCCCCAGCTCCTGTGTCACTAGACTTGATTGACAGCAGCGGGAGCCAGCGGCTCAGGTGAGCTGCGGGGCTCGTCCCCGCCGTGGGATCTTTTTGGGCTCAGGTAAGTAAAGGGGGGCTCGTGGGGGCTGCTGCAGGTGAAAAGGTTTTTCACCTTAATGCATAGAATGCATTAAGGTGAAAAACTTTGAAGGTTTACAACTCCTTTAATACTATAGTATAGATTGTGGAGGGCAGAAAAACAGTAAAGGTCCTTTCACACGGACGGTCCACTTGGCGGACTCTGCTTTGTTTTGCAATCAGGTCTGCCACCACTCACTGTGCTGAGACGGATCTGTCAAAGTCCTGCTATCCTCTATGGGGAGATCGGATGAAAACGGACCGCCTTTCCATTTTCGTCCGATCCAGTCCGCCAGACAGATGGAAAATACGGCCACCGTCCATCTTGATTTGGCGGACAGGATAGGATTGGATAGCAGCGCATGTCAGCGGACATGTCACCGCGACATCCGCTGCCCCTTAGGGGTCAATGGAGGGTCCAATCATGTTTGCCTGAAAACTGACAGGCGGATCTGATCGGAAAGCCGTGTGAAAGGGGCCTTCTTCAAAACAGAGCAGATTATTTAGCCCTAGATGAAAGGAAAGAATTCCCTAGATGCTTTGTGAGGGAAATGTGAAACAATATAAAATTTATATAAATTAACCGCTTCAGCCCCGGACGGATTTCACACTTTTGGACCAGAGCACTTTTTGCGATTCGGCACTGCGCTGCTTTAACTGACAACTGTACCCAAATTAAATTTGCATCCTTTTTTCCCACAAATAGAGCTTTCTTTTGGTGGTATTTGATCACCTCTGCGTCATTTCTGATCCCGGCTATAAACAAAAAAGGAGCGACAATTTTGCAAAAAAAAAAAAAATTTTTTTACTCTTTGCTAAAATACAAATCCAAAAAAAATATAAAAAAACTTTTTTTTTTCATCACTTTTGGCCGATTTATATTCTTCCTCATATTTTTGGTAAAAAAAATCGCAATCGGCATTTATTGGTTGGTTTGCGCAAAATTTGCTGCTTTTACGACTGATGAGAATTCATTTCTGGGGTTTTTATTTATTTTTTCATTTTTTAGTAGTAATGGCGGCGATCTGTGATTTTTAGCAGTACTGCGATATTGCGGCGGACATCTCGGACCATTTTGACACTTTTTTGGGACCATTGGCATTTATACAGCGATCAGTGCTATAAAAATGTTCTGATTACTGTGTAAATGCCATTGGCAGTGAAGGGGTTAACCTGGAGGGGGCGCTCTAAGGGTAAACTGTGTTCCCTCTGTGTGTTCTAACTGTATTGGTGCTGGGCAGGCAGGGGAGTGATCATGGCTTCCATATACAGAAGACCCCTATGAGAACGGAGATCCGTGTTTATATACACGGACCTCCTTTCTCTCAGTGTGGGGGGCCTAGCCCCCCCCCCCGAACACAGTGAGTGTGCGAGAGCGCCTCCGGCGGTGCGCGCGCTTACAATACTCGTCATCGCGGCCGCCATCCTGTGATGGTGTTTCGCGATAACAAACCACCTTGCCGCCGTCACGCTGCGGTGGGAGGTCGGCAAGAGGTTAATATAAAGTTCCCTGAGAGCTTGATTTCTTTTTATAGTTAAAGGTAATGTTTCATTACAGAATTCGAACTTACATCTTGTTCTTGGGGAGACCCCTGATGTCCCCATTGAGAGGACCTAGTCACTACTGTCATATAGGGGACTTGTCAGTACATACATATATACATGGTTAGGACACATGTAAATACATAAACACCTATTACACATCCCTTTACACAACAGAAGTGGAAGAAGTAGCCATAGAGCCCCTTGCAGCCTTGCAAATGTGGCCTGTGCATCCAAATGTTAATGACCCCTTGTCATGGAAAGGTTACATAAAAGAGGAAACAATTCAAATGTAAATATGCATTATTTTTTTATTGTGTGTTTATGAAAGTATAATTATGGACCTATTAACAACCGTTCCCTTGTCAACTACTTTCATGCACTCTGATTAAACCAAGAGTCCTTTGGTGAAATCAATTGGTCAAAAGTGAAGATCTAGTGATCCCCTCTCCCATTTGCTGACACACCTTTGACCAAGAGATTCCAAGCCTGCCCACCACGACAAGGTAGACTCTTCTAGGGCAGGACCTACACTAACTACACTAATCTAACCTACTGGATGCTAGTCATCCTTTCTCTAATGTTGGATGTATGTTTGTAGTAGGCCTCATCCTATAATCTTTGTGTGCATTCTACTCTCTCCTAATTTGGTTGTGTGTCTGTGTGCATCTATCTAAAGCATGTACCAGTCAGTTTATGTATATCTGGTCGTCCTCTGTTAGTGTTGGTCAGTGCATGCCAGTCAATGTATGTTCACCAGCGTGTGTCAGTAAATAAATGTTAGTCCTGTTATTACCTTGGGACGTAGGGTCAAAAGATCTCAGGCTGGACCTGCGTTTCGGCACTGCGTCACTTTAACAGAAAATTGCGCGGTCGTGCGACGTTGTACCCAAACCAAAATTGCATTCTTTTTTTTCCCCCACAAATAGAGCTTTCTTTTGGTGGTATTTGATCACCTCTGCGTTATTTCTGATCACCGCTATAAACAAAAAAATAGTGACAATTTTGCAAAAAAAAAAAAACAATATTTCTTACTTTTTGCTAAAATACATACCCATAAAAAAATATATAAAAACACATTTTTTTCAGCGGTTTTGGCCAATTTATGTTCTTCCTCATATTTTTGTTAAAAAAAAAATTGCAATTGGGGTTTATTGATTGGTTTGCGCAAAGGTTGCCGCGTTCACAAACCATAAGAATTAATTTCTAACGTTTTTACAATTTTTTTTTATTAGTAATGGCGGCGATCTGCGATTTTTATTGGGACTGCGACATTGTGGCGGACATGTCAGACATTTTTGACACTTTTTTGGGACCAATGGCATTTATACACCAATCAGAAATTTAAATATCCACTGACTACTGTATAAATGTCATTGGCAGGGAAGGGGTTAACCTGCAGGGGGCTCTCTAGGGGTTAACTGTGTTCCCTGGGTGTGTTCCAACTGTGTGGGGGCTGGGCTGGCAGGGGCACCAGAGATCTAACTTATCCCGAGTACAGGGATCAGTAGATCTCTGACATGCCGTCTGCCAGAAGGGGGAACCACCATGTTTACATTGGCGGTTCCCCGTTCTGGCTCTGTCACAGGCGATCTGCTCAGGGAGCGTGCGGCAGGCACAAGCGCGTGCCGCCGGCCATCCTATATAAAAAGAAAATATCTGTTATGCTATACATGTGTACTTAGATATTTATACATTTTTTTTTTTAGTTTTTTTTTTTTTTTTTTTTTTTTTTTTTTTTTTTTTTTTTTTTTTTTTTTTCAAAACATCAATTACTATAAAACTTATTCAAGTACCCTATCTAAAAAATATGCTCTATATTTATACATTTACATTGCTATCAATCTATCCAGTGAGGAAGGAGACAGTGGCTGGAGCTGCTGGGCTCATGCTTGGTGCTGGAACAATTGGGTTCAGGTAAGAAAAGGGGACGGGGCTCTGGGAGGCAGCTGTAGTACAGAAGGTTTTTCACCTTAATGCATAGAATGCATTAAGGTGAAAAACCTTGAGACTTTACATCCTCTTTAAGGCATTGTTCCTGCAACTGACACCAACAATGGGGCATAATTCCTGCCACTGACACCAATGATGGGGCACTATTCCTTCCACTGACTCCAATGATGGGGCACTATTCCTTCTACTGACATGTACAATGGGGCACTATTCCTTCCATTGACACCAATGATGAGGCATAATTCCTGCCACTGACTAACAATGGGGCACTATTCCTTCCACTGACACCAATGATGGGGCACTATTCCTTCCACTGACACCAATGATGGGTCACTATTCCTTAAACTGACTCCAATGATGGGGCCCTATTCCTTCCACTGACTCCAATTATGGAGCAATATTCCTTCTACTGACATCAACAATAGGGCATAATCCCCCCTTCTCTTTATTTTTATTTTTTTAGGGTTGCACCGATACCACTTTTTTTAAAAGTGGTTGTAAAGCCGCCCCCCCAAAAAAAAAAAACCCTGCAAAGCAAAGGCATAATGAGCTAGTATGCAGCGCATACTAGCTCATTATGAAACACTTACCTTGGAACAAAGCTGTTGCAGCGGTCTCGGCACACCGCTGTGACCGGCGACATGCTTCTTCCGGGTCTGCGGCTCCGTCCAATCACAGCGCGGGCTCCAGCACTGCGATTGGCGGAGCCGTACTGACATCACTCCGGCGCATGCGCACGGGAGCCGTCATTTACGGCACGAATACAGAAGAAACAGCACCCTGGGCTACCCCGGGTGCCGATTCTTCAGTGCGCAAGTGCCGATGACATCAGCACATGCAGATACAGGGGATATCTCCTAAACCGTATAGGTTTATGAGATATTTCCTGGACTTACAGGTAAGCCTTATTGTAGGCTTACCTGTAGTTTAAAGTGGTTGTCATGACTTGACAACCACTTTAAGACTGAGTACAAGTACCGGTACTTTTTTTTCAACCTACTGTCTGATACCGATTACCAATACTTTTTTTCATGTAACAGTGGCACTAGTATTCAGCACTGATGGGCACTGATGAGGCGTAGACTGTGTCAGTAGTTTTTTATTTTATTTTTTACAATTTTAACTTTTTACAATTAATATTTTGATATTTTTCTTACAATGCTTTCTTTCTTGGGCGGGGGGCGGGGGGTGGATGGTGTCAGTGTTTTTTTTATGTTATTTTTTTTTACAATTTGACTTTTAAATATTTATAACGTTTCTTTCTTTTTTATTTATTTTTTTTATCAGCCCTGTTGGGGGGATATCAGGGGACAGTGGCGCATAATTCCTTCCACTGACACCAAAAATAGGGCACCATTCCTCCCGCTAACACCAACTATTTCTCCCCCCTAAAGTCTGAAGGAGTATTTCTGGCCCTTAAGGCATTAATCCTGCCACTGACATCAACAGTGGGGCATAATTCCTGCCACTGACGCCAACGATGGGGCACTATTCCTTCCACTGGCACTAATGATGAGGTAAAAAAAATATAGATCTACATTTATACATTTTTTTAAAGCATAAACTAATACCATTACTACTATAAACATCTTGTGTAAAAAGAAAATATCTGTTATTTCTATGCATGTATATTTATACTTTTTTTTTCCAAAACATCAATAAAACTACTAGAAGCAGCCTGTATGGAGGAAAGATATGTTATATATTTTTACATTTATACATTTTTATACATTTTTTTCAAATAAGCATGCTATATAAAAAGAAAATGCATTACACAATGGGGATTAAAAGGAGATATGGATCACCATTGTGATCAACATTAATAGCAAACCTGTAGTTGAGCAGATCTTCAATGCTGAGTGCAGCGTCAATGCGCAGTCTCCGGGGCAGTCGGTTG
>BLSH010548784.1:49872-60874 GCA_018402905.1 Glandirana rugosa
CCAGAGTATAATGGTCCCTACCCGGGAACATCTCTGGTAATATGGCCCCATTCCTGGTAATATGGGCCCATCCCTGGTAATATGAGACCATCCCTGGTAATGTGGGACCATCCCTGGTAATGTGAGTTCATCCCTGGTAATGTGAGACCATCCCTGGTAATGTGGGACCATCCTTGGTAATGTGAGACCATCCCTGGTAATATGGGACCATCCCTGGTAATGTGAGACCATCCCTGGTAATGTGAGACCATCCCTGGTAATGTGGGATCATCCCTGGTAATGTGTGATCATCCCTGGTAATGTGGGACCATCCCTGGTAATGTGGGACCATCACTGGTAATATGAGACCATCCCTGATAATATGGGACCATCCCTGGTAATGTGGGACCATCCCTGGTAATATGGGACCATCCCTGGTAATGTGGGATCATCCCTGGTAATGTGGGATCATCCCTAGTAATATGGGACCATCCCTGGTAATGTGGGACCATCCCTGGTAATGTGGGACCATCCCTGGTAATATGGGACCATCACTGTTAATGTGGGACCATCCCTGGTAATGTGGGACCATCCCTGGTAATATGGGGCCATCCCTGGTCATGTGGGACCATCCCTAGTAATGTGGGACCATCCCTGGTAATATGAGACCATCCCTGGTAATGTGGGACCATCCCTGGTAATATGAGACCATCCCTGGTAATGTGGGACCATCCCTGGTAATATGGGACCATCCCTGTTAATGTGGGACCATCCCTGGTAATTTGGGACCATCCCTGGTAATATGAGACCATCCCTGGAAATGTGGGACCATCCCTGATAATATGAGACCTTCCCTGGTAATGTGGGACCATCCCTGGTAATATGAGACCATCCCTGGTAATATGGGACCACCCCTGGTAATATGAGACCATCCCCGGTAATGTGGGACCATCCCTGGTTACGTGGGACCCTCACTGGTAATATGAGACCATCCCTGGTAATATGAGACCATCCCTGGTAATATGAGACCATCCCTAGTAATATGAGACCATCCCTGGTAATGTGGGACCATCCCTGGTAATGTGGGACCATCCCTGGTAACATGAGACCATCCCTAGTAATATGCGACCATCCCTGGTAATATGAGACCATCCCTGGTAATGTGGGTCCATCCCTGGTAATATGGGACCATCCCTGGTAACATGAGACCATACCTAGTAATATGGGACCATCCCTGGTAATATGGGACCATCCCTGGTAATATGAGACCATCCCTGGTAATATGGGACCATCCCTGGTAATATGAGACCATCCCTGGTAATGTGAAACCATCCCTAGTAATATGAGACCATCCCTGGTAACATGAGACCATCCCTAGTAATATGGGACCATCCCTGGTAATATGAGACCATCCCTGGTAATGTGGGTCCATCCCTGGTAATATGGGACCATCCCTGGTAATATGAGACCATCCCTGGTAATATGGCCCCATCCCTGGTAATATGGGACCACCCCTGGTAATATGAGACCTTCCCCGGTAACGTGGGACCATCCCTGGTTACGTGGGACCATCGCTGGTAATATGAGACCATCTATGGTAATATCAGACCATCCCTGGTAATATGAGACCATCCCTAGTAATATGAGACCATCCCTGGTAATGTGGGACCATCCCTGATAATGTGGGACCATCCCTGGTAACATGAGACCATCCCTAGTAATATGGGACCATCCCTGGTAATATGAGACCATCCCTGGTAATGTGGGTCCATCCCTGGTAATATGGGACCATCCCTGGTAACATGAGACCATACCTAGTAATATGAGACCATCCCTGGTAATGTGGGTCCATCCCTGGTAATATGAGACCATCCCTGGTAATATGGGACCATCCCTGGTAACACGAGCCCATCCCTAGTAATATGGGACCATCCATGGTAATATGGGACCATCGCTGGTAATATGAGACCATCCCTGGTAATATGGGACCATCCCTGGTAACATGAGACCATCCCTAGTAATATGGGACCATCCATGGTAATATGGGACCATCCCTGGTAATATGAGATCATCCCTGGTAATATGGGACCATCCCTGGTAATATTGGGCCATCCCTGGTAATATGAGACCATCCTTGGTAATTTGGGACCATCCCTGGTAATATGGGACCATTCCTGTAATATGAGACCATCCCTGGTAATATGGGATCATCCCTGGTAATGTGGGACCATCCCTGGTAATATGGGACCATTCCTGTAATATGAGACCATCCCTGGTAATGTGGGACCATCCCTGATAATATGAGACCATCCCTGGTAATGTGGGACCATCCCTGGTAATATGAGACCATCCCTGGTAATATGGCCCCATCCCTGGTAATATGGGACCACCCCTGGTAATATGAGACCATCCCCGGTAACGTGGGACCATCCCTGGTTACGTGGGACCATCGCTGGTAATATGAGACCATCCCTGGTAATATGGGACCATCCCTGGTAATATGAGACCATCCCCGGTAACGTGGGACCATCCCTGGTTACGTGGGACCATCGCTGGTAATATGAGACGATGCCTGGTAATATGAGACCATCCCTGGTAATATGAGACCATCCCTAGTAATATGAGACCATCCCTGGTAATGTGGGACCATCCCTGGTAATGTGGGACCATCCCTCATAACATGAGACCATCCCTAGTAATATGGGACCATCCCTGGTAATATGAGACCATCCCTGGTAATGTGGGTCCATCCCTGGTAATATGGGACCATCCCTGGTAACATGAGACCATCCCTGGTAATATGAGACCATCCCTGGTAATATGGGACCATCCCTGGTAATATGGGACCATCCCTGGTAATATGAGACCATCCCTGGTAATATGGGACCATCCCTGGTAATATGAGACTATCCCGGTTAATGTGAGACCATCCCTAGTAATATGAGACCATCCCTGGTAATTTAAGACCATCCCTGGTAATTTAAGACCATCCCTGGTAATATAAGACCATCCCTGGTAATGTGGGTCCATCCCTGGTAATATGGGACCATCCCTGGTAACACGAGACCATCCCTGGTAACATGAGACCATCCCTAGTAATATGGGACCATCCATGGTAATATGGGACCATCCCTGGTAATATGAGATCATCCCTGGTAATATAGGACCATCCCTGGTAATATGGGACCATCCCTGGTAATATGAGCTCATCCTTGGTAATATGGGACCATCCCTGGTAATATGGGACCATTCCTGTAATATGAGACCATCCCTGGTAATATGGGACCATCGCTGGTAAAATGAGACCATCCCTGGTAACATGAGACCATCCCTAGTAATATGGGACATCCATGGTAATATGGGACCATCCCTGGTAACACGAGACCATCCCTAGTAACATGAGACCATCCCTAGTAATATGGGACCATCCCTGGTAATATGGGACCATCCCTGGTAATATGAGACCATCCCTGGTATTATGAGACCATCCCTGGTAATGTGGGACCATCCCTGGTAATATGGGACCATCCCTGGTAATGTGGGACCATCCCTGGCAATATGGGACCATCCCTGGTAATATGGGACCATCCCTGGTAATATGGGACCATCCCTGGTAATATGGGACCATCCCTGGTAATGTGGGACCATCCCTGGTAATATGGGATCATCCCTGGTAATGTGGGACCATCCCTGGCAATGTGGGACCATCCCTGGTAATATGGGACCATCCCTGGTAATATGGGACCATCCCTGGTAATGTCGACCATACCTGGTAATATGAGACCATCCTTGGTAATGTGGGACCATCCCTGGTAATATGAGACCATACCTGGTAATATGAGACCATACCTGGTAATATGAGACCATCCCTGGTAATGTGGGACCATCTCTGGTAATATGTGACCATACCTGGTAATATGAGACCATCCCTGGTAATGTGGGACCATCCCTGGTAATATGGGACCATCCCTGGTAATGTGGGATCATCCCTGGTAATGTGGGATCATCCCTGGTAATATGAGACCATCCCTGGTAATGTGGCACCATCCCTGGTAATGTGGGACCATCCCTGGTAATATGAGACCATCCCTGCTAATATGGGACCATCCCTGGTAATATGAGACCATCCCTGGTAATATGGGACCATCCCTGGTAACACGAGACCATCCCTGGTAACATGAGACCATCCCTAGTAATATGGGACCATCCATGGTAATATGGGACCATCCCTGGTAATATGAGATCATCCCTGGTAATATGGGACCATCCCTGGTAATATGAGACCATCCCTGGTAATGTGGCACCATCCCTGGTAATGTGGGACCATCCCTGGTAATATGAGACCATCCCTGGTAATATGGGACCATCCCTGGTAATATGAGACCATCCCTGGTAAAGTGGGACCATCCCTGGTAATGTTGGACTATCCCTGGTAATATGAGACCATCCCTGGTAATATGAGACCATCCCTGGTAATGTGAGACCACCCCTGGTAATATGGGACCATCCCTGGTAATGTGGGACCATCCCTGGTAATGTGGGACCATCCCTGGTAATATGAGACCATCCCTGGTAATATGGGACCATCCCTGGTAATATGAGACCATCCCTGGTAATGTGGGACCATCCCTGGTAATGTTGGACTATCCCTGGTAATATGAGACCATCCCTGGTAATATGAGACCATCCCTGGTAATATGGGACCATCCCTGGTAATGTGGGACCATCCCTGGTAATATGAGACCATTCCTGGTAATATGGGACCATGCCTGGTAATATGGGACCATCCCTGGTAATATGGAACCATCCCTGGTAATATGGGACCATACCTGGTAATATGAGACCATCCCTGGTAATGTGGGACCATCCCTGGTAATATGGGACCATCCCTGGTAATATGAGACCATCCCTGGTAATATGGGACCATCCCTGGTAATATGAGACCATCCCTGGTAATGTGGGACCATCCCTGGTAATGTGAGTCCATCCCTGGTAATGTGGGACCATCTCTGGTAATATGAGACCATACCTGGTAATATGAGACCATCCCTGGTAATGTGGGACCATGCCTGGTAATATGGGACCATCCCTGGTAATGTGGGATCATCCCTGGTAATGTGGGATCATCCCTGGTAATATGAGACCATCCCTGGTAATGTGGCACCATCCCTGGTAATGTGGGACCATCCCTGGTAATATGAGACCATCCCTGGTAATATGGGACCATCCCTGGTAATATGAGACCATCCCTGGTAATGTGGGACCATCCCTGGTAATGTTGGACTATCCCTGGTAATATGAGACCATCCCTGGTAATATGAGACCATCCCTGGTAATATGAGACCATCCCTGGTAATGTGGGACCACCCCTGGTAATATGGGACCATCCCTGGTAATGTGGGATCATCCCTGGTAATGTGGGACCATCCCTGGAAATATGGGACCATCCCTGGTAATGTGGGACCATCCCTGGTAATGTGGGACCATCCCTGGTAATATGAGACCATCCCTGGTAATATGGGACCATCCCTGGTAATATGAGACCATCCCTGGTAATGTGGGACCATCCCTGGTAATGTGAGTCCATCCCTGGTAATGTGGGACCATTCCTGGTAATATGGGACTATCCCTGGTAATGTGGGACCATCCCTGGTAATATGGGACTATCCCTGGTAATGTGGGACCATCCCTGGTAATGTGGGACTATCCCTGGTAATGTGAGACCGTCCCTGGTAATGTGGGACCATCCCTGGTAATGTGGGACCATCCCTGGTAATGTGGGATCATCCCTGGTAATGTGGGACCATCCCTGGTTATATGGGACCTTCCCTCCTCGCCGAGGACTGTACATTCTCTGAAGATTGGAGAGCTGATAGAAGACAGACGCCAGAGAATTGTTAAATTAAGATTTATTATTACTTCATCTCAATATATCCTTTCTATACACGGCAATGGCCTTTCTTTATGTCCTGCACAGAAGATCGGGAGACATTCACAGAACCCTCCACACTTCCCATCAATCTGACCTCAGACTGTCCACCTTCTGGGGCCCCTGTCCTGTCCACCAACGGAGAAGGATGACCCCAAACTATAGGACCAGGCTGTGCCTTTTCATCTCTCCTGGAAAACATTTCTCAGCCTTAACTGACCCTGCAATCATTTATGTAGCAGTTGGCGAGGGGTGGCCAAAAAACAGGCCGAGGTTCATTTGAAGCTGGAAAGATCTTGAGGCACTTTATACCGACCGGGCCTAAGACTCCGGAACTTTCAAGCACCTCAAGGTGAGGCATAACCAATAAAAGTTGGGCAAAGCAGTCTCACATTTACCTCCATATTATGTATTTGTGTAGAGCACTAAACATTGTTCCGCCTCTGAGCCCCCCCACTTCTTGAAAGAACCACGACCCCCATCTTCCAGTGAGAACCAAGATCTTCTACCGGTTCCCCAAACTCTCTGATAGAACTGAAATCCTCAATTTCCCAAGAGAGAACTGAAGTCCCAGATTTCCTGAAAGAGCCAAGATTCCCCAACTGCCAGAGAACTGAGATTTCCCAACTTCCCGAGATCCCTTCACTTCCCCTGAGAACGAAGGTCCTCCCGATTCCTGAGTGAAATGAGATCACCCAACATTCCAAGAGAACTGAGATGCCCCAGGAAACTGAGACACTCCAACTTCCTAAGAATATTGGGATCCCCAACTTCTCAAGAGAACTTGGATCCACTAGATTCTCAAGAGTACTGTGACCCCCCCACTTTCCAAGAGATCTGAGATCCCAAAGCTTACCAAGAAAATCGTGATCTCCAACTTTCCAAAAGTACAGAGGTTCCCCAACTTCCATAGGGAACTGAAATAACCCAACTCTCTCTAGTGAGTGAAGATCCCCTAACTTCCCAGAGGAAATGAGACCCCTTTACTATCTGAGAGAACCAAGACCCCTCAGAGTTCTGGGAAAACTGAGATTTCTCAACTCACCAAGAGTGCTGAGATCCTCCAACTTATTGAGCGTAAAAAGATCCTCAACTTCCCAAGCAAACTGAGATGCCCCAACTTCCCAAGAGAACTGAGATTCCCCAACTTCCCAAGAGAACTGAGATGCCCCAACTTCCCAAGAGAACTGAGATTCCCCAACTTCCCAAGAGAACTGAGATTCCCCAACTTCCCAAGAGAACTGAGATGCCTCAACTTCCCAAGCAAACTGAGATGCCCCAACTTCCCAAGAGAACTGAGATTCCCCAACTTCCCAAGAGAACTGAGATGCCCCAACTTCCCAAGAGAACTGAGATTCCATTCCCCAACTTCCCAAGAGAACTGAGATTCCCCAACTTCCCAAGAGAACTGAGATGCCCCAACTTCCCAAGAGAACTGAGATTCCCCAACTTCCAAAGAGAACTGAGATTCCCCAACTTCCCAAGAGAACTGAGATTCCCCAACTTCCCAAGAGAACTGAGATGCCCCAACTTCCCAAGAGAACTGAGATTCCATTCCCCAACTTCCCAAGAGAACTGAGATTCCCCAACTTCCCAAGAGAACTGAGATGCCCCAACTTCCCAAGAGAACTGAGATGCCCCAACTTCAGAAGAGAACTGAGATGTCCCAACTTCCCAAGAGAACTGAGATGCCCCAACTTCCCAAGAGAACTGAGATTCCCCAACTTCCCAAGAGAACTGAGATGCCCCAACTTCCCAAGAGAACTGAGACGCCCCAACTTACTAAGAGAACCAATGACCTCCAATTTCTTGCTGCTGCCTGAGAGAAGCACACAAACCTACAATCTACTGCAAGATCAATGGACTTCTCAACGCCTTCCCTTCATTTTGCTACCTCAGTTCCCCCATATTAGGCACCCCGACAATTCAACATTGTGTCCTTCTAAAGCTGAGTATCCTCTTCTCCAGGAGATAGTCCACCTCCTACGTGGTTGGATGTAATCCTCCTGCGCCTGCTGAAGAGACTTAATGTTCTGCGGCCAAACTGTGAGGCTCTTGAGAGGCTGACATGGATGCAGTGAGTATCGTGTGTGATGGAGACTTCAGAGAAGAAGCCCACAGATCCTCGACATGGTGGAAGGGCATCTCCCCCTTCTAAGTCATGCAGAACACCCAGAATCTGATGGCGCTCACTTGGGTCCCACAAGCCCCGGACATCGAGGAGGGAGGAGAGATGGCGTTTCCTGAAACATAGAAGAGAAGGGTCAGGGCCGGGTGCAGGAAGAGTCGATGTTCTCCTAGCAGTAAGGAAATCAGGGCCAGAGACAGGAAATGGACAGAAGTGGCAGATTAGGTGGTCCTGGGAAGACCTCCATGACCTCTAATATGAAGGAAGGAAGGAAGATAAAGAGGTCATCAGCACACAACAAGGGTGAGGGAACGGCCATAATAACCCCTCACTTCATGCACAATCACTACAAGAAATGAAGGTTTGGTGCAGATTGTTGATTTTCATCAATAATTCCAGCAATCGGTCTGTCGCCTCTGAGGACAACGCCACTAATAGGAGGCCAGTCTATGGTCTACAGGAATTGGTGAACCAACAGATTAGGTTGGGGGACCTTTTCCCAATAACATCATCTGCCTGGGGCCCCCGGGATTAACAACCCTCATAGAAATGTATTTGTTCCTCTCCCAAACTGAAAGGAAAATATCCAGCAGATTCCTTCATCTACCCAACAGCTGAAATGGGTGCTCCTCCCTCTGTGGATTCTTCCATGCCGGCGGTAAAAATATCTGGAGAGTGCTGGCATCTGATTGGCTCAGGCACTGTCCAGCTGTTAGGGATCAATGATCTCCCAGATCTATGAACCCCATGATCTATGATCTCCCGGATCTATGAACCCCATGGTCTATGATCTCCCGGATCTATGAACCCCATGATCTATGATTTCCCGGATCTATGAGCCCCATGATCTATGATCTCCCGGATCTATGAACCCCATGATCTATGATCTCCCCAATCTATGAACCCCATGATCTATGATCTCCCGGATCTATGAACCCCATGATCTATGATCTCCCGGATCTATGAACCCCATGATCTATGATCTCCCTGATCTATGAACCCCATGATCTATGATCTCCCCGATCTATGAACCCCATGATCTATAATCTCCCCGATCTATGAACCCCATGATCTATGATCTCCCGGATCTATGAACCCCATGATCTATGATCTCCCGGATCTATGAATCCCATGATCTATAATCTCCCTGATCTATGAACCCCATGATCTCCCGGATCTATGAACCCCATGATCTATGATCTCCCCAATCTATGAACCCCATGATCTATGATCTCCCCGATCTATGAACCCCATGATCTATGAACCCCATGATCTATGATCTCCCGGATCTATGAACCCCATGATCTATGATCTCCCGGATCTATGAACCCCATGATCTATGATCTCCCGGATCTATGAACCCCATGATCTATGGCCTCCCCAATCTGTGATCTCCTGGATCTATGACCTCCCCAATCTGTGATCTCCTGGATCTATGGCCTCCCCAATCTGTGATCTCCTGGATCTATGAACCCCATGATCTATGATCTCCTGGATCTATGAACCCCATGATCTATGGCCTCCCCAATCTGTGATCTCCTGGATCTATGACCTCCCCAATCTGTGATCTCCCGGATCTATGACCTCCCCAATCTGTGATCTCCTGGATCTATGGCCTCCCCAATCTGTGATCTCCTGGATCTATGAACCCCATGATCTATGATCTCCTGGATCTATGAATCTGTGATCTCCTGGATCTATGACCTCCCCAATCTGTGATCTCCCGGATCTATGACCTCCCCAATCTGTGATCTCCTGGATCTATGGCCTCCCCAATCTGTGATCTCCTGGATCTATGAACCCCATGATCTATGATCTCCTGGATCTATGAACCCCATGATCTATGATCTCCTGGATCTATGAACCCCATGATCTATGATCTCCTGGATCTATGAACCCCATGATCTATGGCCTCCTCAATCTATGATCTCCTGGGTCTATGGCCTCCCCAATCTGTGATCTCCTGGATCTATGACCTCCCCAATCTGTGATCTCCCTGATCTATGAATTCCCTGATCTTTTACCTTCTTAGCACACAAAGAACGATTCAGTTTCAGCACAGGAGAAGATCTGCAATACTAACCTGAAGTCTGGAAAGTCCGACACCAACATTCCCACCTCCATTTGGATGGACGCCGTGTCCTCCAGAACCAAAATCTCTGTGAGTCGGGGGATGACCTGGTCCAGCACAGCTTGTGGAGACTCCTGAGGAAAGGGAAGATGGGGATTAGACGAGGGGAGGGTGAGAGAACGCTGCTGAGATTGGGGTGTGAGCAGAGACAAGATGAGAGGTAGGGATGAAGATCTCAGTGTGTAGGGATGGAGATCTCAGTGTGTAGGGATGGAGATCTCAGTGTGTAGGGATGGAGATCTCAGTGTGTAGGGATGGAGATCTCAGTGTGTAGGGATGGAGATCTCAGTGTGTAGGGATGAAGATCTCAGTGTGTAGGGATGGAGATCTCAGTGTGTAGGGATGAAGATCTCAGTGTGTAGGGATGGAGAGCTCAGTGTGTAGGGATGGAGATCTCAATGTGTAGGGATGAAGATCTCAGTGTGTAGGGATGAAGATCTCAGTGTGTAGGGATGGAGATCTCCATGTGTAGGGATGGAGATCTCAGTGTGTAGGGATGGAGATCTCAGTGTGTAGGGATGGAGATCTCAGTGTGTAGGGATGGAGATCTCCATATGTAGGGATGGAGATCTCAGTGTGTAGGGATGGAGATCTCAGTGTGTAGGGATGGAGAGCTCAGTGTGTAGGGATGGAGATCTCAGTATGTAGGGATGGAGATCTCAGTGTGTAGGGATGGAGATCTCAGTGTGTAGGGATGGAGATCTCCATGTGTAGGGATGGAGATCTCAGTGTGTAGGGATGGAGATCTCAGTATGTAGGGATGGAGATCTCAGTGTGTAGGGATGGAGATCTCAGTGTGTAGGGATGGAGATCTCCATGTGTAGGGATGGAGATC
>BLSH010548785.1:56276-70045 GCA_018402905.1 Glandirana rugosa
TTTATGTGGGAGGATAGAGGGCGTCGGACTTCCGTTCAAGGATGGCCTGTCCTACCTATTTAGTGGCGGGAGGACACCAGTCGGAGGGGTGTGTTCCATGCACGCCCTCTACCGCCCTCCTCCCCACCCTGATTCCCGTTCGCCCGTTTCGTGAGACTGATTTCGGGACCTACAGAAAGAAAGAGAAGGAGGGTCGGGAAGGTCCAGGCCAGAAGTCATACACCGGGTGGTTCGGGGACGGTTCGGCGTAGTAGAAAGAAAGAGGTCTAGGTCTGCGTCGAGAGGCAGACCCCTAGTAGTAGTCTCCTCTGCGAGGGTAAGGAGGAGGTCTGTGGCGAGGGTGGCGGTGCTGTCGGCGAGAGCTCTCTGACCAGAGCGGCTGTCGTGGCGGTGGGAGCGGTGTCTGGAGGAGGAATGGGAGCGTCTCCTCTGATGATGATCCCCAGACGGAGAGCTGCGTCTGGATCTGGAGAAAGAAAGATGATGCGGCTTGGCAGGGGCTTGGTGGGCCACATACTGAAGACCGGACCTGGAAGGGCTGGGAGGAAGAGAAAGAAAGACATCCAGGGCTTTAGTCAGAGTGCTTTGCCCGCTTGCCCTTAGTCCCACCCCTCCTCCCGCCATCTCCCGCACGTACCTTGTGTGGGGAGGCTGACCACAGGAGGGCGGTGATTTATCCATCCTGTCCGGTAGGAACTTGCCTTCAGGCTGCGGGAGATAGGAGGGTGTATTTTACTACAAATTAACCCTCCCCCCCCTCTATTTCTCTTTCTTTTTTTTTGTGTGCCCCTTTAAGGGCACCCAGCCTGACCAGGCTAGTCTTCCCATCTACGTGGCTGACCTTAGGGTTACCACTCAGGGCGTAGGGCAGCCGTCGCTATACTGCCCACAGAGTCTTCCCAAAGACTCTGGGGCTGACAGCTTTTCAAAAACCCTCGCTCTGCGCGACGTCATCCCTGCGCCTTGGGATCACGCTGCACTGGGCCTGCGCAGCCGCCGGGTCCTGCGGCGGACCGCGCACACGCGAACCAAGCCTCGGTTTCATCCGAGGCCGGCGCATGCGCCCTCCCTGCCGCGACCCGGAAGTGCGGCGCTCTGGAACGCAGAAGCGTTCCAGGCGCCATAGGAATCGAAATCACATCGCCCAGGCTTCCTACAGTCACCAGGGAGCTAGGGCATCCTAAAAAAAAGCAAAAGAGAGGCAAAAAGGGAAAGGAGGAATAATACTCAGAGAAGAAAAAAAACATATAAGACGACTGCCATGGAGTGCCGCTGGCCGACCCCTGCCGATCGTCCTTCCTAGGGGCATCCACAGGCTGTCCCCACCACTGGACTTTCTTAAGCCTGAAGCCACTCACCCGCCCATGGCTGGGTCCTGGGCTGCACCGCGTCTGGAGGATGCCCACTCTCTCGTTTGGACGCCGCCTGATCCGTAAGTGTCCACTTCACACACTAATCCAGGAGGAGGACAAAAAAGGAACACGGTCTCTAGCCGGTAGCTCACATTTATGGGATTAGGGGTCCTATAGCATTGGAGAGGAGGCGGGGTTAACCCACACGTAGGCTGCCATGGAGTCTGTCAGGAAAACACAGATATAACTCCAAAACAAAAAAGTGGAAATAAAATGTGAAAAGATATAAATGTAATAATAAAAAATCTATCTATTTAATGCACTCCCAGAGAAGAGGGAAGGAATGACCCTTATGGTTAGGTATCCGCCTCTGCTGGGGTACATACAGGGATAGGCACGGACCAAGGCTGTGGCGGACATTTTCCAAAGAACAGACCTTAGTGAAGGACACCAAGGTACATTTCAAATTAAAACCTTCAAAAAACACGGTCTACTCTCTGACCTAGTTCTACAAGTACAAAAACATTTAAAATAACAGTTTTATAAAGACTGCTTGTGACATATGCTTATAAAATGTTGAAAACATTTTCTGCCTGCCTGGGACTGGGCTGGGGCTGGCTGCGGCCTGCCTGGGACTGGGCTGGGGCTGGCTGCGGCCTGACTGGGACTGTGCTGCAGCTGGCTTCGGCCTGACTGGGACTGGGCTGGGGCTGCCACCTGCCTGGAACTGGGCTGGATCCTGCCTGCTGGGATTGGGCTAGGGCTGGCTGTGGCTGGGGCCTGCTTGGGGCTGGACTGGCACCTGCCTGGGACTGGGCTAGGGCTGGTGCCTTACAGGGACTTGGCTGGCTGGGACCTGCCTGGTACTGGGCTGGCTGGGGGCTGCCTGGGACTGGGCTGGCTGGGGCCTGCCTGCCTGGGACTGGGCTGGGGCATGCCTGGGACAGGACTGGGCTGGGCTGGGGCCTGCCTGGGACTGGGCTGGGGCCTGCCTGGGACTGGGCTGGTGCATGCCTGGGACTGGGCTGGTGCATGCCTGGGACTGTGCTGGGGCTGCCACCTGCCTGCTGGGATTGGGCTAGGGCTGGCTGTGGTGGGGCCTGCCTGCTGAGACTGGGGCCTGCCTGGGACTGAGTTGGGGCCTGGCTGCTGGGATTGGGCTAGCACCTGACTGGGCTGGGGCTTGCTGTGGCTGGGGCCTGCCTTCTGGGATGTGACTGGCTGCCTGGATCGAACTGGGCTGGCTGGGGCCTGCCTGCTGGGACTGGGCTAGCTGGGGATGACTGTGGCCTGCCGGGACCGGGCGGGCTGACTGGCCTGTCTGGGACTGGGCTGTGGCCTGGCTGGGCTGGGACCTGACTGGGCTGGGGCTGACTTGGACTGGGCTGGGGCCTGGCTGCTGGCACTAAGCCGGGGCCCGGCTGATGCCACTGGGCCGGGGCCCGGCTGATGGCACTGGGCCGGGCTGCTGGCACTGGCCACTGGAACTGGCCTGGGACCTGACTACTGGGACTAGCTGTTGCTGGGGTCCTTCTGGGACTGGGGCATGACTGCTGGGACTGGGCTGGGGCCTGGTTGCTGGGACTGGGCTGGGGTCTGCCTGGGCTGGGGCTGGCTGCCTGGGTAGGACTGGGCTGGGGCCTGCCTGGGACTGGGCTGGGGCCTGCCTGCTGGGACTGGCCTGGCTGCCTGGGTATGACAGGGCTGTGGCCTGCCTGGGACCGGGCTGACTTTGGCTGAGTGCTGCCTGGGAGTCTGAGCTGGGGCCTGCCTGGGGCAGTGGGGGTGGGACCCTCCGCTGGGGTGATAGCGAACTTCTATGATCTATTTCATCCACCTGTCACCAACGGACCAGGCGCAGGCACAGAGAGACACAGAGTCTCACTCTCACCACCAGTCACCACCGCCACTGCGTCCCGTTCTTCTCTCCCACCAGCGATGAGTGCCACTGCCACCGCAAGCAAGTCAGTCTCTCTCCCACCTGACTCAGTCCCACGCTCACTCACCCTGCTGACAAACTCTAAGTCCTCCACACAGGTCGGTCCGTGACATCTCCTCTCCTAGGCCAGCCCCTCCCTCAGGCAGCTAAGAGTCCAAAAGGGATCTGATCACTCTGCACTGTCAGGAGGAGGAGTGGGCGGCGCTGTGCACCCGGCCCGGCCGCACCAGTCACAGTAGCACACACATTACACCTAGGAGGAGACATCAGAACAATATACTAAAAAAAAAAAAAAAAGTGAGGCGGCCGCGGACACCACAAGCTGCAGTGGAGGACACTGGTGTCCGGGAGCGGACACCTTGCCTATCCCTGGGTACATATAAACAATGACTATTGTGTGAAGAATAAATCAATAAAGTTCATAAACCAAAAAATTCCAGTTAGAAAATGTGACAAAAAATATATATATATGTGTGTATATTGCCAGTTCTGGGTCATAAAAAGTTCATATTGATCCTTAAGACACGGGGAATCCTTGGGAATAGGTTAATAGCTTGAGTGAATCTCCAAGAAGAATATGTGACAACTAGAGTTGAGCGGACACCTGGATGTTTGGTTTCGGCAGGTTCGGCCGAACTTCGCAAAAAAGTTTGCCTTCGGCCTCGAACTTGACCCCGAACCCTATTGAAGTCAATGGTGACCCGAACTTTTAGACACTAAAATGGCTCTAAAAAAGTCCTGTAAAGGGCTAGAGGGCTGCAAATAGAAGCAAAATGGGAGTAAGAGTAGGGCAAGTGCCCTGCAAACAAATGTGGATAGGGAAATAACTTAAAATCACATAACAAAAAATAAAAAATGGAGGAGGAGGTGGATGTGGAGTAGGAGGTTGAGGAGGCTGTGACTGTGGTGGTGTAGGTGGAAGTGGAGGAGGTAGCCAACACTGGTTTTTTTTTTGTTTGTTTTTTTTTTTTCTAATTGGGGTAGCCCCCAAAATATTGAGACATATTAAAAAAAAAAAGATCACTATCTGCAGGCAAACCCAGAGATGTTCTAGCACAGGTTCACTTTTTCCATATAAAATGTACCATGGTTTATTTTTCATGTTTCTCCTGTCACAAATTCCAATAAAGACTTATGTTCTATAGAAAAAAAAAAAAGAATGGACAGGGCTATGTGGATGGCCCATGGAAAGCACACCAGCAGAGTCATCAAAAAAGCATAAGAGACTGCTGCATGACTTGGGGCTCAGACTGCTTGGCTGATTTAAAAGGGGCTGAGGTGAAAGACAGATGGCCATGGGGTTCAGGTGCCAACTCTGTGCTTTCAGAAAGGGACTGGGTGGGAGGCAATGTGAAGGAACTGGAGGCATTGTCAGCCACCCAATCTACTATCGCCTGTACTTGTTCTGGCCTCACCGTTCGTTGAGAGGCATTCGGGCCTACCATATAACGTTGAAGGTTCTGTTGGCTACTCACACCTGAGGAAGGTGTTTCACTTGTGTGTGTAGCTGGCACAGATCGACCACGTCCTCTCCTTGCAAGAGGAGCTTCACAAACACCACCAACACCAGCAGCACCACGACCACGTCCCTTTTTTTACACTCTCCTCATTCTGGATGCAAATGTACTATTTAGCACAAATTTATATTATTTTTTAAACCGGCAATGTGCAAATTTTGTGCAAGAAATGCACAGCAAGGTGCAAATGTACTATGTAGCACTATTTATTTATTCTTTTTTTTGTAAACCAGCAATGTAGACACACTTTTTAATTTTGTGCAAGAAATGCACAGCAAGGTGCAAATGTACTACGTAGCACTATTTATTCTTTTTTTTTAAACCAGCAATGTAGACGCACTTTTTATTTTTGTGCAAGAAATGCACCGCTGGCCGCAAATGTAGTATTTAGAATTTATATATTTTTTAAACCAGCAATGTAGACGTACTTTTTAATTTTGTGCAAGAAATGCCCCGCTGGCCGCAAATGTAATATTTTGCACAAAAAGAAAAAAAATATGTTTTTTTAATTTGTCTAGCTGCAATGTAAAAGCAGTATTTAAATATGCCAAAATGTTGCCAACTAAACTAACAGAACACAATTAAAGTAGTGTCCCTGACACACAAGCAGTTGCAAGTGCACTGCACTTGCAAAAATGGCTGCAAACACCCACCTAACAAACAGAAAAATTGCTTAGGTTTTATATGAGGCACTTTGCTTAGCAAACAAAATGTACTCTAGCAAACAAAAATCTCTTCTAGCACCCACCCACCAATAAATCACTGTTTTTAACAGATTTTCTAAAGCTAATCTGTCCCTCACAGCAGCAGCAGCAGCAGCATCCTCTCCCTACATTAGTATGAGATGATGTGACATGCAGCACTATGTGACTCCAGCTTATATAGAGGCTGGGTCACATGATGCACTGGCCAATCACAGCCATGCCATTAGTAGGCATGGTTGTGATGGCTTCTAATGGCAAACGAGTGAAACGCCTGTTGATTGGCTGCCCTGCAGCTATTCAACAGGCGCGAAAAAATACCCGAACCCAGAACCCGGACTTTCTGGGTTCAGGACAAGGACACCCTAAAGTCCGGTACGGACCCGAACTTTACAGTTCGGGTTCGCTCAACTCTAGTGACAACACCACTAGAAAAAATGAAGGCTTACCAGACAGCCAACAAGGATACACCTTGAATGGATCAACCATAAGGACCTCTCCAGGGAAAGCTGAACACGACCTCTAATCCTATGTTAATGCCACAGATTGGACATCCATATTCTTGGTAAGACTATCCTTAGAGAACACTAGGCAATGATCTCCACTATTCCTTCTCTCCGGGCGCTCTCATACAAGGTCCAAAAAGAGTAGAGAAACCTCACATAGTGTAAATCAGTTTAAAAGTGAATTTATTAAAAATAAAGTATTGCACTTACATCCAATCTGTAAACAGTGAGCTTGTCTCAATATCAATCAAAGTGCAGCGCAATAGCATAGGATCAGCAGTCACTCAACATGTTTCATCCTCATGGACATCATCTTGGGTTACCGACCCTCCATGCCAATGCGCTTATATAGAGTATCAATAGTCAATTGCACTAATTGGATGCAGCCCCTGTGGGAGATGGTGACCTTGTATGAGTTCCAAGACTCAATCTCAAATGTGATATAGATTGACCAAAAAGGTTATATGCCATCAGATAAAAAGGCATAAAGGTGATATTAAATCGGGTGATTTACATGTTGAATTTTCTTAGGTTATATTAATTTTGGGCACCCAAGCCGAGTCAGAGCTACGTGTATCCATTCAGACATGGAGCCCTGACCTGGTCCCACCCCCTCTCTTCCCTGATTGGCTGACCGACTTTGATTGACAGCAGCGGGAGCCAATCGTGCCACTGCTGTGTCTCAACCAATCAGGAAAAGTGTACTGGATGGTTGAGCGGATCGTGGACATCGCTGGATAGAGAAGGGGCTCAAGTAAGAAATTAGGGGGTGCTGGGGAGGCTGCTACCCACAGAAGGTTTTTCATCGTAATGCATAGAATGCAATAAGATAAAAAAACCTTCTGCCTTTGCAACCCCTTTAAGGTAGTTTGTATTAGAGTAAACAATTAAGTGGTTTTAAAGCCAAATAATTTGTTTACCTTACTGCATTCCCCTTGCATTAAGATTAAAAAAAAATGGTTTACAGATTTCTGTCCTCCCCACCTCCCTAAATACTTATTCCTTAACCAATCCAGCGCTGTGCATTGCTGCATCTTTTTATTAAATAACATTTCTAATCATATGGATTTAATCACAAGATTCCCTCCTTACATCTGAATCCACAGACCTCCCTTTTACATCTGAATCGGCAGAGCTTCCCCATACATCTGAACTCGCAGAGTGCCCTTACAGTGTAAGGGGTACCTCTGCAGACTCTTATGTAAGGGGGAACTCTGGGGACTCTAATTTAAGGGGGAATATTGAGAACTCTGCGGTAAGGAGGGAACTCCGAAGTAAGTAGGAATGCTACAGACTCTGGTGTAAAGAGGAACTGTGATATAAGAAGGTCTCTGGTAATTAGAGTCCCCACTTATATCAGAGTTCCCAATATTCCCCTTTAATCAGGATTCCCAGAGCCCCCCTTACATCAGAGTTTGCAAAGTTCTCCCTTACATCAGAGTTCCCAGCATTCCCCTTTAATCAGGGGTCCCAGAGCACTCCTTACATCAGAATCTGCAGAACCCCCCTTAAATCAGTCTGCAGGGCGTCCCTTACATCAGAGTGTGCTGAGCCCCCCTTACATCAGAACCTGCAGCACCCCCCTTGATTCAGAGTCTGCAGAGCCCCCTTACATCTAAGTCTGCAGAGCCCTCCTTACATTAGAGTCCACAGAATTTCCACTTGCATTGTTAGTGTGGTCTCTGTGGAATGTACAAAGGTACCCTGATTTAAGGGGGGTCTGATGCAAGGAGGAATGCTGTGGACTCTGGTGTAAAGGGAAATTCTGATATAGGGGGGTCTCTGCTCACCAAGGCTCCCCTTACATCTGAGTCTTTCATATATTAGTATTCACTGGGAGGCAGGAGAGAGAAAGAAGGGAGGACACTTCACCCACAGTGGATGTAGGGATCGGCAGGCTGCACCTTTTTACTTCTGGCTGCTGGGCTTCCAACTTCCTGCTCACACATTCCCTTCTGTTAGGCATAGCACTTCTGGAGACTGTAGGCAGGGCAGACACAGGAGGAGAGGGTGGGAGGAGGAGAAGCTGATCAGCTTTCTCTCTCCTCTCCCATCCATGTAGGGGAAGGGGTGAACTGTGAGCGCTGACTCTGGGCTGTGAGAGAGAGGCACTCTTAGTTCAGAGTCCTGCAGCCACTGGGAAGCCATAGTCCAGGCTCTTGGGGCTCCTCCACAGTGGTAGAACTCCATAGCCCAGGTGCAAGTGTAACCTTTGCGACCCTGATAGTTTCACCATGGCAGCTCGGGATCGAGCACGCACTGCGTGCTCCATTGTAAGCAGCTTACTATGGGCGCACACTGAGAAGAGGAGGAGCCAAGATCACCCGCAGGGGACCCCAGAAGAGGAGGTTTGGGGCCTCTCTGTGCAATACCATTGCACAGAACATGTGAGTGTAACATTATTATTTTAATTTGAAAAAAATTGCCTTTAGTAACACTGTAATCAATAGCCATTGATGAGGCCTGGATGGTGCAAAGCTACAATTTCCTTTTGCCTCTTTAGTAGAATCATCAGAAAAAAAGTTTGCCATTCTATCAGTCCTGTTGTAAAGTATGCCCTAGTGTATATTCAGTTCAAGCTTTTAATAACTTGGTGTCTGTGCATGTGTACATACATATGTACTTCCAATCCTATAAGTACCCTATAGCTTATAGTACAGATGATTTTATGTTTCTTGAACTATAAGCTTTCTGACTAATCTCAACATCTGCACACACTTCACCCTATAGTTTATTTGTTAAATGTACCCAAAGATGTTCAAAGGTGGGTAGCAAAGGAAAAAAAAATATTTAAAAAACTATACTTTGCACATTTTGAGGCTTTTCCGGCTTACCATGATACCCTAAGCACTTACTCACTAGTGCCATCAAATTTTAGATACACTCCTTTCTAAGGGTGAAAAATCTTGTTGTAAGATCTTGGCACTAGCCTGTAAGATTTTAGAATCAATAAGGAGGGTATGACATTTCAGAAGGGAAACCCAGTATTAGTTATTGGATAAATGGTTAAATTGAATCAAACCCACTGATTTAACTGTGTTACAAAATAAATCTTCATTTATAAATGTTCAATAAATCATATTAAATCAATAAAGTCTTATTTCTTTTTATTAATATGTTCTGCCTCCAAGGGGTCAAAGTACATGTAGTACTTTGTCCCATCTTTCTACATGCTGTGGGAGGCTAGCTATTTAGTCAGACAGGAAGCACAACCATCTTACAGCACAGCATGCAAGGAGATGGGTGCATTGATAGCTGATACTTGTCTCCAGCTCCAAATGCTTTTCAGAGACAAGAACCAACACAAGGAATGCAGAGGGAGGAAGGGCATGTAAATCTCCTATTCCTCTGCATTCCTCTTTGTGGTGCTTGTCTAGAGAAAGTGCTTAGAGCCTCTGAGAGACAAGTGTTGACTATCAATGCTGTCATCTTCTTGCTATATGGTTTGTCAGGTTGGGAGGAGGAGGGGGGGGGGGAATTCTGGTAGCTAGCCTTCCACAGCATGTAGTAATATTGGACAAAGTATTACATGCACTTTGATCCCTGATGGACAGGAACACTAATAAATAAAGAAATGAGACTTCTTCTTTAATCAAACATTCCAGTGTTGCTTTTTTTTGCAATGTTTTCACTTATATTTTCCTGACTAGCTCATGTGCATTGTATGCTACATTCAAGGCATGTCTCTAGTGATAACTGTTATGGTTGCCAGTAAGCTTAATTCAGCTCTTAACCATACTCTGAAGTCCTCAAATAAAGAAACCGGGAGTGGGAGGCACCAAACTGAGTGTAGTATTAATGATACTGCATTTATTGCACAAGATTAAAAACACTTACAAGATGTGACAGAAAGTCATGCTCATCATGGACTATACAGTCCTAGCAGCTCTCATGTAGCCCTGTGCTCCACACACAATCCGGATTGCTGGTGGGAAAGAAGGTCTGATGGATGACTGGGTGGATGGCTGTGTTTCCTGATGTAACAGGCAGCTTCACGCTGACCAGCTTGAACCGCGGAAGTGGAAATGACGTCACCAGCACGGGAGGTCTGGACCAGGGCTTTCAGTCTGAAGAATAGGCCATACTGTCCTACAGACTAAATAATAAACATTTGGGTTATTTTCAGCAAAGAAATTTAGCAGAATATGATTTGGCCTTCATTTATGAAGAAAGATTATCTATTTGCAACATTTGATAACAGAAACAAAGAAAATGCATTTTTTAAAACGTTTTTTCATTATTTTTTTCATTTATTTAGCAAATAATAAAAAAAACAGTGGTGATTAAATGCCATCAAAAGAAAGCTCTAATTCTGTGAAAAAAATCATAATGTCATATGGGTACAGTGTTGCATGACTGCACAACTGTCATTCAAATTTCAACGGCAATTGGTCTGGGCAGGAAGAGGGTGAAAGTGCCCGATATTGAAGTGGTTAAAGCTTACCATTTCATAGATGTATAGATGTAAAGGCTGCATTCATTTTCTTTTTTAAAATTGTACTTCCTGTCCTAAGATGTCCTAGGTGATATACTTCCTGTCCTAGTATTAAAATGCTTACTCACCTTTCTATATGGTATTCTGTATCTGGAGGAGGAGTATTGTAATAAAAATGTGTTAGGACTATAGAACACCTCCCTATAGAACACCTCCCACTCTCCCCATTTCCATAATATGGGTGGGGTCTATAGTCCACAAAGCTGAAATGGGCAATGAAGTTAATAGTCCTTGAGACAGACAGCACTGCAGATTATACAGAACAGCACAGGATTTCTGGCAGGATCAACAGGAGTTTTTTTTTTTTTTTTTGCGTATTGAAAAAATATAATTAAATACTTTCAATGGCATTTTTATCATGCCTTTTAACCATTAGCAATAAATAAAATTTTGCCACAAATCCCTGATGAAATGAAATTAATTCCAAGGACCTCCTTTGTTACAATACAAATGCACAGAAGAAAGAAACGTTGAAGAAATTGTAGCTGACACAAAAAACTACATCTGGCCTAAAGCTCTTCAGGTTTAAATTGAAGAGGGTAATAAAGGTTTAACTGTAGCAAATCACTATTTAATGCAACTGTTCATTTGTGAGGCACAAAATGCACTATACCTCCTGTATTGATTTAAGCCAATTTTAGGGAAGAAAACAGTGGTGGCCAGTCCATAAGGGGCACAGGGGCACCACCTCCCCCACCAAAGTTTTAACCAATAGGAAAGCGATTCATAGAATGATTTATTTTTAAATAAATGATAATATGACTAACGTTTTTTAACATCTTAAAGTGGAGTTTCACCCTAAAGTGGAACTTCCGCTTTTTTTTTTTTAAATATATTTTATTGAAATTTTCAAAGTATACAAAGTATCCTCGTAGGGATCAAGTCATGAAAGGAAAGATGCATCTAATAGAATTAGGCATTGTACTAAAGAGAGAATGTCTCTATAGCGAAATACTAAGGCACAACCGATGAACAGAAACAAGGGTCACATTCTTTAGACATGGGCGTTACAGCTGAGTTAAACCGTGTTTTGCTTTTCTTTGTCCACAGCTAGTTATGACGGGGGGAGGTATTACAGAAAGAGAGGTTTAGAGGGCCTTGGCCTTGATATTAGAAATGGTGAATAACAGTTAAACCTAGTGGGGAACGTCAAGGGGGAAGGGGGTGACATATGGAAGTATCAGGAGTGATAGCATGAGTCCCGGACTTTAAGTTTGCCCAAGGAATTGGTTAAGTCTGCTTTGAGATACCATTCTGAGAGTTTGAACGGGCTCATGAAGTTGTTTATCTCTGTTGGGTTGAAGGAGTGTTCTATGAATTTCCTCCATCTCGAGAAAAACTTTTTTACTTGAAGGAATTTTATGTTTATAGTGTCCTGTTTTTCTAGGAAGAGAAGGGAGAGGAGTGACTGTTTGACTTGACTCAATCTAGGCGGTGTTGGTTGAATCCATGATTGCATGATGGAACGTCTTGCCGCCAGGAGGCAGAGGTGTACCCAGCTTGACAAAGTGTGAGTAGAGGAGTTTAAGTGCGGTGCTGAGGGGTTTCCACTGAAGAGGCAGAGGAGGCAGAGCTTCCGCTGACTTTCCCGATAAATGTTAGGATCTTGTCCCAGAAGTAGGATATGGAAGGGCATAGCCAGAGCCTATGGTATAAAGATGGCCTGTGAGTGAGGCACCAAGGACAGGTGCCCTGTTGTGGTGCGCCCGGGGTGAAGACCATAGGAAGGTATGCTCTGCTTGCCAGTTTGAATTGTGTTTCCCTCCAGGTTTCTGCCAACACTAGGGAGCAAATCTTCTTGTAGCCAAGGAGAATCTGTTCCGGTGCTTGGGTATCGTCCAGTACTGAGCTCCAGGGGCGGAATTGGTATAAAGAGTACTTGGAGGACTGGAGTAGAGTCAGATGGCCATAAATTATGGAAATAGAGTAGTTACCACTTGAGAGTAAAATGTCTAGAAAGGAAGAGTCACAGGGGATATGGTGGTTGCCCCAGCAGGATTGTAGGTATGATTTAATTTGCAAGTATTGGAAGCCGTGTGATGGTGGTAGGGAAAATTCCTCTCTGAGGTCCGAGAATGGTTTCAGTGAGTTGAGGCCCGGATTGAACAGTTGTGAGACCTGTCTCAGACCTTTTGCAGCCCAAGTTTTAAACACTGGTGTGTCCAGTGAAGGAGGGGACATGGGGTTCCCTAGGATCGGGAGGAAGGGTGAGATCGAGGAGGGGAGATGTAGCAGCTTCCTCGTTTCCCTCCATGCCAAAATGGTTTCCCTTAGGACTAGATTATGTCTTATGTGCAATGGGATAGAGGATACCTTCGCATGTAGGATAGCTGATAGATTATATGGAGAAGCAATTTATTTTTCCAGGTTGAAGTTGGGGTAAGTAGACTTGCCTGCGATCCAATCAAGTCCATTCCTCAGTAGGCAAGCTAAATTGTAGACTCTCAGGTTGGGCAGGCCCGTCCCTCCTTCACCCCTCGGGAGGCAGAGTTTTTGTAGAGTGATCCTGGATATTTTTCCTCTCCAAATGAACGAGGAAAATGCTGCATGGAGTTTTTGCACATCCTTGTGCTTGAGGAGAAGAGGTAGTGTTTGAAGGGGGTATAGCAGTCTTGTGAATGGGATCATTTTGATTAGATGACATCTCCCGAAAAGTGAGAGAGGGAGGGACCGTCAGGCCTGTAAGTCCTTCGTAATTTTTGTTATAAGTTGTGGGTAATTCAAGGAGTAAAGAGAGGACGGGTCCTTGCCTATGAGGATGCCCAGATATTTAATCTGTCCTCGTGCAACTAGGAAGGGGGAAGAGGATCTCCAAGACTCCGCCTTGCGTGGGTTAAGAGGAAGCACCTCGCTTTTATTGAAGTTTATTTTCATACCTGTACATTCCCGGAACATATGGAGGGTGTGGTTTAGGAAAAGGAAATCTTTAGGTGGGTCAGCGGAGAACAGGACAATGTTGTCAGCAAAGAGAGCCGAGCGGCAGACCCTGTCCCCTATAGTGACCCCGCTGATTCCTTGTGAAGAATTGAGTATGCGTGAGAGGGGTTCTATTGCTAAATTGAAGAGAAGTGGCGAGAGAGGACATCCCTAGCGAGTCCCCTTGGCTAAAGGGAGCTCCAAGGATGTGAAGCTCGGGGTAACCAACCGGGCAGTTGGTTTGGCGTACATTTCTTGTATAAATTTGAAGAAGGGGCCCTTGAATCCAAAGGAGGGTAGTACCCTAAAAATCCAATTAAAACTGATGTTGTCAAAAGCCTTT
>BLSH010548806.1:20128-37224 GCA_018402905.1 Glandirana rugosa
AAAAAGTCACAACAGTGTACTTTTCTAAATTATTTTATAAATGTTTTTACACTCCCCACATGAGTGAAAACACTCTATGACAAAAGTGAGTACACCCCTCACATTTTTGTAAATATTTTATTAAATCTTTTCATGTGACAACACTGAAAAAACAAGACTTTGCTACAATGTAAATTAGTGAGTGTACAGCTTGTATAACAGTGTAAATTTGTTGTCCCCTCAAAATAACTCAACACACAGCCATTAATGTTTAAACCACTGGCAACAAAAGTGAGTACACCCCTAAGTTAAAATGTCCAAATTGGGCCCAAAGTGTCAATATTTTGTGTGGCCACCATTATTTTCCAGCACTGCCTTAACCCTCTTGGGCATGGAGTTCCCCAGAACTTCAGAGGTTGCCACTGGAGTCCTCTTCCACTCCTCCATGACGACATCATGGAGCTGGTGGATGTTAGAGACCTTGCGCTCCTCCACTTTCCATCTGAGGATACCCCACAGATGCTCAATAGGGTTTAGGTCTGGAGACATGCTTGGCCAATCCATCACCTTTACCCTCAATTTCTTTAGCAGGGCAGTGGTTGTCTTGGAGGTGTGTTGGGGTCGTTATGTTGGAATACTGCCCTGCTGCCCAGTCTCTGAACAGAGGGGATCATGCTCTACTTCAGTATGTCACAGTACATGTTGCCATTCATGGTTCCTTCAATGAACTGTAGCTCCCCAGCACCAGCAGCACTCATGCAGCCCCAGACCATGACACTCCCACCCCCGTGATTGACTGTAGGCAAAGAAAAGCCAAAAATCTCCTGCGCTCGGATTCATCAACCAAGAGTCATGCACTGTAGCCGAGACCATAGAGTGTAATAGGAAGTCTCTATGGACGTAAAGATCACTTAACACTTAATGGTCTTGCTGCCCTCCTCAGGATCATGGGCATCCAAAGGTACTAGAGAGAAAACACAAGAAAGGGGCGCACCGACCTAGTGCAATACCATTAAAACTTTTATTAAAAGTAATAGGATAAAATATATATATTCACAAACGGAGCAATTTAAAAGACATCAAATGGTAATTGTATCTCCAAGGGACTAAGCAATCGCCACCTCAGCAGAGGGACCGGACGACGTCTGTGTGGTCAGGCTGACGCGTTTCCAGGGCGAGCCCTCTTCATCAGAGCCAACCAATCACCATTTGATGTCTTTTAAATTGCTCCATTTGTGAGTATATATATTTTATCCTATGACTGTAGGCAAGACACACTTGTCTTTGTACTCCTGACTTGGTTGTCACCACGCATGCTTGACATCATCTGAACCAAATACGTTTATCTTGGTCTCCTCAGACCACAGAACTTGGTTCCAGTAATCCATGTTTTTGGGCTGCTTGTCTTCAGCAAACTGTTTGCAGGCTTTCTTGTGCATCATCTTTAGAAGAGGCTTCCTTCTGGGATGACAGCCATGCAGACCAATTTAATGCAGTGAATGGCCTATAGTCTGAGCACTGACAGACTGATCGCCCACCCCTTCATCCTCTGCAGCAATGCTAGCAGCACTCATACGTCTATTTTCCAAAGACAACCTCCGGATATGACACTGAGCACGTGCACTCAACTTTTTTGGTCGACCATGACGAGGCCTGTTCTGAGTGGAAACTGTCCTGTTAAACCACTGTATGGTCTTGGCCACTGTGCTGCGGCCCAGTTTCAGGGTCTTGGCAATCTTCTTATAGCCTAGGCCATCTTTTTTGTAGAGCAACAATTCTTTTTTTCAGATCCTCAGCGAGTTCTTTGCCATGAGGGGCCATGTTGAACTTCCAGTGACCAGTATGAGAAAGTGAGAGCGATAACACCAAATCACATGACATCGGGGAGGGAAAATGGCTAATTGGGCCCAATTTGGACATTTTCACTTAGGGGTGTACTCACTTTTGTTGCCAGCGGTTTAGACATTTATGGCTGTGTGTTGAGTTATTTTGAGGGGACAGCAAATTTACACTGTTATACAAGCTGTACACTCACTACTTTATTGTAGCAAAGTGTCATTTCTTCAGTGTTGTCACATGAAGATATATAATAAAATATTCTCAAAAATGTGAGGGGTGTACTCGCTTTTGTGAGATACTGTACAATGTAACTACCTCTCATAAAACATTTTAAATCACTTGCTCAGGTCTCTGTTGTGAGTTATTACTTTTTTGCTGACTAGCCTCAGACCTTTGGGACTGGTATTATGGTACTCTGAGAAATGTTGGTGCACTGAATGTGTCAGAGTCTGAACCGAGGACCTCTCTCTGCTGTGTCTGGCAATGTCTCTTTTTGCTGAGCTACCTGGAACGCTCGACAGCTCCCTGGACAATTACTTGAATGATCTTGCCTTGAATTTTGTGTGTCACGAACCTTGAACCCTTTGCTCCTGCCATGCACTTCCTGATTTAAGCCATGTCTCTGCACTTCCTGTGTGCCAGATTATTGTGCTTTCTTCAGCCAGTACCTCATTCTTGTCTTCCCTGCTGCTGTCCATATTTTGCTATCACTCCTTCTCAACCCTTGACTTGTTCCTCAACTATGCTCCTTCCTAATCCCAACCTGTGACTACTCATTACTGACCTTTGGCTTGTTTATCCACTATGCTTATATTTGATCCTTATCTGCTTAATTCGCTACTGGACCCAGGCTTAATCACCTCCTGGCGGGGCGACCCTGAGGACCGCAACCTGGTACTAACACACAGCAAAATCCGTCTCCACCATCATGAACTCTGGTGAACACCAGCTAGTACTTAGACTCCGCACCTCAGATGAGCCTGCATCATGCCCCAGGGTGACCTGCCTGTGTACCTATCCTGCTGGTTGGTGGCAGCCCCGCTATTGCTATAGCAACTGGTCTTTGAGCCTGGACCCTGATCGTGACAGAATAATCTGCCCATAAACATGGAGGCCGCTATAGCAAACATTGTGGCTCCTCTTAGGCAGCAAATTGCTGAGCTGCACTGAGACTGAGCTGCACCAAAGTGTTACCTACCTAGAAACCTGCCAACCTATAAAGTATAGTGGAAAGGCAACAGGAGGAGATTCATACTCTGCAGACCAACTGCTGGACCAAGATGATACTAATACACATACAGTATGCCTCAGCTTTAACCATCTAAGTTTTTTCTTTCCATTTTAAATATTTATTTAGTTTTCCAAATAAAAGTATAATAGTACAAAAGCATTATAGAGTGTTTCTTTCACATCATAAACAGTATTGTAAGCAATTTTACAGTCATTATTAGATTGAACATTGCCAATATGCATTATTCACTATACATATAGGTCATCAACCTATTATCATATTTGTAACTTTTCCAAATTTAGAACATATAAATCATGTTTACCCTGATGGGACCACACTGTAAACAGGATAGGAAATATATTGTTATATCAAAAGGAACAAAGAGGAAAGTTAAAGAGAGAGAGGTTCAATAGAAGTTATTACCATTTCTTTTAATATCAGGGGTTATTTGCTTAGCTCAAATTTTCTTAATTGTTACTGTCTTTTAAGAATTTTGAAGCCCTTGGGTGTAATATCCAATTATTCCATATATTTCTAAATGTATTGGTGGATCCGTTTTTATGGGCTAGCATAAGCTCTGAGTGGGCATAGGAGTTTAATTTTAAAAGGATCTCAGACAAGTTAGGTGCTTTGTCAGATTTCCAGAGTTTGGCTATTGTTATTCTGGATGCTATTAAGATGTTTGCCACAATAGTCCTATACCTTAATGGATATATATCTAGATTTAATACTAAGAGTGCCACTTCTGGCATGATGGGCCTTAGATTTCCTGTGATGGAGGCAATGAAGGAAGATATAGTCTTCCAGAAGCTTTTCAAAACTTTACACTTCCATAAAGTGTGAAATAGGTTACCAACCTGCGTGTTACATCTCCAGCATAAGAGAGAGGAAGAGGGGAAAATTTTGCTCAGTCTATAGGGGGTAATATTTTTTGGGTATTTTCCCAGTGCTCTATGCACGAAGAGGCCTTGTGATTAATTGTTAAAGCCTTTGACCATTCTTCCCAGGTAAAAGTCTGGCCTATATCTCTTTCCCTTTTAATCTTATTTTCTGATTTTGTTTTATATGGGAATGTGGCTAAAAGCTTATAGAACATGGATATTCCTTTCTTTTTATTACATATTTTTGGAACTGAGGTAGTTCCATGCTTCTCTATTTCAATTGGAGTTTCTGGGTCAAAGTTACTATATTGTTTTTTCGATCTTATTTTTTTGACCAGTTTTTTTTTTTTTTTTACTTATTTTATAGTGTTTTTAGCATTTAGTTTTTATTTTTTTCATGCTGCTGTAACAAAGAAATTTCCCCACTGTGGGACGAATAAAGGTTTATCTTATCTTATCTTGTATTTTCAAATCTTCAGGTAGACAAGTATAGTAATTTATGCCTTCTTTAATCCATTGGTTAGAGTTAATCCGTGCTCTACAGGATTCAATAGTTTTAAATGATATGGGTATGCAGACTGGGTCATTCACATGGGAAGTGTTGGACAGCATAAATTTCCAGGCTGTTAAAGATGCTCTGATTGTCAGATATTTTGAGAGTATCACTTTAGGGAGTAAGTAGGGCGCTATTGCTAAAGCGTATGGATCATTCCCTTTCACTATGGTGCGTTCAATGTTGGACCAAAATTTGCCTTCATCTTGTGTAATCCAGTATCTCACCTGGTACTGCGTAATAATACAATCTAATATCAGGAAGGTTCAGTCCTCCTTTCTCCTTTAACCACTTCAGCCCTGGAAGGATTTCACACTTTAGGACCGGAGCCCTTTTTGCGATTCTGCGCTGCGCCACTTTAACTGACAATTGCGCGGTCGTGCGACGTTGTACCCAAACAAAATTTGCGTCCTTTTTTTCCCACAAATAGAGCTTTCTTTTGGTGGTATTTGATCACCGCTGTGTCATTTCTGATCGCCGCTATAAACAAAAGAAGAGCGACAATTTTGCAAAAAAACCCAAATTTCTTACTTTTTGCTAAAATACAAATCCAAAAAAAAAAATATAAAAAAACATTTTTTTTCATCGGTTTTGGCCGATTTATATTCTTCCTCATATTTGTGATAAGAAAAATCGTCGCACCCGCTCCCTGGCCCTCCCCGGACACAGTGAGTGCGCGGGCGCGCCTCCGGCGGCGCGCGCGCGCTTACTGTGCGTGATCTGGCAGCCGCCGTCAGATGACGGCGATTTGCCTTAAAGAGCCACTTTGCCGCCGTCAAATGCCGATCGGCGGTCGGCAAGTGGTTAATGTAGTAAGAATCTTAAATGCTATTTGTGTTTTTTCCCCATTCCAGACCAGATCACTCAGTTTCTTATTTGCTTGCATGAAAAATTTTGCTGGTAGTGGAATTGGGATCGAACGAAAATAGTATATAATTTTGGGTAAGATTTGCATCTTAATTGCTGCTATTTTTCCTATCCAGGAAAGTTGGCTTTTTTAAATGTTTATACAATCTTGTTTTATAATTTCCAATAGGGTAGGAAAATTATATTCATATAATTTTGATATCGGGTATGCAAGTTTTTTGCCTAAGTAACTGATTAATTTATTATCCCATTCGTAGTTAAACTTTTGTTTCCACTGTGCGATCTGGTCAGGGGGGATGTTCATTGGTAAGATGTAACATTTATTAGAGTTTATTTTATAATAGGACACTGATCCAAAGGTCTCTATTGATTTATTTATTTCTGTTAGGGAGTCTTCGGGAGATGAGATTGTTAAAATGTCATCCACGAAGAGCTCTATTTTGTGCTCTACCAAGCCAATATTGATTCCTCTTATGTTAGGGTTATTGCTAATATGTACTGCCAGGGGTTCAATTATTAATGAAAAAATTATGGGGGAGAGGGGGCCCCCTTGTCTTGTGCCGTTTGAGAGATTGAATCTCTTAGAGATATTTCCTGAAGCATATACTCTAGCTGTTGGCAATGTATACAGGGACATTATTGCGTTGAGGATAAAATCTTTCAGCCTATACTTTTTAAGGGTTTCCTTAATGTATACCCAATGAACCCTATCGAATGCCTTCTCTGCATCTAATCCCAGAAGCAGAGAAGGCAACCCATTATTCTCTATGTGGTTTATTATATTTATCATTCTCCTGGTACTATCTGGGCCTTGTCACCCCTTAACAAAACCTACTTGGTCTAATACTATCAGGTGAGGTGTGATCTCTAACAATCTGTTGGCTAGGACTTTGGAGTAAATTTTGAGGTCTGTATTAAGAAGGGAAATGGGTTTATAATTAATGGGTGAGGTCAGGTCTTTTCCTTGCTTCGGAATTGTAATGATTATGGATTCCAGCATTTCTTTAGGGAATATTCCATTGCTTGCCGCATCGTTAAAACATTTACTTAGGTATGATGGAGCAAGTAGTGGTCTAAATGCTGTATAATACTCACTGGATAGCCCGTCTGCTCCTGGGGCTTTGTTTCTGGGTAATGTCTGTATGACTTTATTGATTTCTTCTACTGTAAACGTTTTTTTTTCAATTTGTTCAGGGTCTCTTGGTTCACTGTGGGGAGGTTAATTTTGTCGAGAAATTTATTTATATCTGATATTTGGGGCTGAAAGACATCTTTTTCTTTCTTAACATTATATAATTCTTCATAAAAGTCAGCAAAGGCATCTGTTATCTCTTGTGAATTATACGCTGTTTTTCCTGTTTTATGGTGTATTATTTTATGTATCTTCTGTTTGGCCTGCCTCTGTTTTATTTGTTGGGCTAAAAATTTGCCTGCTTTGTTATTTTGTGAATAGAAGTTTAATTTTAATTTGTTTAGATGTTTTCCATAGTTGTACATTAACAGGGCCCTTAGCTCATTTCTTAATTCATTAAATTTTTGTAATAATCGGTTATTAGAGGGATCTTTTTTGTGTTCTATTTCATATTTCGATATATCATCTAGTACTCGTCTGATTTCCTGATTTCTTCTTTTTTTGTCCCTAGAGGCCAGTTGGATCAGTATTCCCCTTGCATAGGCTTTATGAGCATTCCAGATATTCATAATAGAGGCATTATCATTATCATTGACATTGAAATATTCTTCCAGTTTTTCCTTCATCACCGGTAGGGATTTCTCCTGTGATAGAATAAATGTATTATTTCTCCATAATGAGGGACAATTATATTTTTGTCCTTTAATTAACCTTCAGAGTGATTGGGGTATGGTCCGACCATGTTCTATTGTGTGTACGGGCCTCATTTATTTTTTGTAGGAGTTGTCTATCAGTGATGAGGAAGTCAATTCTTGAGTAGGTTTTATGGACATTCGAAAAAAAAGTGAAGTCTCGTTCCGTCGAGTTCAGGCATCTCCATGGGTCGTGGAGGTCTTCCTGGGTAAAAATATTCGCTAGACCCCTTCTATTGGATTGGGCATCTTTTGTGGTGTCCGTACTTGGGATCATTGGGGCGTTAAAGTCTCTGCAGATTAGTACATTGCCTTGCTGGATTTTCTTTATTACTTTTAAGACTTTCTGGAGGTATTGATGCAGATTTTTGTTCGGGACATATATGTTTGCTATAGTTAGTATTGTGTTATTAATATTTGCTACCAGAATGATGTATCTTCCTTGTTTGTCCATCTTAGAGTTTAGCAGTTGAAAGGAAATTGTGTCTTTGATTATTGTTGCCACTCCTTTTTTTCTTCTTTTGGTTACCGGATGTGAAGATATAGGGAAATTCTGTATGCAAGAATTTAGGAATTTTGTCCTTTGCAAAATGTGTCTACAAGAAATGTCACTTCCAAATTTAAGTAAATCATTCCAAAGGATTTTCCTTTTGTATGGGCTATTAAGTCCTTTGACGTTTAGTGAAAACAAATTTGGTTCAGCCATTGGGTTGAAGATATACTTTTGTGTTTTGCTTTAATACTAATGTTATTAATGATTTTTTTAGTACTTGGTGACTTATGGTCTTGATGTAACTTCCATGTAATCTCTTAATAGAGTGATGGTGAATTATGTTGCTGAGAGTGCAGAAAAAAGGAGGTTGAAAAAATATTGTGCAAAAAATTAACAGAATAAAAACTAAGAAGAAACGGTAATCCTTGCACGCATAATTGCGCTGTTAGAACTCCAGTGGGGGTGGGGAGAGATCCTGAGAATGTGGGCTCCCTGTAAATAAATTCCTGAGGCAAGTTGTTTTTAGACATTATTATAGAGTGGGTAAAATTGATATTCATCCATTGATGTGGCTCCAATGGGATGTCATTTTCCCTTGGTGGGTGTTTGCTGGAAGTGGTCTATCTTCTTTCATGGAGAGTAGTTTTTAAGTAGTTTGAGGCCTTCCTTTAGTGAGTAAATTGAGAAAGATTTATTATTGTAGTCGACCATCAATTTAGTGGGAAATTCCCACTTATAGATCATTTTGTGGTTGCAAAGTATTTTAGTGATAGAGATCAAATTTTTCCTGGCTTGTATGGTGGCTTGGGATAGATCTGTGTATAATAGAATTCCAGCATACGGGTCTGGGAGAGGTGAATATTGTCTCGCAAATTGCATTAGTGCGTCTTTGACATGAAAAAAATGTATTTTGGCGATTACGTCTCGCGGTAGTTTCTCTGGGATATGGGGTGGCTTTGGTAGCCTGTGAACTCTGTCAATCACTAATTCTTGTTTTTTAACATTTGGGAGTAGATCTGTTATCATTTTTTGTAAGAATTATTTAAGGTCGCCATTTTTGACGTTTTCCGGTATTCCATGGAATTTGACGTTATTCCGTCTTGATCTGTCTTCGAGATCTGCTACTTTAAGTTTAAGTTGCTTCAATTCTTCCTAAGGCAAAATGGTCATCTACAAGTTCATTATGCGCCTCTGTGAAGTCTATCATTTTATTCTCAATACAATCCACTCTATCTCTCAAATCGTCAATTTCTTTTCTAGTTTTATTCATGCATGCCTGCATATCACATTGCAGTGCGCCTCTTAAGGACATTAGCATCTCTTTCATGTCAGTGTCAATAATGGCTGCTCCTGTAGTTGGAAAAGAATTCAGTCTTTCTCCATAGGGGTTACTAGGTGCAGAGGTGTCAGATTCCATGCTGCTTTCATTCCCGTGTCCCTGAGTCAGAAAGCTTTCTTCTCTGTTTTATGGGGCTATTTATCTCTGACAGGTAAGCTTCCTTGTCTAGGAGCTTTTTCTGTGAATGTATCTGCTCTCCCTCTCTTCTCCCTTCACACTCTAGCTGCATGCCTGTGTGTGAGGGGAGGGAGGGGCCAGCGCCATCTTGCTCCCTCATAGACCCGGCCGGGCTGCAATAATCCTGCAATTTGTGGGGCTTATCCCAGGATTTTCTCTTCCCCATGGGGATTCTAATGCTCACAGCTCCTTCCAGTGTTGAGATATGCCCTCAGGGATGCTGCACGCTGCCGCTGATCGTTTCAGGGAGCTCCAGTGCTCAGGAGCTCACTCAGTGTGCGTCCATCCACAGGCTCCGCCGGACACTCCCCCTTAACCATCTATGTTTAATAGAGAGCGCCGCCATTACAGGGGTTTCCTTGATCAGTATTGTATATATTTCCGAATGAGAAAAGGAAGGTAATGTTTATTATCGGACTAATGACCGGGGAAGCTCTGGCTTAGGCCTTCCCTTATATAGAACAAGATGGTGTAGCTTTGAACAATTTTGAGACTTTTTTACCGTGATAAATTAGGTTTTTGATGATCCCAACCGCTGTGCTACTGCTGAGGCAAAATTGCATAGTCTGCACTAGGGATAGGCGAATGGTTCGGCCCGAGCATGAGTTTGGGCCAAACATTGGTTATTCGCCCGTTCGCTGAACAACTGAATTATCGGGTATTTTAACCGTTTGTTCGGCTAACCCAACAGCCACACTGCACTGCACCGCCGCACAGTGCATTGGAAGCCCTGATTGGGCGAAACTTTCATTGCTTCAGCCAATCAGGGCACAGAGCACTGTCAGAGCCATGATTGAATGTGGTCATGATGACTCTATCCAATTGTGGCTCATTACTCTTAGTCCCGCCCCACACTATAAAAGTATTTTTACAGTAGCGGACGTTTTTAGTGTGATATTGGCAGCTTGGAGAGCGATAGAACAGGGGTCTGTTCAGTGCTACTAGACAGATAGTGTGCTATTGTGATTCTATTGTCAGTATAGAATATTAGTTTAGTTTGAATCTAGGGATAGTCAGTGTGAGTGTAATGACCACCATTCATCTATACATTAGTGTGAATCTAGCAATAGTCCAGTCAGTGTAGTGTGTCAAGTCAAGTCAAGTCAAGCTTTATTGTCAGTTCTTCCACATGTACAGTACATACATACAGGGAACTGAACTTACATTTCTCGCGGATCCATGGTGCTTACAGGTAGTTCTAACAGTGGAGCCTAAGATCTAAATCACATAAATATAAAAATATAAAATACACTATATAATTCAACTATACAATAAAGAGTGCTAATAAAAATAAGTAAATTAAAATAAAAAAACACAGAGCAAGGCACATGACAGATGGAGAGCAAACCAGTAAAGTGTACATCAGTGCAGGTAACAGAATTAGTGCAATGGTATGACCACCATTCATCCTTATATTAGTCTAGGGACAGTTCAGTCAGTGTGAGTGTAGTGTGACCACCATTCATAGAGTGAATCTAGGGACAGTTCAGGCTGCATGGGTGTAGTAAGTGAACACCATTCATCTTTACATTAGAGTGAATCTAGGGACAGTTCAGGCTGCATGGGTGTAGTGAGTGACCACCATTCATCTTTACATTAGTGTGAATCTAGGGACAGTTCAGTCAGTGTGAGTGTAGTGTTCATTTAACACTGTATATTTCTGTGTGTTACTGCAAGTTTAATGCCATATATTTCATTGCATTACTGCAAGTCATTAATGTACCTTGCATAGAAAATTAGGTTTGCTCCATATTAATTATTTTAATCCAAATGTAAAACTGTTTGCAATTGCCCATGAACAAGTTGGCATAGCTTGTAGCGACAAACAGACAAAAAGAGCAATGTGCGCAGACTACATGTAGTGGGTGTATACACATTTCTTAATGGAAAACAATTAGCAACTCACGTGAAGTAAAATTAATTGTGCTTATCATGGTTCTCAAAAGAATTCCTAGCTGGGGATGACACCAAAGAAACTGTAAGGTAAACCAAGCTTATGTTCATATGTGTACGCATGTGCATTGCTCACATGCTAATACTTCAAGGCAATAAGATGTACTATTCCAGTACATTGTGCTCGCTTTTGTGTGAGTACTCACACATGTACATGCGCATAAGAATTAGCGTTGCATACTTGGCACCCAGTGGCCTATTTAAATAAAGTGGATGTAAACCCTCCATATACGAAGTGAACATCCTCAGATGATACACAGAGATTAATTAAATCTTCCTATATAAGTTTTACATCTATATAGGCTGTCTTCACATTTATATACTGTTTAGAAAGTGCACATTCTCTTAGAATTTTCACTTCCTCATTTCCCTCTAGGAGGGGTTATTGCTGGACACTGTAAGACAACTGATTGGAGGAAAGGCGCACACACCCCCTCCCCACACATGCAGAGCTCTGTTGTTAGACGACAAGCAGTGTGCTAATCTATTTATAGCCACCTCCTCTGACACACACTTCTATCTCCGGGTCCCGGAGAGCTTGTCAAAAGTTGATGGCGGATAACAGAGGAACGGAGCAGGACAGAGCTATGAGACACAATGCTTTGAAGAGAGATGAGAAAATGCTACAGATAAATTTGCCCAGCTCAAATTTCATGAATCAGGTTTACATCCACTTTAAACTGGACTGTCACCATGAACAGTTGCTGAATGCTCTTCAGCTTGTACCTGTATTCCTGAGAACCCATCCTTTAAACCTGTGTATGACCCAGCTTTCTCCTGGGCTTTGCCTTTGCTCCTGCATTAACTTTGTTCATCTGATCTCTCTGAGCTCGGCCTGTTTACTGGACTCGTCTTTGCCTGTTGATTCTGTATTGTGCTGCCTGGCTGTTACCGACTGACCGTGATCTCCAGCTTAAAAGTCACATCTGCAATCTGACCTCTGCAGCTTCAGCCACTGGTGAATCAGCTTCCACTCCAGCTTCAGTTCCAGCACTCATCGTAATGGTCCCTCCTCCAGAGCCTCGAGTACCAGCTCCAAAACGCTTCTCAGGTGACCGCCTTAAATTTCAGGCATTCGGTAATGCTTGCCAGCTCTATTTTTCGTTACAACCACAGACTTTCTCTGCTGAATCCACCAAGGTGGTCTTCGTTATTTTATTGCTGCTGAAAGAACCACAGTCTTGGGCTCATCGTCTCCTCGAAAAGACTAGTCCTGTCCTAAAGTTGGTTTCCTCCTTCTTTGATACTATGGCCCGGATCTATGATGACCCCTAACGATCCTCCACAGCAGAGACTACCTTGTATAGTAAGACCTCATCTGGAATATGCAGTTCAGTTTTGGGCACCAGTTCTCAAAAAGGATATCGGGGAACTGGAGAAAGTGCAGAGAAGGGCAACCAAACTAATAAGAGGCATGGAGGAGCTCAGCTATGAGGAAAGATTAGAGGAACTGAATTTATTCTCTCTTGAGAAGAGGAGATTAGGGGGGGATATGATCAACATGTACAAATACATAAGTGGTTCATATAGTGATCATGGTGTTGAGTTACTTACTTTAAAGCCATCACAAACGACAAGGGGACGCCCTTTAGGTCTAGAGGAAAAAAGATTTCATCTCCAAATATGGAAAGGTTTCTTCACAGTTAGAGCTGTGAAAATGTGGAATAGACTCCCCCCAGAGGTAGTTTTGGCCAGCACGGTAGATTGCTTTAAAGGGCCTGGATTCTTTCCTTAATGTAAATAATATAACTGGGTACTAACATTTTTAGGTAAGTTGATCCAGGGTGAATTCGTTTGCCTCTCGGGGGATCAGGGAGGAATTTTTTCCCCCTCTATAGCACATTGGATCATGCTTTGCTGGGGTTTTTTGCCTTCCTCTGGATCAACTGTGGGTGAAGCATTGTATATGGGATTGTATGGTTATATATAATCTTTCTGTTTTATTTACTTATTTTTTTTTTGGTTGAACTAGATGGACTTGTGTCTTTTTTCAACCTGACTAACTATGTAACTATGTATACCCTTTAACAAGGATGTTGGCCAGTGGAAGACTATGTGGTCGAGTTCTGCAAATGGAGTTCCGGCACAGCTTTGCAGTGCCAGTTCTGCCTGAGACTTTCAGATACTCTTAAGGATGAAGATGCCAGATAAGATCCACCAACCTTACTCTCAGATCTAATCCAGCTCGCTATTCAACTGGATCACAGAATCGGAGAGAGGAAAGTGTAGTAAAGATCGGACAACTAACGACCCACCCAGTCTTGGCCACAAGTACCAGCTGCTCCCGAGCCACCAGCTCTAGCTCTGAGGCTGCACTCTTCCACAGTGGAACCCATGCACTTGGGATGAATCCACTCACCTCTCTCTTCTGAAGAAAGTTGTCGCGGCGGAACAGCCTTTGTTTTTAATTTGGAGTCGCCGGTCACTATTTGCAAAACTGCCCTGCAAGACATTGTAAGTCTGTTTCTGCTCCTGACACTTCCAGAAACCTTGTAAAGAGAAACTCAACTCATCTCACATTGCCTCTCTCTCTACAGCTACCTGGGAGGTGTATTCAGACCCAGGCAATAATAGATTCCGGAGCATGTAACTGTTTTATCGACTGTACCTTTGCCAAGCAGCATCAAATCTAATTACAAACTAAGGCGCAACATCTGAAATTTTATTTGGCTAGTGGTTCAAACCCTAGGTCAGGCCCAATCACTCACAAAACCAACCCATTGTTAGCTGTAACTCTTTTGGGCCATAAGGAGTACCTGAACTTGGACATTTTGCCACTATCTCATTGCTTTTATTTCCTGTCATTCTCGGTAATCCATGCTTACAGGCACACAATCCTCAAATTAACTGGGATCTATGGACAGTGACATTTCTGAACAACTATTGTCTGCAGTACTGTCTACCATGAACTTCCACAGGCTCAGGCCCCCTAATGGAACTACAACTAGATGCTACAGCTTCTCAATGTGTTCCATCTGTATATCAAGACTTCTTAGATGTTTTGACAAGCAGAAGTCTGGAGATATCACCACCCCATCGGCCATACGATAGTCTAATTGAGTTGTTACTGGGAGCCGAGATTCAGTTTGGGCATATATTCCCCTTGTCAGATCTTGGCCTTGTGGCAATACATTGATGAGAACTTAGAAAGGGTGTGTATTCACCCACCCGCCTCTCTGGAAGGGAAAGGTATATTCTTTGTGGAAAAGAAGGATCACACCTTGAGGCCCTGTGCTGACTATAGAGAAATTAACAAAATAACTCAAAAACAGGTACCCTCTGCCCCTTGTTTCAAAACTCTTTCAATGATTCAGAAAAGCAAACTTTTTACAAGACTTGCGAGGTGCATATAATCTTGTCAGGATTCGGGAAGTGGATGAATGGAAAGCAGCCTTCCGTACCCGCTTTGGGAATTTTGAATACTTAGTAATGATTTTTGGACTGTGCAACATTTTGTCAACGATATCTTCAGAGACTTTCTTGATCTTTTTATGATCATCTGCCTGGATGATATTCTCATATTTTCTTCATCCTTGGAAGAACATCGAGTGCAGGTTAGAAAGGTTCTCAGTCATCTCCAGGAACACCAGTTGTACTCTAAAGCTGAGAAATGCAAGTTCAAGAAAGAGACAATCCAGTTTCTGGGACTGATTATCTCGACCTCAGGCATTTCAATGGACCCACAGTTTGTGCCATTCTTGACTGGCCTAGTCCAGCAGATCGCAAGGGGGTCCAGAGATTCATTGATTTTCCCAATTTTCCAGAACTTTCCAGCCATCATCAGTCCCATTACCCATCTCACCAAACAGAATACTCGGTTTCACTGAACACTAGCAGCACAACATTACAAAGCTCTATTCACATCTGCACCAATTCTAAAGCACCCTGATTCTGCTCTGCCTTTTGTTCTTGAAGTGGATGCTTCAAAAAATGCAGTTGGCACCATCCTTTCACAATGCTAGGGTGCCAGGTCGGTGCTACATCATATAGCCTTCTTCTCAGGGAAACATTTCCTCTGGAAAAGAATTATATCCTGAATTACTTGCCATCGAGTCTGCCTTAGAGGAATGCCATTACCTGCTTGAGGGAGCTAGTCATCCAATTCTGATTTTCACAGATCATAAGATCTGGAGTATCTCCATACAGCTAGGAGTTTAAAACCCCACCAGGCTAGATGGGCCTTGTTCTTTCCATGATTTTCATGTCATATTCATGTCAGTATAGACGATGGGAAACCCAATGCTCTGTCAGGTATATTTCCAGGGGAAGCAGAGTCTACCAAGCCTGATACCATTCTGTCTCCACAGAGTTTCCTGGTACTCCAATGAGATTTAGTGTAACATCTCAAGCAAGCTTCGAAGGAAGAGGGTCCACCGAGTGACTCGAGGTTGCAGGAACAGGACTGCTTGTTCCTTCATGCACAAAAGGTGTTTGTTCCCTCAAGTTTGCCCTGGCTGGGCATTTTGGAATACACAAGACCCTAGAACTCTTTCAGCGGTCCTTTTGGTGATCTAACTTAAGATCTGACTGTCAGGGCTATGTAAGGGCCTGTGAAATATTTACCTGAAACAAGGGTGATAAGACAAAAGCCTGGGGTTTACTAAGGCCTTTGCCCATTCCTAGCAATCGATGGGAAATGTTTAACATGGATTTCATCGTTGAATTCCCACCATCTGAAAACTTCACAACCATTTTTGTGATAATTGATAGGTTATCCAAGATTGCGCACTTCTTGCTTGAAACACCATCCGCGGTAGAAACGGCACAGGCATTTGTCAAGGAAGTAGTTAGACTTCATGGCATTCCTCAAAGTATAACCTCTCATCCGTGGAGTTTAGTTTATATCCAAATTCTGGAAAGAACTGTGCAAGTCACTTAAAATCGAGACTTGGTTGTCATCGGCATACCATCCCCAAACGAACGGCCAGACGGAGCACACAAACCAGCCCCTAGAACAATACTTTTGATGCTTCTCTTCAAGATAACTGGGCTTCACTTCTTCCTCTAATGGACTTTGCTTACAATAACTCTGTACATTCTGCTACAGGTCATACCACATTTTTTTCAAATGTTGGGATTAATCCATCTTTCTTACCAGATATAATCTCTGATGCAACAAAAATGTCCTTGTGAATACCACAAAGGACCAAGAGGTTAGTTGGTGAGGGACAGGCAATGAACACCAGCAGATAAAATTATGTGAACTCTTTAATGTATCAAGTTAAAATGAACAATGCATAATAATTACACTACTTATGGACGAAGGTTACAACACTAACCCCATGTGGAGACCAGAGGTCTCCTGGGCAGGCAGAGACAACACACTGTGAGGACACACACAAAAGGGGACACAAGACAAGATAAGAACAGCGTCCGGATGCACGGCAGTAAGGGGCAGTGATGGCACCACCATAAGGGAATAATGGGGATATAAAATGTCCTTTCAGTGGCCTCTGCTAGGAGAGTGGCTATGGGGTGCTTGATGCCGGTGGAAGTCCTGGAGAAGCTCGGTGGATACCCTGAGGGTTATGTGAGGTCAGGGATGGCAGAAATACCAGATGGTGTCAGCCAATGAGAACTAAGGAAGGATGGATGGTCATGATGCAGATGGAGTGGACTCAATGGAGTGGGATGATCAGCCCCTGAATGATTTGGTGGAATGGTTAGTGTGGAAGTAGGTCCAGCATGGGTTCGGGAATAGACCCTGGTGGTTCGTATCCACCTACGATATGAATAGATGAAGGTGGAGTCCTACAGACAAGAGGTGATAGTGTCTGTGACTACGAGTTAATTCTCCCTGGAGAAAACAGTCGAATGGGGCGTTGAACACCTCTAAGACGGAAGATATAAGTACGACCTGGATGAAGGTGTGATTGGTAAGGTGGTTTAGTAAGTCCCCGACTAGTAGGGTGAGGTAACTCAGGTGAGGTAGACGTAGTACTGGTAGGTAGGAAGGAATC
>BLSH010548807.1:65123-77735 GCA_018402905.1 Glandirana rugosa
ACCCCTCCCCCCAGTGGTATAGAGTCAAACCACAAAATTAAATGCAAGTATCATTCTTGTTAAATTTATCCAAAATTCGTTACATTTTCATAGTATGTCGCAGATGGCAACCAATGTCCCTCATTGGGACCACGGAAAATTTGCCACCATTACTAAACCGCAACCCCCCCTTCACCCCCAAATAGAAATAAAACCGGAACAGAAAAAGAAAAAATAGGGGGCCAAGGGGGGGGGTCCGGGCAAAAATGTCAGAATAGTCTTCAAGTGGCCTGGCGTGGGTGTTTAGATTTCCTTGAGGATTGTGATGACCAGAGAGGGGAAAGTGGAGGAGGTGGAAGGCCCCGGGGCCGTTGTGGGCTTCGAGAGAAATCCAAGCTTCAGTAGAATCTTCTCGCCATCTTGGAAATTGGAGAATGAGTAAGATTTGTTATCGTGAGTGAATTGCAAGCGAAACGGGTAATTCCACCTGTAGCGGATATTGCGTTCAATAAGAGGTGATAGTAATGGTTTGAGTGCACGTCTCTTCTGGATAGTGACTTGGGAAATGTCTGCATAGATTTGAAGTTTGATCTTCGATCTCCAAGTCAGGATTTTCCCTGGCATATCGCATAACCGCTTCTTTAACTTGAAAAAAGTGAGATTTCACTATAACATCACGCGGTGGGCCTTCTGGTTTCAGGGGGGTTAGGGCCCTGTGAATACGGTCAATATCCAAATGCGCTTCGTCAATGTCAGGGACCGCTAGTTGCATTAAAGAGGTAGCTATGGAATTGTAGTCTTTGACTGATTCGGGTAATCCGCGGATGCGAAAGTTATAACGTCTCGCCCGGTTTTCTAAATCGTCACTTTTTGCATAGGCTTCTTCAAGACGATCATGTAATTCAGAGATAATGTTAGAATTTTGGGAAACTGTGAATTGTGTCGTCTACCTTAGATTCAATAGTGTCCAATCGGCATCCAAGATCCAGAAAATCCTGCTTCAGATCCGCAGTAATTTTTGTGGTGGCTTTCCCCAGCTCCCTTTTTAACATGTCAGCAAAGCGGGCTAAAAGTATAGTGTTAGGGGAGTAAGGGAGAGGCGCTGGCAGCGGAGGAGATGCTGTGTCCTCATGCTCTATATCTTGCTCAGTTTGTTGGCTGAGAAATATGTCTGCCAGCTCCCTGTCCATGGATGAGGCCTGGGATCTCTGGCTGGGGGACAGTGTGTGTTGGGCACCGCTGTGTTTTAGGTGTGTTGGGCACCGCTGGCTTGTCCGTTCCCTTCTTGCTGCTGAACTGCTGTCCCTTCACAGCCTGCTTCGTGTTGGTCGCCATCTTGGGCGGTCTCCCGGCCCCACCAGGCGGGAGGGCTGCTCCGCTGTAGTGCTTCCCTGCGGATCGAGTGATCATGGGCTAGCGCCCAGATAGGTCAACTCACTTGTCCGGTACCGTAGGGGGGTCTGTCCGGCCGAGAAAGCTGCTTAATATAGCTAAATGTGCTGGAGGTGCGCGGAGCGGTTCACTCCTGCATCCTACTCCGCTGCCCGCGCATGCGCTCTCCCCAGGCATGATATTTAAAGGAATATTTCATATTTATTGGTTCACTTTAAGTATTAAAATCACTTTTTTTCATTGATACATGTCCTCTAGGGCAGTACCCGGGTCCCCATACACTTTCTATGGCTATAACTTGCATATAAGCCTTTAAAATGAGCACTTTTGATTTTAGGGTTTGCATGTTCTCTAGAACTTTTTGCCTGTTCGTGGTTGTTCTGGTGTGAACCAAACCAAGGGTGTTCCGCCCATCCCTATTGGAGATAGGGCTCAAAGTTGACGGGCAAAGATTATGGGGTAGCCAATGGAGGGTTGGCATGGTGATGGGGACACAACTGGGTAGTTCTAAGAGGACCCATAGCGGAGTATCTACTGAATCATGAAGCAAGGATGATTGGGCAATCTGGGTGGCCAAGTAATATTTAGCAATATGGAACCCCCAGACCTCCCTGTAACCTATGTGTCAAAAGGGTTGCTCTGGGGATCCTGGGGTGTTTGTCAGCCCAGATAAACAGGTAGATTCTTTTTTGGAGCAAACAAAGAAAATGTGATGGAACTCGCAGTGGGAGAATGCGGAAATAATCTCAAAGTTTAGGCAAGACGGTCATTTTCACAGAATTAATATGACCTGTTCAGGATAAATGCGGGAATTGCCAAGACTGCATAAGGGCCGATATAGAGCGAAGCAATGGATAGTAATTAGATGCAAATAAGGAGGAGTAGGAGGGGGTTAGCCAGATCCCGAGGTAGTCCATATGGAAGGACGTCCACTGGAAGGGGAAGTGGGAAAGTGAGAAACCAAGTCTGGAGCCAAGGTTACATTAAGAGCGACTGTGTTGTTTAAACTAAAGACAGTTTTGTTTTGTTCCTTCTGGGATCCAGCCTGATCCTCCAGGCTTCTCTTTCATTGCAATTCAAAAACCCATTCTATTGCATCTGCATCCTGTTGAACGATTATCTGACCACCACCCCTGAATCTTATGGCTCAAAGCATGGCCAGCTGAAGCTGCTTGTAAAAAATGCCTACCACATATGCCCTTTGAAGGAGGATGTCTCTTTGGTGAGGCACTTTACATATTCTTAAAAGATCTCACAGGAGGAAAAGTTTTCTTCTTCTACCGAAAGTTCTTCTAAAGAAAGTTTAAAAATATCCTTCCTCTGGAGCCTCCGCCTTCTCAAAAAGCAGGGCACCTCAATTCTCTACCCAAACTCTAATTTCAGCCTTTCCTTTTGACATAAGACCTGGGTCACAAATCCCACCAAGTCTTCCTCGTAGCCATCTTCTCAATGAAGGGGCACCCTTGCTCCTAAGCATGGGGGTTGTCTGTTACAGTTTGCTTCTCTTTTTGTCCCAGATGGCCATAGACCTGTGGGTTCAATCAGTGGTTTCAAAGGTGTGCATAGCAGATTAAAAAACTCTACCACCTTTTCGATTTCTTCTCTTAAAGCAACTAAAACCTTCCCAATAATCATATTTTCAGAATGCCATGAACTGTCTCATTCCGGGCAGTAGTTGTGCCGGTACCCCTACAGGACTGGATCATAGGATTCTGTTCAAGCCTGTTCACAGTACTAAAACCCAACAGGGGTATTAATCTTATCCTGGACCTAAAATCCCTAGACAAATAACCTTCAAATTGCAAAATTTGGCATGGGATATTCAAGTTTAGTAATTAAACCTTAGTATATGGTGCTAAATATCTACAAATACTTAGGCCACATATCTCACAGGTTATATGAATCACTCCTCTTTGCATATATATATATATATATATATATATATATATATATATATATATATTGTGGGAGAATAGCTTGTGGGGATCACTTTTCAGAGGAAAAGATTCAGCATGGAGGTCAGTTTCTTTAAAATCTGGCGGCTTGCCAGGTTTATGACAGGTTTATTATGACAGGTTTGCAAGATCAAAACACATAAAAAGGAACAGAAAACAAAATGTCGCCGTCTGGCGCTAAACCAAGCAATCAGGTTCCTCTCTATACAGTGTGGGGCTGTCCCTGACACCCACAAGACATAAACACAGTGCAAACCTTTATCTTTGAGTCCAAAATTAGCACACAGAGCTCACTCAGTTTTCTCCCTCTGAGATCCAGGATAGAGCTCTCCTCTGCTCTCTTTCTGGTCATTAAATGCAAGTGGAGAGGGGTTTGAGTGGACCAGAAAGTCCAGGCCAAAACGAGCCCTACCACGGTGGCTGGCAAAACCCGGGTCGGACTCTCGCTAGTCAACACAAATTGATTGCATGCGAGGCGACAAGTATCGCCCGTCCATTGTGGCGTCTCCCATAATGTGACATATCCCCTCCCCCCTCTGCTCAAGCCCCTGGGGCAGAGCAACTGTCCTGACCATGCAGTGGGCCCGGGAAAGACCATCAGCATTATTTTGGAGCCTTCCAGCCTGGTGTTCCGCTGAGAACTTAAATGGCTGTAGTGCCAGGAACCACCTAGTCACCTGGCTGTTACGCATCCACTTCAGGGGGGCATGGTCGGTGGCTAACCTGAATGACCTTCCCAAAAGGTATTTTAGGGCCTCTAAGGCCCACTTGATAGCCATGCACTCCTTCTCCACAGTGGCATAATTCGTTTCAAGCCTATTAAGCTTCCTTCTTAAGTACACTTAAGCTCCTCACCGTCTCTGATCTGGGATAGAACAGCACCTAGTCCCGCCTCAGGTGTCGGTTTGAACCACAAACTCCTTTGTGAAGTCTGGGGTCACGAGCACCGGCTCTACACAAAGGGCTTACTTCAACTTCTGGAAGGCCTTCTTGGCTTCAGGATTCCACTTAACCATTCCTGATTCTCTATCCTTTGTCAGATCCGTCAGATGGAAGGCAATGGTGTCCAAGTCGGGGATGAAGCGTCTGTAATACCCTGTAATCCCCAGGAAGGCACAAACCTGTTTCTTGTTTACCGTTAGGGGCCTCTTTTGAATGGCCTCATTCTTATTGGTCTGGGGCTTAATCAGACCCCGACCAATAACATACCCAAGGCATTTGGCCTCCTCTAGACCTATGGTACACTTTTTCAGGTTGGCTATTAAACCTGCTACCCTCAGCGAATCTACCACTGCCTGCACCCGGGGCAGATGTGATTCCAAATCTGGGCTGTGGATGACCACATCATCCAGATAGGCCACTGCATAGGGCCGATGCGGCCTTAAAGTTTTGTCCATCATGCTCTGAAACGATGCAGGGGCCCCTTGCAGACCAAACAGCATTCGCTTGTATTGAAAGGACCCCTCAGGGGAAGAGAAGGCAATTTTTTTTCCTTTGCGGACTCCGTTAGGGGGATCTGCCAGTATCCCTTAGTTAGGTCTAGGGTTGTTATGTACGGGCACCTCCCAACCTATCCACAAGTTTGTTAACCCACGACATTTAGAATGCGTCAAACTTAGACACTTGATTCAGCTTCCTGAAATCGTTACAGAACCAGATAGTGCCATCCGGCTTTGGAACCAGTACTATAGGGCTCGACCAGGCGCTGTGGGACTCCTCTATCATGTCTAACTCCAGCATGGTTTTTATTTCCCTCGCCACTGTCTCTCATCTAGCCTCAGGTATTCGGTAGGGCTTTACATTTACACGGACCCCTGGTTCCGTGATTGTGTCATGTTGTAATACAGTGGTCTGTCCGGGTAGGGAAGAAAAAAAGTATCTATTTTTTCTGACAAATTTGTTAACGTCATTTTGTGTCAGTGACAAGGACACGGTTATGGGGACATCTGGGGTCAGGGGTAACCTGTCCTTTTGGGGAGTGGGTACCGCCAATAAACTCTCTGTCCTTCCACGGTTTTAGGAGATTAGCACGGTAAATCTGCTCTGGTTTCCTTTTCCCAGGCTGGTAAACTTTGTAGTTTACTTTCCCTACTTTTTCCCTAATCTCAAAGGGACCCTGCCACTTTGCCAGGAATTTAATTTCAACCTCGGGGACAAGCACCAGCACTCTGTCTCTGGGGTGGAAAGTTTGGGTTTTGGCACCCTGATTGTAAACCCTTCTCTGGGCTTCCTGGGCTTACTTTATATGCTCTCGTACAAGGGGCAGGACAGCTGCAATAGCCTGGTGACTCTCCTCTCGCTGAGCTGCAGCAACCTCTGTGACCTGGAGGTTGGTTTCCTGCAGAGCTGCGTGTTGTGCTGCAGTGGCATGGCAACTCTCCTCTCACTGAACTGCAACGGCCTGGCGACTCTCCTTTTGCTGAGCTGCAGCGGCCTCTGCGACCTGTCGGTTGGTTTCCCGTTGGGCTGCATTGGCTTGCAGCAGGGCCTCCATCTTTGAAAGTTGTCTCACTGAACTCCACCATGAGTGAGAGATTAGCTTGAGGGGATCACTTTTCAGAGGAAAAGATTCAGCATGGAGGTCAGTTTCTTTAAATCTGGCAGCTTGCCAGGTTTTTTTTTTTTTTTTTCTGATTAAAGATTTTATTAATTTTCACAAATACAAAAAAGACATCATAGGTACAGGTCGAAGGACACCGTTTCAAGCATACAGAGCACCTTTTGAGAAACCATAACATCAAATATAATACTGCAGTATAAAAGGATACTCTTTTGGTAGATCCAAGTTCGACCATTATTGACAAAGTAATGAACAAATTATAACTAAAGGACAGGGGTAAAAGAGCAGGGAAGGGAGGGGGTGGGGGGACCAAGGAGGAAGCTGGGAGGAAGGACGGCTGCGTACACTCTCTGTGATTCTGTGATTTCTCACCAGAAAACATTCGCTGTACCAATGATAACAATAGTAAGGCCAAGAACAACCAGCGAAATAACCACTGCAGAATAAAATATTGGTAGCAGTGGTGGCTTTCGGATGGACCTGACTTACAATATTTTTCCTGAGCTACTGAGACCATTATGCCTAGCAGACAATGAGGGATATTCGGAGTGCCTATGGAAGGCATTGTACCCACTTTATCTCGGATGTAACCCCTGTATAGGGGGGTCACCCATGAAGTCTTCTAACCTTTAGTCCATGGTGTCATGTATTTGTCAGAGCGTTATAGTAACAGTAGGATGGTTTCCTGATGGAATCCACTTCCTCGGGTGACAGAGTAGCATCCATGAAAAGGTCCCATTTGTTGAAGAAACGCTTTCTAGTGTTAGTATGAGACAGGTCCTCTGTAAGTCTTTCTCTATATAGCAGGAGTAGTAATTCCTTTTGGATTTGGTCCATCGTGGGTCTAGCAGGTCCCACCCAGTTCTTTAGGCTTATTCGTCGGGTTATTAGTAGGGTAGTTTGTATCCATGAATTATTTGTGCGTATTGGGTCGGTTTTCGGGAGAGTTTGACAAATATCGTCCCAATATCCAAACAGGAGAGGCAGAGGGTCTTTAGATAGAGGACCAGTAGTGACTTTTTCAATATAGTGTTAGACTTGGTTCCAATGAGTGTCAATGTGTGAGCAGTCCCAAAATTTGTGAGCTAACGAGGGGAGTTGAACAGAGCAGAGAGCCGCTTCTGGTTTCTCTTTGTTTTTGAGAAAAGGTATGAAAGCTCTTTGAAAAATCTTCAGCTGGGTCTCCCTCCAGATTTCGCAGGGGGTGAGGCTTACTAACGTGTTGTAGCCTTTAAGAATTTAGTTTGAGAGGTCATCAATGTCTAAGCATTTTGCCCAGGCTGAGGCAGAGTATGGATCCCGGGCAAAAGTCGAAGATTTCCATAAGGACTTGTATAAATACGAGATTTTGTAGAGGTGTGCACGAAGCATTGCGTCAAAGGGTTCAGGTGTTGCTCTTTGGTGTGCCTTGTATCCGGAAGACGTTAAGAAACTGAGACACCGTGAATAATAGAAGACATAGGAAGCCAGTAGGTGGAAGTCTTTTGCCAGTTGCTGAAAGGGTTTTGGTTGGCCCGTTGATGGGTCACATAGGGATGCGAAAGTTGTTAGTCCCTTCTGGGCCCAAATCCTAAAGGTGCCATACAACAGGCCAGGTGGGAACTCAGGGTGGCCTCTTATTGGAAGGTGTTTGGAGAAGTAGGTGGGAAGCTTAAGAAGTTTACGTGCTTCTCTCCAGGCAATTCTAGTGTCTCTCAAAAGAATACTATGCTTGAGACCCGGGATCAGGGAGTTCCAATTGCAATGCAGAATGGCTGGGAGGGAGAAGGGTAAGACCATTTGAGATTCCAGGTTATAATTAGAGTATTGTGAGTGTTGGCTAATCCAATCAAGACCAACCCGGAGCAGGCAGGCTAGGTTATACAGTCTAACACTAGGGACATTTGTACCCCCTGCGCTCCTGGGGAGTTGCAACTTTTTTAGAGATATGCAAGGTTTCTTACCACGCCAAAGAAATTTAGTACTAACTTTGTTTAGATGGTTAATGTCTTTATGCTTCAGAAGGAATGGTATCGTCTGGAGTGGATATTGTAATTTCGCTAAGCTCGTCATCTTGTATAGGTAGCATCTCCCCATGAGCGACAGCGGCAGGTCCATCCTACCAGCCAACTCCCTGGCTATTTTGTCTAACAGTGGGGGAAAGTTTAGTTGGTAAATAGAAGAGGGAATCTTCCCTATCTGTATGCCAAGGTATGTGATGTGTGTCGTAGCCTGAGTAAAAGGCAAAGACTTGGTATAGTGGGGTGTCGAGGTGCGATTGCCTAAGAGAAGGATCTCACTCTTATTGTAATTTATCCGTAAGCCGGAGCATCGTTGATATGTGTCAAAGATGTCTTTGATGACAAAAGCGTCTATTTGGGGGCTTGTTGTGAAGATGAGAATGTCGTCCGCAAACAAGGCGGTCCGAAGTTCGTGGTCTCCTATGGGGGATGCCATGAAGGTGCGCATTATGCAGAAGGTATCTGGATAAGGGCTCAAGGGAGATATTAAAGAGAAGGGGAGATAGGGGGCATCCTTGTCTAGTGCCTTTATACAAACGGAACTCGACGCTTAGGTTGTCCGCCACCACTAACCGAGCCGAGGGGGAAGCATACATTTGTTGAATGAGGTGTATTATTGGGCCTGAGAAGCGGAATTTTTGAAGAACCAGAGATAACCAATCAAAACTGACATTGTCAAATGCCTTCTCGGCATCTAAGGTGATGGCTATGTCCTCGGCCGTATTGTTTGCTGCATAGTCCATGGCCATCATCACCTTGCGAATGTTGAGGGTCGCCGTTTGCCCTTTAATGAAGCCTGATTGAGCCGGGTGGATTAGGGTGGGGAGAAATGCTGCTAACCTGTTAGCCACTATTTTCGATAACATTTTTGAATCCAAGTTTAAGAGAGAGATGGGTCTGTATGATCCTGTATTAAGTGGATCCTTCCCTTTTTTCTCTAAGAGCTTTATGATAGCCTGGTTCCCAGATTTCATGTATGCACCCCCAGACCAAATATCGTTATATACATTTAAGACTGATGGGCAGACAGTCAGCCATAAGTTTGAAGAATTCCCCGGTATATCCGTCAGGGCCCGGGGCCTTAGAATTGGGGAGATGTTTCAAGACCTGAGATACTTCCTCGTGGGATATGGGGGCGTTCAGGGCTTTCAGTTGGTCTGTGGATACTTCGGGTAGGTCAACCGATTCCAGGAATCGTCTGGCCGAGTCCATATCTATGGGCTCTTCTGCATAAAGAGAGGAGTAGAAATTGAGCATCACCCTAGTCACCTCCTTTGAGTAAAAGTGTTTCCCTGAGAATCCCGAAGGGCCGTTATTCTAGTAGGTCTGTAAGGGCCTGCACAAAGCCTGGAGAGCAGTTTTCCCGCCTTGTTGCCAAATTTGAAGAGGTTCGCTTCTACATATGCGTGGTGTATGAGTTCTAGGGAGTTTGCTCACAAATTGAAAGAACGTTTGGCTTCCTGCCAAGCCTCTCTCATAGAGTTTGTGTCTGATGTCAGTGCCTCCTGCGTGTGTTTTAACTTGCAACTGGCCTCTATATAGTTGTTCATAATCTGCTTTTTGTATGAAGCAGTGTAGGAGATAATCTGTCCTCTGAGGACAGCTTTCCCCGTTTCCCAGAAGAGTGAAGGATTGTCCTGGAGTGCTATATTAGTATGTGTATAGTCCTCCCATGTTTTCTTGAGGGTCTCAAGAAAGTCATTATTCCTTGAAAGATAGCCTGGAATATGCCAGAGTATTACGTGGATTATGGTCAGCTAAGTCTGTCACCGGGGCATGGTCAAAGATGGCTATCTCCTTAATCTCTGAGTCTCTGATTTGTGGGAGAAGATGTGCCGAGCTAAAAAAGTAGTCAAGTCTCGTGAATAATTTGTGAGGGGGGAAGTAAAAAGTATACTCCCTATCCACTGGATGCCTCAGTTTCCAAACATCTGTGAATTCCAAGGCTGCCATGGTTTCAGATAGTAGGGTGGGTTGGGCAGATGAGCGTAATACCTGGCGTATAGGTTTAGGCTTGGATCTGTCCTGTGACTCGTTCATAATCGAGTTAAAGCCACCTCCTATTATATGTAGTGAATTGGGATGTTTCAAGATGCGAAGCATCAGGTCCGTAAAGAATTGATTTCCCGGATTATTCGGGGCATGTACATTTGACATCCTGATTTCCCTCATCCCATTTCAAGTGAACCGTAAGCATACGGCCCTGGGAGTCCGAATCTAGTGATATTATTTGCCTGGGGAAGTTTTTATGGATTAGCATAAGAACCCCAGCCCTACGGCTGGTGCCTTGCGAGCCGAAAACTTCACCCACCCACATTTTTTTTCATCCTGAAATAATTTTGTGAGGTCAAATGGGCTTCTTGCAATAGGGCAACGTCTGCTTTAAGGTGTTGAAGATGGCGTAGGACTTTCATGCGTTTATTTGGGGTACCTAACCCCTTAACATTCCAACTTACTACTCTCATGTGATGCCCAAGACGCGGACGTATCTGTATGAATAGTAAGTGAGTCAGGTCTAGATGTAGTGGTCCAGCGAGGAACCAACCCCATGGGATCTAGAAGTGTGATTGTGTGACCATGGCCCAATAGAGAGTGGGGATGCAGCCAGGGAATGAAAACCAGGGTAAACCAAAACTTATAAAAGAAGAAACTACTCACTCGTGACTCCACTTTTTTCCATATGGTCTATCCGTCTCAGGTTTGACCCCCAAGAGCAAATCCCCTGAAGTGAGGAATCCTAGAATTGCCCATTCATATCATATGACATTAGGTGCCCCCACCATTCGTAGGATGGACAGTAGTGGGTTAGTGCACTGGAGAATGGAGGTAATGCGATGAGATTTCAGCCCTACAGAGAGTAAGGCTGAAATCACATCAGTCGGACCAAACTCATACAGGAACCTTTTTTGGTTCCCCGTCAGATTAGGATAGCATGGGTGCTCACACCCATGTGATCCGATTTCTGTCAGAGTTTGCAGTGCGATTTGCAAACTGATTTGGGGGTGTCCGCTTTCTATTGGCACTCCCAGCAGTTTGCATATTGCAGTGTGAACTGTCAGGCGCAATTCACACTGCCATATGCAAACTGCTGGGAATGTCAATAGAAAGCTAATGACACCCCCAAATCAGTTTGCAGATTGCACTGCGAACTGCAAATTCAGACAAGAATCGGATTGCATGGATGGGAACACCCATGTGATCCGACTCTGCTGCGTAACAAAAAAGGGTCCTGTGTGAGTTTGGTCGGGATGCGATGCAAATTCAGCTAAACTGTCTGTATGGCTGAATTTGCATAGCACACGGATAGCATGTGATTTGCACTGCGGTGCGAATCACATCAGATTTCGGACACCGCAGCAGTGTGAACTGGCCTTAAGGAAGGTAATCCACCTCCCAAAACTAATTAAAAAGTAAGTTACAAAAGAGAAAAACAATAAACAAAATAAATTCCTTTTATTTTGCCAGCAGAAACACAAGTATGTACATATTTACTGGCATTTACAGTATATATGGTGCTACATTTAGCAAAACAGTTAGCAATTGGGTTCTAAGTGCCCTGCTCATAGGAGCTTATGATCTAAAATTGGACTAAACCTTACAGTGGACACAGCTTTACTTTCACAGTGTATAACAGCCCACACATTTCATAGAACTAAACGCCCACATCACATTATTAGCTGCAAAATTACAGAAAGATACTTAACAGTCATTCTAACAAAGCATTACAACATACTATTATAAAAGGCACATATTCAACCCCCCCCCCCCCCCACACATTCTACACACATACTGTACATTGGTGAGTATTTTTTTCCCTAGAAGAATGCATGGTAAGACAAAATACACACCCAATCTGACAGCGTGGTCAAAACAAGCAACTTTTGATGGTCAAAATGCACAATAATTTCAGAAAACAAACAGCTCTAGTGAGGCACTTGTCATTATGCACAATATCATTCCTTATCTCACAAAAACCACAGCAAAAAAAACTGACCTCTTGTCAGGCCAAACCAACCCCCCCCTACTGAAGTCCCTTTATATAAGCTAGCACACAGGCACCCGCCCAATAGAAGTACACGCCCACCAGTATCTTCAATCTGTCTGTTCAAATTGATTTCACCTGAGGGGCTGCAATACCTAATACTATTTGCTATGTTAACCCTTGGCTATGTTCATCAGATCAGTATAACTCCAGGACAAATTTCTAAGTCAGTGGTTCTCAACCCTGTCCTCAAGTACCCCCAACAGGTCATGTTTTCAGGCTTGCCCTTATTTTACACAAGTGATTTGATCAGTTTCACTGACTTAGTAATTACCACAGCTGTTTCATCTGAGGGAAATCCTGAAAGCATGACCTGTTGGGGCGCCTTGAGGACTGGAGTTGAGAAACACTGATCCAAGCAACAGTTTTCTAATTACATTCGTTCAATAAAACCCTGAAATTTAACCTTCGAGTAACGTCGGTTCCTAAACCTGTAAAGTTTAACATCCCAAATGTGACGTGTCCATGTAGACCAATCTTTTGACAACGAACCTAGTCACAAAGAGTTGAGGTCAGGAGTTCCGCGGGGTTGTCCAGTACGAAAGTCCTAAAGGGAGTCTACTTTGTCGACACCATTAATGATTCAGTCACTTTGACTAGTTTAGTGAACACATTTTATTCCCGTTCGGACTTTTGTACTGGACAACCCCCATGAACTCCTGTCCCAACTCTTGGTGACTGAAT
>BLSH010548817.1:5320-23616 GCA_018402905.1 Glandirana rugosa
TTTTACATTGCAGATCAGTAACTCACTGATCCCAGCTCTTCTCTCCTCACACTGGACTCTGTGTGAGGAGAGAAGAGCTGGTAACAGTGAGTTACCGCTCTGTTTACATTACATGTGATCGGCTGTGAAGTAGATCACAGCCGATCACAAGGTATCAGCCGCCGGCCGGCAGCTGATACCTGTGTCGGTGACAGGCAGTGTTCCCCAGGAACACGCCGCCACCGACACGCACGCGCAGCGCGCTCCCGATCGCGCGCATGCGCCGTGCGAACGGCGGGCGTGCCATTCGTGATCAGCTGTGACTTCGTCACGGCCGATCACGTGGTGAACAGCCATAACCAATGGCTGTTCACCCCTGTCGGTGAAGCGGCGTGTCCTGGGGACACGCCGACACCGACAGAGCCGGGATGCACGCGCCCGTCCGCGCGCAATCCCGGCTTAAAGGGAGGACGTCATATGACGTCCACCCGCTGTGAGAGCAGGACCGCTCCGCCGTCATTTGACGGTGGGTGGTCCTGAGGCGGTTAGAACCCAACTTATCATTATTATTATTATTATTGTTATAGGTGTGCACATGGGGAATGCCAGATGTGCCTGGGCACACCCTAATCACCCTGTGCATATTAGTGCTCCGTGTGCCAACAGGGAGATGGGAAAGATTGGTTATGCCATAAGACAAGTGCTTCTGTAGCAGCAGGGAGATCAATGTGTTGGTGCTATCTATCTATCTATATATATATATTGCTGCCCCCTTGAGGGTTGCTTAAAGATTCAATTCCCCCTTGGTCTTCCCCACTCTGAGAGTCCTCCACCACCCCTGACACTTTGGGTTCACTCGTATCATAAAAGATTTACTTAACTCTGTCTTTATAGGGAAGTGTGACTTTTCAATGGTAAAGGTCACAATTTAAGAGACAACAATTAACAGTTCTTTAAATCCAAGGCTCACAAGTCTCTACACACAGATTAACTTTGATAAACTTGGTGAATAAAAGGGGCGGTCACTCAAACAGTATTCACCCCTCCCTGACACTCACCAACAGTCACAATAGGTAAAACAATAGAATTCCTCCGACTGATGTTTGGTCAACTACCAATTAGTTCACTTGTGGACAATATAGCTATGTATTATTTGCAGTGAATCAATATAAAGTAATGATTATCCTAGAGAAATAGGTGAACCCGGGTAAGTTGATACCACTCAATGGAATATAGACAAAACAGTACCACCCACTGAATTGCAGATAAAACAGTACCACTCAATAACAGTTCAGCTTAATATTAATGCAACTATAATAAACAGTAGTAATGATGTATCTAAATCCTCCTGCTCTAATTCAGAGAGTTCTTAGGGGGATGTAATAGCACCAAGTAAACAGCCCTGAATCTGATGAGGTGGGGGGGGTGAGTAGCTGCAGTTGTAACAATCCTATATTGCAAAGGTCAGTAGATCTTCTGCCGGCTTATATTGATTGGAAGTTAGGTACCTAAAAGCACTGTGTCCTCTAATCAGTGAGATGAGACACAAAAGAGGTTAAACTTCACTGAATTCAACAACTTTCCCAGTGATCACTGACTTGTAGGATAAACTGACAACTACCAGTAATCCAGTGCACTTATTAACTGTAATCCAAAATGTGATTAGAATATGCAGAGACAGAATAAGTACTCTTATCGATCGGCCTAGACCCACCCACCAAACCACGTAATGACTGCAGTAGACGGTCCAGCAGCTCAGATGATGATAATGGCGCTGGAACCGATGGTACACACTTGCTCTTTTCTCCTGGGGAAAACGGCCTTCACTGCACTCCGTGCAGCTCTCCCTGATTGATCAATGCGGCTGCTGCTCTGGAATGGACTTGGATGACAGTAAGCTGGCTCTGCAGGTCACCCACCGGAATGCAGTAGCACCGCAGCTTGCTGGGATACTGTAGAAATTCAGCCTGCTGGATCACTGGAAGTAGGCCACAGGCTGTGATCCCGCTGTAAAGGCACACAGGGACCTTGCTGATCGATCACATTGTCCAAAAAGGCCGCGACAAGCCCCTCCCTTAACTTAAATGAGTTTTCCCATAAGGCACTGTTTCTCCCAAGAGCACTCACTGCAGCGCAGCCTGATAAGAAATGCAGTCCTTCCACAGCAGAGTCTGATTACATGTTTTCTTTGTCACACTACAAGTCCCACAAAACATCACTCCTGCACAGATCCATTCTTTCATTTAACAAGCAAACACTAGAGGGAATCTTCCACAGCATTTAGTGAGCACAAATGTCACTTTGCCAGGGAAGCACAGCTGGACTCCTGGCTACATATATATAATAAAGAAGCAACGGGACGCGCTCTCTAAATGCAATAATTCTTTACTGGATCGTTTCTTCATGCAAAAACAACAACAGCCTGCTGTTGATTTTTTTGCATGAAGAAAAGATCCATTAAAGAATTATTGCATTTGGAGAGCGTGTCCCGTTGCTTCTTTATTATTGATATTGGTGGAACGCCGGGAGCCCACTGACACAGCTCCAGGAAATCACTTGAAAGCCAGAGGGGTGACTCACTTCATTGATTGTATACACATATATATATATATATATATATATATATATATATATATATACACGCATATGTGTTTGAGCTTTGGGGTGCACACCCTAATGCAATAGGTACACACCTATGATTACTGTTATTGTTATTATACAGAATTTACACTTCCTATATTATTACTGTAATGCAGCCAGACTCCATAAACAGGGTAATAGTTATGGGCTTCTTTTTATTTATAAAGCTGAACTATAGGCAGACAAAAAAACAACTTAATGCAGCTCTGTTTTTAAATCTAAGCAGTGTAAGTATCTTTGAGCCTTTTGCAATCCCTGAAAAGCAAAGCTGGAGTGTAAAAGGTAGAAGCAGCACAAGGAGCCAATCAGTTCATGTGCTAGCATGAAGCATGCTGATAGGAAAGCAGAGTGATAGAGAGACAAGCTTATCACTGTGCTTCTTCTTCTTCTTTCAACGTCCAGCCACAGGCTAAAGTGGGTACAGGATGACCTAGGATCAGAGAAAGTGGGGTGAATGCTGCTGGCTATAAGGCTGAGGCCATCTAGTGGCAGAAAAAATCGGAGAACGGGAACGGCCGCTTCAGACAGGAGCTCCATACCCATCTTCAACAATCTTGAGGAATCCTCAAATCCATGACACGGGTGAGACACACTGACATCCCCTACACTCTCCCCACACGCTGGGCTACCTCACAATACTTGTATTGTACAGCAGAAGCGCCACGATCACGGGGTGGACCTAGGCCGGCTTAAGCCTGTTATAATTACCAGCCCATCCGACCCCGGCAGTGCCCCGACACCCGTCCAGAGTACAATCCGGGCGATGCCAGGGTGGATGCAGTGCCCCTCTCTGGGCTGTTCTTCACCCCCGGCGCCCTCTGCCACAAAATCGAGCGCGACGATCACGCGAGGCCGGGGTCTCACTGCGGCCTACGGAAGCCGCCATATTGGGACTCCCATTAACCGCTATTCCGCCCTTGAAAGTAATCGGGCATATCTTGGACACCTTTACTGGACCACATAATCCCAGCCTAAGTTCCTTTACATTCCCAGCATCAGCCACAACCAGAGAATCCAGGAATTAAACACCAGGGCCTAACTCCGGCGGCCATATTGGCACACCCACAACTCCACAAGCAGCCCTCTCCCTACTCCAGCAGCTTCCTTTCTACAGTTTGTTTTAAATAACGAATGCAATGGCTGCCTAATTCCCTCCTGCTCTGTCACAAGTCGGGTTCTTTTGATGCTAGAGAGTTCCCTATATGCCTAGTATGGGCAAAACGGATCGCAGCCCTTCAACATCCCGCTCTCGCTCACCACGGGCCCCCCACTTCACAGGCCACCAAGGGATTTCATGAACTGTTCCCAACCCCGGGACACACCTTCATCCAGCCAGGTTACAGGAGCCGCAATGCAGCCCAGCAAGAGTCCTTCCAGGACCCCACGTGCTGTGTACCCCACCGGCCATGCTGACCACGATTGCTCTCTTAGCCTTGCGGACCTAAAAGCTGTAGCAACTGACATCAAAGACTCCCTATTTGCTGCAATTTCTGACTTACGCAGAGATATGCAAGTGATGACATCAAGACTTGAGGAAGTAGAAGAACTGACTGACCGCCATGATACAGATATACATGAGGCACAGCAAGCCCTCAATGCCCACTCCCTACAACTAAGAGATATACACTGTCATCTCGAAGACCATGAGAACAGGAACCGTAGACATAATATCAGAATTAGGGGCCTCCCAGAGTCGGTAGACTCTCCCCAGCTCACTCAGGCCGTCTTGTCCATATTTAACAAACTTTTGGAAAGACCCCTCGAGACACAAATTGAAATGGACCGTCTTCACCGAGCTCTCCGGCCAAGAAGCAGAGACACAGACCCTCCTAGAGATGTTATCAGCTATGTCAACAACTTCCAACTTAAGGAGGAGATCCTGCGCAAAGGCCAGGACCAGAGACAGGATCCTTTATAATGGCACTGAAATGAAGCTTTACCAGGATCTGTCGCAGATCACCTTACTAAAACGCAAAAACCTCCGCCCCCTGTTGGACACACTCCGGGAAAGAAATATTCCATATAGATGTAAGTTCCCCTTCTGTCTCTCGGCAGGCCCCCTCCGGCCACACTGCTCTACTATGAATACTGGAAGATATGGAACGCCATTGTGGAACGCCATCTGTCAAAACCTCGACATCCCGTTTATTGACATACCAGACTGGCACCAAACTCCACGAAGAATGGCGTCTGTCAACACGCAACTCTCCTCCACCTGCCAAACGACGAGTCCCTGGCGGAGACAGCGTCCCAGCTTCTCCGGTTCACAGAAGGCCTAGAAGAGACTAACTACCTTCAAATCTCTTATGGTTCAACTCCCCTTGTACTGGGCATATCTTACCCTCCCCTAGACAATCTGGCAAGTAGTAAGGCCTTATAGAGCAATTTAACAATGTGCAGAAATTACTTCCTACGAAATACACAAAGTCCCGTTTATAAGTTTTTACATGTTATGTTTGCTGGTGTGGGACTGTCCTTTCCTTCACCCATCTCTGGCAATTGTACACAAAGATGTAACAACCCCTCTGACATTTAGACGCAACTCAAGTTACATCAACATGACATACGCGTTGTATGCATCAGGCTCTGATCCCTCATCTGTAGACTCCCTCCTCCCACCCGCATTTATTTCAACCCAATCTGCCCAACCCCTGCCCTACAAGAGGATGGCTGCCGGGGGAAAGCGGTCCTGCGCCAGCAACAGGTCAACAACTTACAGCTTAGACATACCAGTTTAACACGGTTGTGCAAATTTCTAACTGTTCCATATCCTAAGCAAAGTTTACACTCCTAACTCTCCTAATCAACATCCCGGAAGACTTGCACGTATACCTCTCCCACTGCCTCTCCCACATAGACCTATATTGAGATACCTCCTGGACCCTAGATAATCTATGTAGCCTCCCTATCTCTTGACAACAAGGCTCTTGTTCTCCGGGACAAGTGTGACACCCTCAACACAAAGTCACTGATGTTTGGAAAAGATGTTTGTTCTTTTTTGTGCTTGTTTTGCTTTTGTTTTTTCATGCTGTTGCTCAATGGTTCTTGTTCTTGCTTTTTATCTATGCCACTGGTATAGACCCGGCTTTCTCCCACATCATTTACACCTGTTACCTGCTTATATAGCGATGTAACTGCCCTAATACCATCAACATGCAACACACCTAATTTTTTCCATATGGGGACTTCCCCCCTCTTAACCCCTCTCCTGTGGTGGGTTTACCCCCACAACAGGGAGTGACAAGCAACGCGGAAGCCGGTTCTGCACCAGCTTTACCCACAGAACTTAGCATAGTCATATACAGGTTCTCGTCATTTTTACTATACATACATTTCCACTGAGTAAGCCTCATTATTGTAACCGTGTACTACCATGCCACTGAGGGATCCAGTCTCCTGCTCCCACAATCACGCGAATGCTAAGGTAGAGGTGCCATTGTGCCTAGATGCCCCTAAAACTGACTTCCACCCCCCCAACTTCTATTAATCTTGGGACCTTCAATGAACATGGTAATATACCGTAAAATGTATACATGTTGCTTTACTTGACGCCTCTTTACACTGTAGACCTTGCCTGCCGGCATAGTGTCGTGCTGACTTCCTGCCACCTCCCCCCAATACCCCCTGTAACCGATCATCAGCTCATTCTGATAATTTTAAGGGGACTAGGGTTCAACTGCTTACTGTATGCAATACAAGCAGAGGGACCCTCCTCCCCCTTAATATAAACCACCCCAGCTCCTCTATAAATCCTATTCTTTTGCAATCAAACCCAGCCATACGGGGGAGGCTGGGGAGGGGGGGTGAGCTCCACACCAAATACAACAAAATAACCTAAAATATTGATAGCCCAACATAGACAACACTATAAAGTGCCTAGGAACCCTCACTTCACCCAATAACTATGACAAAACCGACGAGTGGCGGAGCATTCGGTCTATTGATTACCCCTCTCACCCACAGTATCCATATTCGTTTCCGCTCTTGCCTCTCCACGTCCCATCACAGTGTAGTTTCCCAAACTTCACTGACAACCCGACATACTCCATACATTAGGTAGGATAGCAGGTCTATCCCTACTGTCGGTACTCGAATCCCCCCCGGCTATTACACAAACCGCATCAGGTTTTCCGAACCCCACCTTTACCTCCCTTTGCTTCAACTAAAACCTCTCCCTGCCCCCACCCCCCACGCTCACCTTTTTTTTTCTCTTCTTTTCATACCCTATCTTGACGCTGCTTAACCAACAATGACGGCCAAAGTGATAACTCCCAAAAACGCAAACATTAAACTTGTCTCGCTAAACGCAAAAGGCCTGAACACACCAGAAAAGAGGTCACAATTGCTCCTATATCTGCACAAAATTAAAGCAGACTTTGTCCTTTTCCAAGAAACCCACTTCAAAACAGGCCACATTCCAAAATTATCTAATTACGCCTTTCCCACATCCTTCCATGCAACCAACGACCTTACAAAAACAAAGGAAGTTTCCATTCTCACCTCTAAGCATATACCTTTCATTATCACAGATACCTTAGCTGATGAAAATGGCCGATTCCTGTTTCTAAAAGGGACCCTATGGGGACGCCCACTGACAATTGCCAATATTTACAGCCCCAACTCCGCCCAGACATCCTTCTTCCGCTCCACTATAGATCTTCTAACACCCTTCCAATCAGGAATTCTCCTCCTGGGAGGGGACTTCAATGTGGCATTAAACCCTATTGAAGACACATCCACGGGTACCTCCTCCAGACCCTTCAGAGCTCTCCGGCAAATTAGAATGCAACTTCAACACCTCCTTCTCCATGATGCCTGGCATACTTTGCACCCAGGGGTCAAGGACTATACCTTCTATTCATCTCCCCATAATCGGTATTCCAGGATCGATTATTTCTTTATTTCACAAAAGGACCTGCCAATATTATCTAAAGCCATTATCGAACCCCTCTTTTTATCGGACCACCACCCGATAACCATTGCCCTGTTATGGACTGAAAAAACACCTATCACTAAGACCTGGAGGCTAGACACATCGCTATTGATGGACCCATTGCAAGCCGCCGCAGTTGACAAACAAATTAAAGAATTTTTTATATTAAATGATACACCCGACACGAGCCCTCTATCCCAGTGGGAAGCACATAAGTGTGTAGTCAGAAGCCTCTTACTTACGATGGCAGCGACACGCAAAAAACTGCAAGAACGCTTGAATAAGCTTCTAACACAAATACACACTTTGGAACGCGCTCACAAACTAACTAGGGCACAACAAACATTGAAGGAACTTGAACAACTACGCACCCGTCTTAAAGAGGAGCTAGGCCAAAAAGTTCGGAAGAGATTGACCCTAGCACAAAAAAATTTTTACGAACATGATTATAAATGTGGTAGATACTTGGCTAGAGCGCTTCAATCCAAGAAGATCAACTCAACTATACATGCTTTACACACGCCCTCTGGACAAACACTCAATGCTAATACAGACATCGCAAACCATTTTGCTAAATTCTACTAGATCTATACAACTTAAAACTCGAACTTAGACCCCCAGGTGAAACCAGAACACATCAGGATATAATCAAAGACTACCTCAGACAATACAGCCCCACACCAATGAATTTCAAACCGTAATCAAACAAATGAAATAATGCAAATGCCCTGGCCCTGACGGTCCCCCCCGGCCTACTACAGATCATTTTCCGAATCCTTGCTGACACCCTTCTTGAAGGCATATAACCAGCTTCCAGATCTTGCCATCTCCCACACATCGGTTCTCACAGCACATATCTCGGTGATCCCCAAAGCAGGGAAAGATCGTACCCTAGCCTCTAACTATCACCCGATCTCACTCCTGAACACCGATTTAAAAATATACTCAAAAATTCTGGCGAACCGTATCCTCCCCTTACTTCCCTCACCTTATTGATAACGATCAAGTAGGATTTGTATCTGGCAGGGAAGCCAGAGACAACACCCTCAAAGCACTTAATATACATTATCACCTCACAGTTAAAGCAGGCAGGCTTCTTTCTATCTCTTGATGCTGAAAAGGCGTTTGACAGGTTGGCATGGGACTACTTGTTGGCTGTCTTTCGGGCCCTGGGCCTCAGTGATCACCTAACTCGACTTATAATGGCCCTCTACAGTGGCCCCGGGCCAATGGCCTCCTGTCAACTGCCTTTTCCATCAATAATGACACTCGCCAAGGCTGCCCCCTCTCCCCTCTACCACTTGTTCTAACCTTAGAACCGTTTTTGAGACGCATTCGGGAAAACCCAAACATTAAAGGAGTGTCAATTGGGAGTAGGCAGTACAAATTAGCAGCTTTTGCCAATGTGCTGCTGTTCTTGACCGAACCCCATATCACTATACCAAACCTCCTGAAAGACCTGCAGCAATTTCAATTTTTAGCCCACTTCAAAATAAACTATCATAAATCTGAAGCGATAAATATTTCACTATAAACTGACGTAGTACAGGCTTGCAAAGAGCACTTCCCCTTCACCTGGCGTAAGGAGGCCATATCATACCTAGGCATCCAACTCCCGGCACACCTCAGAGATCTTTACACTAAAAATTTCTCTCACTTATTAAAGACTATAGAGAATGACTTCATCAATTAGAGCAAAGCACATTTCTCATTGTTTGGCCGAGCGGCAATCATTAAAATGAATGTCCTCTCGCTTATCCTCTACATTTTCCAAACCATACCTATTGCTATCCCTAAATTTTTTTTCAAAACTATAAGATCCCTCTGCACATCATTCCTTTGGAACCAGAAGAAGCCTAGGATCAGCTTCGCCCCGCTCACCAAACCTAAAATTAAAGGTATTGGCCTCTCCGACTTGAAATAATATTATATCTCATGCCACCTTCAAAGGATCATTGACTGGCATATACACGCAAACAGTAAAGACTCCCTCTCACAACTGCCACTGTGTAGCACCCCATGGGTTCACTATCACAATAAGCGCCCCGACATACAAGAACATCCGTGCATCTGCCCCACCATCCAAAGCTTTAAGGAAGCTTGCAACAAAAATCAAATATCAAGGACGCCGGGCCCCTTGACTCCCCTACTCGGCAACCCGGACTTCCCCCCAGGCTTATCCAATCACTTTTGCTCCTTTGACCAACCCACCATTAGCCTTAGAATCCTGCACATATTACAAAACGGCAAGCTACCTTCCTTTGAAGACTATAATGCCCAACGAGCTGACCACAAAGTTTCGTTCTGGGAATACCAGCACATCCACCATTTCCTACATTCAAGTCAAAAGACACATGATATCTCAACTCCGTTGACTCCCTTTGAATCTCTCTGCTTAAGCCAATCCCCTCAGCGACATGTCATATCCCTGCTATACAACATGCTATGGCACAACACAAAAGCTGATGAAGGTAGGACGTGCGCCACTTGGGCCAGAGAGCTCTGCCTGGACTTATCTGAATCCCATTGGGAGAATATATTTAAGTGTTTCCATAAAGGATCCATCAACATGGCCACCCAGGAAAACAATTATAAATTATATACACATTGGTATCACTCGCCAGCACTCCTCCACACATTCAACACTGCAAATTCCAACCTCTGTTGGAGATGCCACCTTGTGAAAGGAGATCTCTTCCACATCTGGTGGAAATGCCCCCGTATAATGGAGTTCTGGAAAGTGGTGCATCAACAAACTGTGGCGATCACGTCCACTTCATTAGACCTGACACCTGCAAATCTCCTCTTGCACCATCACATAAACACCGAGAGATTCTACTTCAAGTCACTTGCCATGTCTTTAATCAATTCAGCAAAGCTATGCATCCCCAAACTATGGGGCACCTCAGCATCCCCATCTCTTAAAGATTGGTACCAGAGAATAGACAAAATAGCAGAGAAGGAAGAACTTATAGCCATCGCTCATGATGCCCCCTCCAAATTCTCCAAAAATGGGCCTGCTGGACTCATTTTTGCTCATCATCAGAATACAGCCAAACAATGGGCCACACGTAAGAGGTCCACACCTAATAACTAAGGTCTTGTCTCTACTACTGACTCCCCCAACCATGTCTTCATAAGACTGATTCATGCAGCAAAGACGTAAAAGTCCCCCCCTTATTTTTTTCTCTTCCCTCTCCCCCTCCCCCCTCCCCATCCAACCTCTCCCACTCCCACCACTCCTTATACAATCCTAGAGATCACGTGCTAGTCTCACGCCCTCTAGCTCTTCAAGCTTTATATCCCTATTACTACAAGTGTGCACTGTATAACTGGTCCTTAAACTTTTGAGATACATTATTGCAACAAATTTGTGCTGACTCATGGACAAGTTGTTATGTACGCCACTATGCAGAATATTGTTCGCATCCAAATCGCTTTGATTTTTCTCTCTTTGTTCACCTATTTTCATGTATACCCATGTATGCTGTTTCTTTGTTTCCTCTTTCCACAATAAAACTTTTTTTGGAAAAATAAATAAATAAATAAAAAAATCTCTGGATTGAAGTTAAAGCGGAGTTCTGCCCACCCCTCTCTAAAAATAAAATTTAGCAGCTACACATACTGTAGCTGCTGACTTTTAATAATAGGACACTTATCTGTCCTGGAGTCCAGTGATGTCAGCACCGCAGCCGATGATCGGCTCTCAGGTGCTGCCACCACCATTGCCGGTAAAGGAACCCGGCAGTGAAGCCTTGCGGCTTCACAGCCATGTACCTACTGCGCATGCATGAAGCACGCTGCAAACTCTTACAGGCCCAGTGGCAGGGGAAGGAGGAGGAGAAGACCGGACTTCTGCTGTACCTTGCCGCAGCGAGGTCCGGCGGAAGTTGGGACAGGGTACCTGTCAAAAACAGGTACCCGCTACCCCCCCTCCCCCTCAAAGGTGCCAAATGTGGCACTGGAGGGGGGGGGGGATCAGATAAGTGGAAATTCCACTTTTGTGTTGAACTCCGCTTTAATTATTACAAAAAGGTTTTTTTTTTAAATTGTATCTATTAATTGGCTATTTATTTTTATCCTGTTATGTTTGGCTGGAGTCATCCTTTAACAGGTATCTGTCCAGCTTTAGTTGGCATTGGGGGTTTGTCAAATCCAGTTTGAAATTTGCAGAACCCAAACTTAGCAGTGGATTCCATTTAAGTCTATAGGACAAATTTTGATACAAAATTTTCGCTATCTTCACGGCTAGCTATATATGAATAAAGGCCATGGAGAACATTTTACAAAGCAAAACAATGTTTTTTTTAAATCCCAAAAGAGGGTCTTTTTAATGCAACTTTAACTATGACATGGAAAAAACTCAGTCCTTTAAATTACATGTTTGGAAGAAGCCTGTGTGTGATGTTACAGAACAGTACGATTTTCACAGACAGCATTAAAGACATTGTAGTTTGGCATTACATATTTTACATAAGTAAATAATTTTTTTAACTGTTACATTTATCTTGACTTAACCTCCCTGGCGGTATTCCGTGGCTCGGGGTGGGATTTCAGTACCATTAGGGGTAACCCCGAGCCACACTCGGGATTGCATCGCTGGATCCAAGGCAGCATTACTCCCCTTGTCCCCTGGATCCAGCGATGTCCCCCCTGCCGTGTCTGCGGGCTGTGTCCTCCGCCCGATGCCTCTGTGTGCCGGGCTCCGCTCCCTGCGAGCATCGCGTCGCACGGGGGCGGAGACCGGCTCCAAATTCAATAAGTGAAACACACAGTAAACATACAGTACACTGTAATGTGTAAGATTACATTACTGTATGAAATCATTTCACATCCCCTTTGTCCCTAGTGGTTTGCCCAGAGCCCTGCATGCACTTTTATATTATTTATGTCATTCTTTCTGCCTGGAAACATGAGAATGTCCATGGAAACGAAAAGTGTGCCTTTACGTTAAAAGTGTTTTTTGATCAGCTAGAAAACACCGATAGTAAATAAGAATCATTTGCAGAATTGAGTGATACTGATTTTTGGGGAAATTTATCATCAGACACTGAAAGTGACGACAGCGACAATTCTGCAACTGAGCAAATATCAGTGTTTTTGGTTTGATTACATTATTGAATAAATTTTATTACTATTACGTTATTATTTTTGATAATTATTTTTAGTTATATATTATATTATAATTTATGATTTCATGTTTCAAACTTTATCATACCCGGGATGTCTACTAGTCTCTTGTTTGGACAGATTTAAGTGAGTTATTCTTAAGAATTACAGGCCTACAATATAAAACACCAAATTTCCATGCAAAATAATGTACCGCTTTCAGCACCAAAATTCTGAAATAATCATACCGCCAGGGAGGTAAATTACAGCAACAGCACCCTGCCTGACTCATTTCAACTTGGAAAAAAAAGGCTCTTAGGTAATTTTGGTTGCAACATCTGATTTTTATCAAGCAGCAATAGGCCTAGGTAATAGATTAGTGAAAGTAGCAGCCCTCAGCTTTGTACAATTTGGCCAGTGGTAAAACAGTTTAATAGTTTAGCTTGTGAACTTTCTCACAGTACCACAATGTAATATTTTAAAATGTCCCCAAATCCCCTTCCCTTCTGTTCCCATATCTCCAATTATTCCCAAAATATTCAAAATATAGACTTCAGGTGTATGTTTGGTATAAATATAAGCGCACATAGACAGTAGCCACAAATATTGTTCAGTGGCTTGAAAATGTAAGCAGCTTGGTTAGACCGAAATACAAGAAAGAGTGAGAGACAAGCCAGGTTGTATCTTGAAATAAACATAAGAGTGTATTCAATAGTCACAACATTTTTTGAGACATTGGGGTGCAACATAGGATTTATCCTTCAGTGAACATTGAAAAATAATTTTAGCAGTTGAGGTCCAGCTACAAAAGCAATGTGTGGCACATGTATAGTGCTGGGAAACCAGAATAAGCCAGGAGAGGTGGCTGCAGCTAGTAACAGTGGCAGGTATGATTTTTTTTGTGGTGGGAAGAAGAGGGAGAGGAGGGAAGGGAAGATCACAATTAAAAGTTTAGTCTGTAGCATCAGCAGCAGGGGTATATTATCCACTGGTAATCGAAGACTGGTTCATTTTAATGAAAATGAGCCAATCCACATTTTCAAGGGACAGACAAATTTGCTTATCTTTAACAAAACCTCCCGCTGGGCTGGAAGTCCTCTCAGACAGTACACTGGCTACAGGACAATCCAGATGCTTTAGGGCATGCTATACAAGCTCCATCCAGTAGTCTAGACAGGAAACCCAATAGTCTATGAGGTCCTCATTTCTGAGAGTGACTTAGTCAGTAATCATGTGGTTCAGGTGCTGCCTGTGAGTCCTGCCTGCATCTAGGCCTGTCCATTGTGATTTAAAAAACGTTCAAAATCAGTGCTGAGGCAGGCAGTGACACCGCTGCCCCCCCTTTCAGGGATCATGCAATCAGAAGTATGTTGGTCATCCAAGGGAATCCTGCCACTATGAGGCAACGGTATACTGTATATACTGGATTTAAAAAAAAAAAGGTATACTTCTAATGGCGGTGATCAGCAACTTATAGTGGGACTGTGATAGTGCGGCAAACAATCTGACACTAACTGACACTGGCTGGGAAGTACACTAACTGACACTAACATCACCAGTGACACTAATATAGTGATAATACTATACACTGTCACTGTACTAATGACACTGGCTTGGAAGGGGTTAACATCTATGGGCGATTAAAGGTTTAACTGTGTGCCTAACAATGTGTAATGTGTGTATTATGTGCTGCTTCTTTCTAAATATCCAAGAGATTGTTCCCTCTGTACAGAGCCCTGTGTTGTTTGTCAACACAGGGTTAAGGGCTGTGATTGAACACAGCCAATCAGCAGGTCCCAGCCATGAATTATTGGTCAGGATCTGCTGTCAAAATCCCACTGTGTCTAATCGCAGCAGAAGTCGGCGGGGGCGTGTGCGCATGCCCTGTACCCGGAAGAAGTCAGCAAAGTACAGGTACATTGCTGGTGGGCAGTACATAAGTGGTTAAACAGTAGCTGGGAATTTGTCAGGCAGCACTATTACCACTAAATGACAGATCCCTGCCAGCTTGTTTGTAAACAAATGGGAACTCTTTGTGACTTCATTGACCAAATATGGTAATGAGCATATTTGGCCAATGGCGTCATCCAGCATCCCTGGCCCCTTTGCTTACATGCAAAAGCTGGAGGGGATTTGTAATTTATTATAGGAGTAGATGCACATGAACATCATCAGGCAGAACTGGTCATTATGCTAAGGGGTCTTTTAAATTGATATGGGTCTACATCAAAGGCCAGTATGATTGCCTTTGGATTTACATCAGGGTACATTGTTTATTTTATTATTAATATTATTTTTTTCATTGGATATCTGGGAACCATGTTATTCTAAAGGGGCCTTTCAGATTTCAATAAGTCACCGCCGCAGACCTCCATATATCACACAGGATATGGGGATAAGGATCTTGAGCCAACATTGGGAAGATACCCTTAGCTACCCTCCTCTGCAAGGTACCCTTCCAATGTTGGGGGCACATGGCTTGGTATGGTTCAGGAGGCAGGGAAGGTTCACAGACAAAAAGACACCCTAAATTATTACTGTTTTGCAACCTGATTGCATTGCAATAACAATAAGCAGTGCCTTGAAAAAGTATTCATAACCCTTGACATTTTCCACATTTTGTCATGATACAACCAAAAATGTAAATGTATTTGTAACCAGGAGCTGGATATTTACATTTCCTTGCAATCAGAAGATGTTTTATGTTATTAATTACAAGGCAGCTGCTTTCCTCAAGTATTCCAGCTTAGCTGATCTGTGACTCTGGTAATAAGAAGAGAGAAATGCATCTTGGAACATTTAGTTTATTTGTAAGGATTCGCCCCCCTGGGTGTATTGGGTGAAACTACAAATACTAGCGGGTTGATGGAAAGAAGAGATTTCTGGGAAGGGGAAGAGCATTCTGGGAAGAGACTATAAGAATCTAGGCTTTGGGCCTGGCGCGCTCTCTCTGGACTGGCGTGGCTCTGTGTGCTGGGAATCTGTTCCTGGAAGCTGCAGCAGTTGCGGTCTGCTTCTACAGATTTATCAACCAGATACCTGGAGGGACATGGGTGGACAGCGTGATTACCCTGTTCTGCAACAGCCTGAAAGCCGTTCCTGTTCCATCCACCCTGCAGGGGTGTCAGATCCGTGTGAGCCGCGGTGCGGTAGAGGCCGAAGAACATCCCTTGAGCCTTTTCCCGCAGAGATCATCTGTATCTACAACATCTTCATCATCATCTACATCCCCTGTTCGAGTGTGGTGAGGGAGTGGAAACCCAGTTTAACAGACACTGTGTATAGACAGCATTGATTTCTCTACATTTGCTATTGATCTTGATGCAAGGTCTGCCTACACACTGAGTTTGGACACTGTACACAGACATCCATGCTATCCATTAGTTTGCTGCTGCTTGTAGTTTCACATAGTCAACCTTGCTAAGTCAGTGATCACTGTGAAGTTCCCTACAGTTTCTTCTCCATTAAGGCTGCATTCACACCTGTCGTTTTCATGCAGAAAGTTGCGCAATTTTACCACGATTTTACTGCGTTTTGCCACGATTTTGTGCAGGTCAAAAGGTCACCAATGTAAAAACCTGAAAAAATACTTACAGAACTTGTTTGAGCGTCAGGCATTTTTAGGCTTTTGGCTTCAGGCGTTTTTGAGTGGAGATGTGAACCATCTCCATAGAGAATCATCGATTTTTTCCCCTCCAGCGTTTTGTAGCTTCAGGCTTCAAGCTACGAAACGCTCAGGTGTGAATGGGGCCTAAGAGTGCTGATTCCTGGGTTCCTGATCATACTTCATACTTTTGGATTAGCTATTGTTTCATCAACCAATACTCCTTGCCTACAAGTAAAATTACAGAAGGCTGGCTGAAGACCTATTGAATTGTTAAACAGTGGGCTACTTCTGCTTCTTTCCCCACTTAGGATTACATTACCATTAAGTTACCAAGGCTGCATTTCACCAAAGAACTCTCTATAAGAGCAGGTTGAAAAGTGCAATAGTTACAAAAAAAAAAAAAAAAAGAAAAGTGCAATAGTTACTGTTTGCTGGAATTGTACTTGTTTATCTTCTACTTTGCTGTTCTTATGTGAGTGAGCAGTAGAGAGTGGTCTGATATTATCAGGAGTCATTCCTCTACTCTCCTTTGTCCCACTTACTTGGACAGTATATGCATTTGTTGGGTTTAAGAAAAGTAATATACATTAAGTGATATTTTGAACTAAAGTGTGATAGTTATAATTTATCAATAATACTTTGTATGAGTAATCCCGCCTATTTAGGTCAAAATTCTTTCTCTGATATATCGTTTGAGTAAACGTTGCTGATTCAACTCAACTTGGTGTACTCCATAATTGTTGTCATTATTTACAGGGAACTAAGAAAATGCTTGAACCCAGTGTGTCAGAGGTGGCAGAGGACCCACTGGGTCAGGGAAACCAGTGGGGTATTGATGTTTCCTGCGACCCTCAAGGGGGCATCTCTACATATTTTATTGGGACTTTATAAGATAGACCAACAAAAAGTGGCACATAATTGTGAAGTGGAAGGAAAATGAAAATGCTTTTAAAAATGTTTTACAAATTAATCTGTGAAAGTGTGGGGGACATTTGTATTCAGCCTCCCTGAGTCAATACTTTGTAGAACCTCCTTTCACTGCAATTACAGCTGCACGTCTTTTTGGGGACGTCTCTACCAGCTTTGCACATCTAGAGAAGACATTTTTGCCCATTCTTCTTTGCAAAATAGTTCAAGCTCTGTCAGATTGGATGGAGAGCATCTGTAAACAGCAATTTTCAAGTCTTGCCACAGATTCTCAATTTGATTTACGTCTGGACTTTGACTGGGCCATTCTAACACATGGATATGCTTTGATCTAAAGACTTCCTTTGAAGCTCTGACTGTATGTTATGGGTCGTTGTCCTGCTGGAAGGTGAACCTCTGTCCCAGTCTCAAGTATTTTGCAGACTCTTGTAGGTTTTCTTCTAAGATTTCCTTGCCCTTGCCCGGCCTGTCAGTTTAGGTGGACGGCCATGTCTTAGTAGGTTTGCAGTTGTGCCATACTCTTTTCATTTTCCGATGATGGATTGAACAATGCTTCATGGGATGTTCAAAGCTTTGGATATTTTTTTATAACTTACCCTGCTTTAAACTTCTCCATAACTTTATCCCTGACCTGTCTGATGTGTTCCTTGGTGTTCATAGAAACATAGAAAAGTGACGGCAGAAAAAGACTGAGTAGTCCATCGAGTCTGCCCCTTTTTATTATTATTTTTTTTTTTTTACATTAACCTTGTTGTCTGACTATGGATTTATGTTTATCCCAAGCATGTTTGAAGCCATTTACTGTTGACTGTCTCACAACCTCTGGTAGTCTGTCCAGTCCCTATTTCAATACCTCTTCAAATTTCGTCCCATTCAATATTTTTTTATAGGTTTCGAAACTTGTAGGGTACTTCGTAACAAGTTAGGTAGTAGCCTTTTACTTTTCTCATACCGTGTTGACGTTTGGATGATTCTGTACCGGCAGGTGGATTTGACTGTCCGGCCCGTTCCCGTTCCTTTAGAATCTTCTTTTGGATGTTCTCAGACGTTTTATGAACTCTGACCCTGTCTCCAAGTGGAAGGTCGTCCTGTTGCTGGGTA
>BLSH010548817.1:28851-40888 GCA_018402905.1 Glandirana rugosa
TAGACCACCGTCCGTTACCGTTCACCGTAGGAGTACCACTTGCCTGCTACCAGATGAGGATGCCACTTGCCATTGCCTGCCACCAGATGAGTATGCCACTTGCCATCGCCTGCCATTAGATGAAGATGCCTCTTGCCATGTTTCCTGCCACCAGATGCAGATTGTCACTTGCCACGCTGCCTGCCACCTGATGAAGCCACTTGCCAGGTTGCCTGTCATCAGATGCAGATTGTCACTTGCCACACTGCCTGCCACCAGATGAGGATGCCACTTGCCTGCCACCTGATGAGGATGCCATGTTGCCTGCCACCTGATGAGGATGCCACTTGCCACGTTGCCTGCCACCAGATGCAGATTGTCACTTGCCACACTGCCTGCCACCATATGAAGATGCCATTTACCTGCCACCAGATAAGGATGCCACTTGCCTGCCACCAGATGAGGGTGCCACTTGCCATTGCCTGCCAGCAGATGAAGGATGCCACTTGTCATTGCCTCCCATTAGATGAAAATGCCACTTGCCACGTTGCCTGCCACTAGTTGCAGATTGTCACTTGCCATGCTGCTTGCCACCAGATGATGCCACTTGCCACGTTGCCTGCCACCAGATGCAGATTGTCACTTGCCACACTGCCTGCCACCAGATGAGGATGCCACTTGCCTGCCACCAGATGAGGATGCCACTTGCCTGCCACCAGATGAGGATGCCACTTGCCATTGCCTGCCACCAGATGCAGATTGTCACTTTCCACATTGCTTGCCAACAGATGAGGATGCCACTTGCCATTGCCTGCCACCTGATGAGGATGCCACTTGCTACGTTGCCTGCCACCAGATGCAGATTATCACTGTTAGCTGCCAACAGATGTGGAAAACAGAAAACAGCGGTGCGGGCAATGAAAGATGATGTCATCTCTCTTCGGCCGCCCGCCCTGCTGACAGTGTGCTCCACGGCGCGACCCTGCTTTAGGGGTTACGGGGCCCGGTGTTGGGCCGCGGCCCATAGGTTGGAGACCCCTGCCCTAGGGTGTCTGATAAAACAATATATATAATGTTTGGGGGTTCTGAGTGATTTTCTAGCAAAAAAATGATGATTTTTACATGTAGGAGAGAAGTGTCGGAATTGGCCTGGGTGGCAAGGGGTTAATTACCATAAGAAAGTAATATACAAATAATTATTATATATTGTTTTTAAGGTAATTTACTATATTTTCAAAAAATGTGCTCAAGCAGGTGGCTGAACGGACAAATTACTGAGGTTTGAAGTTATAACTTATACCAGTAATTTCACAGTAAATAGATAAATAATAAATGATTATCTTATAACATATAGCATATTAATATATGATTTAGCTTGTACCTGTTCAGCAGCAGCAGATTCTCATTCTCCCTCTTAATTGTGTGAGAAAAACATGGGATTATGGGTAAATCTTTTATACATAAACCCATGTATTTCCTTGTAGTTAAGAGGGCTGGAAGGGAGCTCAAACACACATCCCTTTCTCTGCAGCCTCAGCTGCATGGGGCAGTGAATGAATGGGAAGTGCTTTGTGCTGAGCAGCTTCCTTTTCATTCACAAACTGAAGCATAGTAAAACCAGTTCACTATGCTTCAGTTATGAATGAACACAGTGAGTGAGTGTGCTCACTGTGTTCATTTAGAAAAGGAAGGCTCTGATAAATGAAATATTTACTAGTCTCTTCCCCCCACTCTCCATTCTGAAACATCCCCGCACCAGCTGGAGGGAGAGGAGGGAAGCCAGCAGCACTGCAGGCCAAACACAGGGGAAGCCTGGGCAGTAGGGGGAATCTGCACTGCACATAGTGATTAGGGTGTGCCCAGGCAGACCTGGCACACCCCCTGCACATGCCTATGGCCCTTACATTAGTGGTCAATGGGAAGAATGTTCCTAACATTAGAGGTCAGTGGGAAGAATGTCCTTAGAATAGTGGTCAGTGAGAAGAATGTTCCATACATTAGTGTTCAGTGGGAAGAATACTTCTTCCGTTGGTGGTCAATGGGAAAATTGCTCTTAGAATAGTGGTCAGTGAGAATGTTCCTTACATTGGTGTTCAGTGGGAAGAATGCTCCTTACATTGCTGGTCAGTAAGAAGAATGCTCCTTACATTCATGGTCAATGGGAAGAATTTCCTTAGAATAGAGGTCAATGAGAAGAATGTTTTTACATTGGTAGTCAGTGATAAGAAAGTTCCTTACATTGGTTTTCAGTGGGAAGAATGTCCTTAGAATAGAGGTCAAAGAGAAGAATGTTTTTACATTGGTGGTCAGTGAGAAGAATGCCCCTTACATTGGTTTTTAGTGGGAAGAATGCTCCTTACATTGGTGGTCAGTGAGAAGAATGTCCCTTACATTGGTGGTCAGTGAGAAGAATGTCCCTTACAATGGTGTTCAGTGAGAAGAATGTCCCTTACATTGGTGTTCAGTGAGAAGAATGCTCCTTACATTGGTGGTCAGTGAGAAGAATGTTCCTTACATTGGTTTTCAGTGGGAAGAATGTCCTTAGAATAGAGGTCAAAGAGAAGAATGTTTTTACATTGGTAGTCAGTGAGAAGAAAGTTCCTTACATTGGTTTTCAGTGGGAAGAATGTCCTTAGAATAGAGGTCAAAGAGAAGAATTTTTTTACATTGGTAGTCAGTGAGAAGAATGTTCCTTACATTGGTGTTCAGTGGGAAGAATGCCCCTTACATTGGTTTTTAGTGGGAAGAATGCTCCTTACATTGGTGGTCAGTGAGAAGAATGTCCCTTACATTGGTGGTCAGTGAGAAGAATGTCCCTTACATTGGTGTTCAGTAGGAAGAATGCTCCTTACATTGGTGGTCAGTGAGAATAATGTCCCTTACATTGGTGTTCAGTGGGAAGAATGCCCCTTACATTGGTTTTTAGTGGGAAGAATGCTCCTTACATTGGTGGTCAGTGAGAAGAATGTTCCTTACATTGGTGGTCAGTGAGAAGAATGTCCCTTACATTGGTGTTCAGTGAGAAGAATGCTCCTTACATTGGTGGTCAGTGAGAAGAATGTTCCTTACATTGGTGGTCAGTGAGAAGAATGTCCCTTACATTGGTGTTCAGTGAGAAGAATGCTCCTTACATCGGTGTTCAGTGAGAATAATGTTCCTTACATTGGTATTCAGTGAGAAGAATGTTCCTTACATTGGTAGTCAGTGAGAAGAATGCTCCTTACATTGGTGTTCAGTGGGAAGAATGCCCCTTACATTGGTTTTTAGTGGGAAGAATGCTCCTTACATTGGTGGTCAGTGAGAAGAATGTCCCTTACATTGGTGTTCAGTGGGAAGAATACCCCTTACATTGTTTTTTAGTGGGAAGAATGCTCCTTACATTGGTGTTCAGTGAGAAGAATGTTCCTTACATTGGTGTTCAGTGAGAAGAATGTCCCTTACATTGGTGTTCAGTGAGAAGAATGTCCCTTACATTGGTGTTCAGTGGGAAGAATGTCCCTTACATTGGTGTTCAGTGAGAAGAATGTCCCTTACATTGGTGGTCAATGAGAAAAATGTTCCTTACATTGGCGGTCAGTGGGAAGAATGCTCCTTACATTGGTTGTCAGTGGGAAGAATGCCCCTTACATTGGTGTTCAGTAAGAAGAATGTCCCTTACATTGGTGGTCAGTGGGAAGAATGCCCCTTACATTGGTATTCAGTGAGAAGAATGTCCCTTACATTGGTGGTCAATGAGAAGAATGTTCCTTACATTGGTGGTCAGTGGGAAGAATGCTCCTTACATTGGTTGTCAGTGGGAAGAATGCCCCTTACATTGGTGTTCAGTAAGAAGAATGTCCCTTACATTGGTGTTCAGTGAGAAGAATGTCCCTTACATTGGTGGTCAGTGGGAAGAATGCCCCTTACATTGGTTGTCAATGGGAAGAATGCCCCTTACATTGGTGTTCAGAAGGAAGAATGCTCCTTAAATTAGTGGTTAGTGGGAAGAATACCCCACTTACTGATAACTAAAAAACATAATTGGTGTCAGTGGTTATTTATTTCAGAGGCAGAATTTTTTTCTATGTTCAAGGAACCCCTAGCAACCTTTGGTGGATCATTGGGTTCCACGGAACCCTGGTTGAGAAAGGCTGTTCTAGTGCTTTCTTTACATCTTTTACAATAGCAAGGGAGTCTACTATATGAAGTGGGTTAAATATAGATCTACTATCTTACCACTTACATGGCGGTGTTGATTTGCTATCTGAGTAGAGCATATGCACTTTGCAAAATGAATTTGGAGAGTTAAGCCTGGCACACACAAGTCATTTTTTTTTTCGTTCAACCAACGGGCTGAATGAAAAAAAAAAACTGACAGCTCGGCAAGAGCCGCTGTACTAAATATGTGATGTTAGTACAGCGATCTCCCCTGCTGAGCTATTGTGTTCTGACAGAGGGTATACGCCCCCACCCCACCCAACCCTGTTCGGTTGGCTTCTGTTGGACTGGCTGCCATACACACGGGCCGAATGTCAGCTGGTTTCTATTGAATCAGCCAATTCCACCCCACATTCAGCCCATGTGTACTCGGCTTAAGGTGGATCTGTTCAGACTTCAATCACCTAATTGTGTGCACAAATCCTGTTTTTTTTTTTGTATAGATATATTCTTTGCAAAGCGAATATAATTGCACCTCATTCGCTGAGTTAAGTCAATTAAGTGTATATGAGAACACATGTATTCAGACTCTTTTACTCTATGGCTAGCACATCTCTAACAGTGGCTACTGAAGTACAGATGTGCTAATGATGGCCTTTTAATTGGGACCATTGTGCTCCCGCTGTGGGACTTAGTCATTTAACTTGCATAAAGGCCTAATCTTATTAACTACAAATTCTAAAGAGTTACCAAAATATTTGAGGTGAGGCCCTGATTTTCACACCTACACTTTTGACAAGGCTTTTAAAAGGAAACAATATATATGATAATGACTTAGACTTGGAAGCTCAAGTAATTACCCAATAAACATTCTAAAGGACCAATGCATTTATACAGTATGTTCTTAAAAAATGCCTTCAGTATCTCACAAAAGTGAGTACACCCTCACATTTTTGTAAATATTTTATTCTTTTCATGTGACAACACTGAAGAAATGACACTTTGCTACAATGTAAAGTAAATGTAAAGTAAATGTCCAAACTGGGCCCAAAGTGTCCATATTTTGTGTGGCCACCATTATTTTCCATAGAAAAAATGTACTAAAAAGGTCCCTCGTAGAGGTAATGCAATAATGGGTATACCTAGGCAATTGGCCTAGTACACAAGGCCATTCATCTTATGTGAAATGCAGACCCCAGAGCGAAAAAAGTAAATAAAAAAAATGTGGTGAGAACACCAAAGAACTCATGCTGGGTCATAGCGGCCAATGAAAAAGGAAGATTTATTGATTAATGGCAATAATAGGTCAAATGCAAAAACAAAAACAAAAATGCACCACCACACATAGCCCTTGTAAAAAAAGACAACGTTGTCTATAGATAAAAACATGACCCCCACAAGCCGGCCTCATTCACACCATAACCACCTCATTCGTACACAAACAAATGGAAAGTCCAGTATATAATAATGTGTGGGTCAGCAATGTCTGCTGATCACCTCCAATGTCTGGCAACTATACCATACGAAAGTGCAACAATGGAACCACAGGGTGGGAAGTGATAGGAGAGCACCTGCCAAATAGATTGGTGAATTCAGGATGGGAGGCGTTGATGTGCTCTCCCACTGGCCAATACTGTGTGGTTGATTTGCACCTGCAGGACTGAGTACATGGTCACTCTACCAGTGGATATATTCCACGGCTCTCAAAAGTTGGCGGAGCATCCCTGCTGGCTTACTTTACACAGGACTGACCTTGCAGGTCAAATTCACACTACTGACTAGTGGCTGCATTGACCAATCTATTTGGCAGGTGCTCTCCTATCACTTCCCACCCTGTGGTTCCATTGTTGCACTTTCGTATGGTATAGTTGCCAGACATTGGAGGTGATCAGCAGACATTGCTGACCCACACATTATTATATACTGGACTTTCCATTTGTTTGTGTACGAATGAGGTGGTTATGGTGTGAATGAGGCCGACTTGTGGGGGTCATGTTTTTATCTATAGACAACGTTGTCTTTTTTTACAAGGGCTATGTGTGGTGGTGCATTTTTGTTTTGTTTTTGCATTTGACCTATTATTGCCATTAATCAATAAATCTTCCTTTTTCATTGGCCGCTATGACCCAGCATGAGTTCTTTGGTGTTATCATCACATTTTTTTGATTCACCATTATTTTCCAGCACTGCCTTAACCCTCTTGGGCATGGAGTTCATGAGAGCTTCACAGGTTGCCACTCCTCCATGACGACATCACAGAGCTGGTGGATGTTAGAGACCTTGCGCTCCTCCACCTTCCATTTGAGCATGCCCCACAGATGCTCAATAGGGTTTAGGTCTGGAGACATGCTTGGCCACTCCATCACCTTTACCCTCAGCTTCTTTAGCAAGGCAGTGGTCATCTTGGAGGTGTGTATGGGGTCGTTATCATGATGGAATACTGCCCTGTGGTCCAGTCTCTGAAGGGAGAGGATCATGCTCTGCTTCAGTATGTCACAGTACATGTTGGCATTCATGGTTTCCACAATGATCTGTAGCTTCCCAATGCCGTCAGCACTCATGCAGCCCCAGACTATGACACTCCCACCCACCATGCTTGACTGTAGGCAAGACACACTTGTCTTTGTACTCCTCACCTGGTTGTCGCCACACACGCTTGACACAATCTCAACCAAATAAGTTTATCTTGGTCTCATCAGACCACAGGACATGGTTCCAGTTATCCATGTCCTTAGTCTGCTTGTCTTTAGCAAACTGTTTGCAGGTTTTCTTGTGCATCATCTTTGGAAGAGGCTTCCTTCTGGGATGACAGCCATGCAGACCAATTTGATGCAGTGTGCGGCGTATGGTCTGAGCACTGACAGGCTGATCCCCCCACCCCTTCAACCTCTGCAGCAATGTTGGCAGCGCTCATACGTCTATTTCCCAAACACAACCTCTGGATATGACGGTGAGCACGTACACTCAACTTCTTTGGTCGACCATGGCGAGGCCTGTTCTGAGTGGAACCTGAGCAATAACACCAAATTTAACACACCTGCTCCCCATTCACACCTGAGACATTGTAACACTAACGTGTCACATGACACCGGGGAGTGAAAACGGCTATTTGGGCCCAATGTGGACATTTTCACTTAGGGGTGTACTCACTTTTGTTGCCAGTGGCTTAGACATTAATGGCTGTGTGTTGAGTTATTTTGAGGGGACAGCAAAGTTACACTGTTATACAAGCTGTACACTCACTACTTTACATTGTAGCAAAGTGTCATTTATTCAGCGTTGTCACATGTGAGATACTGTATATATTTAAATTCATATCTTGTTTTGATTTGTTCTTTTTTTTGTCTTGCAAAAAAAAATGCAGCTGCTTCTACTATTTAAAGTATAACTAAAGGCAAAAATATTCTTTTTTTTCTTATTTCTTTTTTTTAGTTTTGGATAAAATGGAGAGGGATTAAACTCCCTGTCAGTTGTCATTGCTGTCTGTGTTCCCATTAGGGAGATTCACCCTCTCTACTTGTCCTGTTTACCATTAATATTGAAAGTAAAAAATGTGTGTTTTGCCATTAGCGTCTTGCCGCGTTTTTTTCCCGCGTTTTCCCACGTTTGCGTTTTTTTTAAGTTTTTCCATTAAAAACACTGCCTATAATGCCTAAGGCTTAATGTACACAGGACGCTTAAAAACGGCCATTTAGCTGCACATTACATGCCCCGTATAGCAGCGTTTTGCCGCGTTCGCCTCTAGGAGCGTTTTTTTTTCTTTTAAATGAAAACACCTGAAAATGAAACGCTGCTCAATGCGAGTTACCTTGTTTAGCAGCATTTAGAAGCTGTTACAGGCATTTGGCATTTCAAATGCCTCTGAACTTCCATCCAAACGCATTTTTTTTGGGTTCCAAAAAAGGCTTCTAAACTCAGCTACCTGGAAACGACTATAAACGGGCCTGTGCATATGTGCTGATAAGATAGCATAGAGGAGAGTTCAGGGGCAGCTGAAAAAATGCCCAACTGCTCCCAAACGTTCGTTTACCAGCAGCAGCGTACATGAGGCCTAAAAACGTCAAACACGGCTAAACGTGACTAAACGTGGCTGCCACATTTAACCGCGTTTTTGAAGTTTTTCATTTTTACAGCTCGTTTTTACTGCTCATGGAAGCACAGGCTGTTGTTTTTTTTCTACTGCCCCTAAACGCTTATGCCTCCAAATGCCTGCAACAGTTTGTGTGTGCATGGACACATGGAGGGGCTTGAGAGGCAGTTAAAAAAAAACGTCAAATGCCTCTAACAGCAGCTGTAAAAACATCCGGTGTGCATTAAGCCTAAGCCAGAGATAGCAGACAAGAAAGTTACTTGATGCTGGACAAAGACACTGATCGAGTGAGAAATGGTCCTTTTACTATGCCAATCTAAATTTTTAAAAGGTTCTACAGACCTCTTTTCTACCAACTTTTCTTATATTTCCAGTGACCCGCGTTTCCAGTAGGGATAAGCAAAATGGCGGTGTTGGAATCTCTAAAATGCCATGCACATAAATGGTGACATTTTAGCGAAATTAGCAATTTTTAGATAAATACATTGGAGTCAATGAGGAAGGTGAAATTAGAATGTTTTTGGTGCTTTTTTTATACAGAAGTATGGCCAAAGCTTTTTTACCCATACTTCTCTTCTCGGTCACAGAAGTGTGCATATTTTTGTGGATTCCTGTGACCAAAGAGTCTACAGCCCACTGTCAGTCACAGAGCTGCTCCAGGCTCTGAAAGCAGTGGCGTCCGCTCCATTAGGGGCACAGTAGCGCCGCCCCCTAATCCATGCACTCGGCCCCTAATCTACATGCAGAGCGCCGGACGCATGGATTCCAATTGGATTTCTTTTTTTCAAGCACATGATTAGACCCTGAGGCTCTAATTAGCTTCAATAAAGGGTGGGCTTGGGGCACAGAGCACTGCCCCTGAGTCCACCCAGTTGTGTGACAATAGCAAATTAATATTCACTATTGTCTTCCTGCTTCTCCTCCCGGCCAATCAGGAAGCGAGTCTTAAGACCCGATTGGCCGAGAGGAGAAGCAACCATATTGGCCGCCGAGGAGGAAGCTGTCGAGGAGGAGGAGACACAGGGGGAAGTCGCAGAGGAGGAGGAGACGCAGTGGGAAGCCTCCGAAGCTGCCCCCAACCTAGATGGGGTAAGTGCAGGGCTGGTGGGCGGTCGGGCGATTGATGGGGGGTTTGAGTGACGGACAGACTGGGGGGGTTGCCGCTCTACCAAAAAAATGGAGCAACAGTCGCCACTGTCTGCAAGGATCCACAGCTGGCTCAGCCTCTCATCACCCCACTGAGATCCTGAGCCAGCCGCTCCCATCCTCTCCCCAGCCTGGTTCTCCAGGGAGTGCTAAAGGGGCAAAGCAGAAAGTTGGTGACCAACAATCACTGTTCTCTGATCAGAGCAGACCAAGAACTTTGCAATCAGTGGTCATGTTCTCGGACATAGAGCCAGCGGGGGGGACAGCTGCAGCATCACAGTGATAGGTGAGTTTATATGGTTTTTTTTTTTTTTTATTCCTACACTTCTCATTTAATGATAGGCTGGAAGCTCATTTCAACTATCATGGACCTGTTCTTGTGCTAGAAAAAATCCCTTCATTAGCTGGGAACATGAAGTTAGATACTGAGGAACCTAAACCCTAACCCATTTTTTAACTTGCTTTAATTAAATGTATTGTGGTGTTAAAGCGGAGTTCCACCCATTTAGAAATCAGCAGCTACAAAAAGTGTAGCTGCTGAATTTTAATAAATGGCTACTCACCTGTCCCTCACTCCAGCGATGTGGCCGCCCGAAGCCTCGCTCCTCTCCCCCTCCCCTCTGCGGGGCTGGAATAGAAAGTGTGGGCGTCCGGCTGTGGCTTCACAGCCAGGCATGCACTGCGCATGCACGACCCACGCTGCGCGTTGTGATTGGCCGGGCAATCTTCTGGGACCTGTGATGAATCCCAGAAGATTGCCGGGAAGGAGAGGTGAACTTCCTTCCGGTGCCGCGGCGCCAGGAGAGGAAGTGGGAGCGAGGTACCTATGAAAACTGGGTACCCACCCCCCTCCCCTCCAAAAAAATTACATGCCAGTTGCGGCATGTCAGGGGGTCACCATCACTTAAAGCGGAAGTTCCACATTTGGGTGATATCTTTTTGAAAAGATATGTATTTTGACATGTGCGTTGAGTGCACCAAGTAATAAAATTACAGTTGTGGATGTCAGTTTCATTTCCAAATTAATTTTGGTGACATCACTTAATTCATCTCTAGTTTGCACAGTACAGGGTGATTAGGGTGTGCCCAGGCGCACCTGCCACCTATGTGTGCATGCCTATGCTCCCAACAGTCCCTGATTCCGAGGGGCCGTCCCTGATTTGGATCAAAGTCCCTCTCTCCCTCTTTCCTCCTCATTTGTCCCTCATTTTGGTCTGATCTATATAATTGTATATAAAATGCACTTCATATCTTTCAAAAAGTGTTTCCCACTGCTAAAGCTTTCATCCAATTTCTAATTTGCTGCATTTGTCAATTTCAAAAGTCAATATAAAGGAATAGCAGTGTTAAATTAAAAGCATGTGTTGGTTTACCCAATCATTTTTTGTGTAATTCTCTTTTAAGGGGGTGTGGCAGGGGGTGTGTCCTATGCCTACATACTTTTGCTAATAGGCGTCCCTCGTTCCCATCTCAAAAAGTTGGGTGGTATGCAACTGCACTGTTATAACCTTCCAGCAGCATTATAACAACCTATAATCCGCATCCTTAAATAACCCAGTACAGTTATTTTAAACTCCTAGCAGAACCTTAACCGCCTCAGGACCGCCCACCGTCAAATGACGGCGGAGCGGTCCTGCTCTCCCAGCGGGTGGACGTCATATGACGTCCTCCCTTTAAGCCGGGATTGCACGCGATCGGGCGCGCGCATCCCGGCTCTGTCGGTGTCGGCGTGTCCCCAGGACACGCCGCTACACCGACAGGGGTGAACAGCCATTGGTTATGGCTGTTCACCACGTGATCACAAATGGCACGCCCGCTGTTCGCACGGCGCATGCGCGCGATCGGGAGCGCGCTGCGCGTGCGTGTCGGTGGCGGCGTGTTCCTGGGGAACACTGCCTGTCACCGACACAGGTATCAGCCGCCGGCCGGCGGCTGATACCTTGTGATCGGCTGTGATCTACTTCACAGCCGATCACATACAGTGTAAACAGAGCGGTAACTCACTGTTACCAGCTCTTCTCTCCTCACACAGAGTCCAGTGTGAGGAGAGAAGAGCTGAGATCAGTGAGTTACTGATCTGCATAGTAAAATCACACTGACACTGCCCCCCCAATGCACCTGTCACCCTAACAGTCACCACATATGCCCCCATAAAGTGCACCTGTCATCATAAAGTGTACCTGTCCTCAGACTGCCATCATAAAGAGCACCTGTCACCCATCACCCGTCAGTGACCGTGGCATGTCACCCGTCACTGACCACCGCCAGTCACTCGTCACCCATCACTGACCACCGCCAGTCACCCATCACCCATCACTGACCACCACCTGTCACTTATCAGTGACCACCGCCAGTCACCCGTCACCAATCAGTGATCACCGCCAGTCATCCATCAGTGACCACCGCCACTCACCCGTCACCCATCAGTGACCACCGCCAGTCACCCTTCAGTGACCACTGCCAGTCACCCGTCACCCGTCACCCATAAGTGACCACCACCTGTCACCCGTCACACATATGTGACCACCGCCACTCATCTGTCACGCATCTGTGACCACCGCCAGACACCAGGCACCCATCAGTGTGCACCGCCAGTCACTACCTACTGACCGCCACTAGTGACTAACCACTGCCCACTGACCGCCACCAGTGACTATTCACTGTCCACCACCAGTCACTACCCAC
>BLSH010548817.1:43367-60520 GCA_018402905.1 Glandirana rugosa
CCCCCCCCCCCCCCCCCGAACCATACCAGGCTACGTGCCGTCAACATGGGGAGCCCAAAGCACCTTTTCCTGATGTTGATAGATATTGTCCTGGAGACACACCTGGAAGTAAAAGTAAAGCTGGCCATATACTAGTAGAATATTGTTTAAAAAAAATGTTCTGGAACATTCATTCAATATTCTAATGATTAGTGTAGTCAAATTGACAACAGTTTTTGACTGTAATGATGAGAATATTTGAAGAAGCAGGATGGAATTTTTTTCTTGAATGAACAAAATATTATTTGTTAACCTCCTTAGCGGTAATCCCGAGTGTGGCTCGGGGTGGATTTTCAGTACCTAAAGCGGTAACCCCGAGCCACACTCGGGCTTGCATCGCTGGATCCAGGCAATGTTACTTACCTTGTCCCCTGGATCCAGCGATGTCCTCCCGCGGTGTCAGCATGTCTGCGGGCTGTGTCCGCAGCTCCGATGCCTCTGTGTGCCGGGCTCCGTTCCCTGCGAGCGTCACGTCGCACGGGGGCGGAGACCGGTGGGAAATTCAAAAAGTGAAACACACACAGTACATACAGTACACTGTAATCTTATAGATTACATTACTGTATGAAAACATTTCACATTCCCTTTGTCCCTAGTGGTTTGCCCAGAGCCCTGCATGCACTTTTATATAATAAATGTCATTCTTTCTGCCTGGAAACATGAGAATGTCCATGGCAACCAAAAAGTGTCCCTTTGCGTCAAAAGTGGTTTTTGATCAGCTAGAAAACAGCGATAGTAAATAAGAATCATTTGCAGAATTGAGTGATACTGATTTTTGGGGAAATTTATCATCAGAAACTGAAAGTGACAACAGCGACAATTCTGCAACTGAGCAAATTTCTGCGTTTTTGGTTTGATTACATTATTGAATAAATGCAAAATAATTGTACCGCTTTCAGCACCAAAATTCAGACATAATCATACCGCCAGGGATACTAACCATTGCAGGCCTATAGTACATAATGCCATATCTCCATGCAGAAAACCATTACCGCTTTCAGTAATAAATTCCAGACTCAGTCATACCGCCAGGGAGGTTAATGTGGTTTTCATTTTGAAAACATTGTACGTATTGGGGGGAGATTTACTAAAACTGGTGGTGCACACAAAAACTGCTGCAGCTGTGCATAGTAACCAATCAGCTTCTAGAGTTAAGGCTGGGTTCACAGTTGTCCGAAAAACAGACCGACATGACGTCACCAAATCAATGTTTCCCTATGAGAGCCGTCTTAATTGGTCTGACACAAGTCGGTCCGACTTTGAAAAAGGTTCCTGTACTACTTTGGTACAACTTTGGTCCTACTTCAGCCCATTAACTATCATTGAAGTCGGATAAAAGTCGGATTCTGGTTCTAATCATCCGACCAGTGTTGCCAACCGCCAGTAAATTTACTGATGGTTTGTTAAAAATCTGTGATTTTTACAACTGTCTATGAATATCAGGGTCTGATAATTTGTCATGCTGTGCTGACTTTTTAAGTGTAAACTGAGCAAACTACTTGATATGGGTATTGTCACTGTTTCCATGTTGTGTTTAAATATCAATTGTCTTAGTTTTTAATAGGAGTTCAGTTATTTTTCAGGTTGTCAGTAAAAAATGTGCTCCGCCAGTAAATTTTCCATGTTTTGCCAGTAAAAACTGCCGCGGGAGGTTGGCAACACTGCATCCGACTTGTGACATCCGACTTGGTGATTACAGCAGCAGTAAAAGGAATTTATCTCACACTGGGATTGTTTTGATTGGTCAAAGGACAAGTCCCTATCTCAACGTCAGAGAAAAATCTTATCTTGTTCATTCAAGTTGGATGGAAGTAGGACCAAAGTAGGACAGAAGTAGGACCGATGTTGCAGGGCATCGGAAGTCTGACCGTTTTTGTGTCGGATAATGTGAACCCAGCCTTATTGTCAAAACTTGATTGACCAAGCTGAAGTTTGTCCCTTTGAAAACTTTTGCTTGGACGGTTGGAATCGGCTGAGAAAAGTAGTGTACACAGAAAATCATGCGATTGTTCATCCTGCAAAAATTTTCAGCCAATTTTCTTATAGTGACCATTAAAAGCTGATTGGTTACTATGCACAGCTGCACCAATTCTGTATGCACCAGTTTTAGTAAATCTCCCCCTATTGCAATGCGCATGTTTCAGGCACAAAAGGGACCTTTTTATTACATCTGGGATTCCATTCAAGTAGCAGGTCTGGATGACATTTTAAGCATTTTAAAACAAAATGAGTTGACTCATTGATGGCAAGATCGAATGCTCTCCTACGTAAAGGAATATCCCCTCCCAAGTAGTCGCTGAACAAGTGCCCCCATTGGAAAATGTCCCCCTTACCCCCATTTCACTAAAAACTGCCATCATTACCATCATTTACTGTTCCAACAACAACAGTCTACAGGACTAGTAGAGAGAATGAATCTCCCAGCAAGGACAAAGACACAGATTCCATGCACTATCCACATACAAAATTGGAATTACAGGTACCCAGGGATTATATGCCTATCACATAGAATAGTGCTCTCCAAACTACAGCCCCGGGGCCAGATGTGGCCCTTTGCTTGCCTTTATCTGGCCCTTGATGCACTATTCCACCAGCTGATACCAGTGGGACACCATTCCTCGCACTGACACCATTCTTCCCATTGATGCCAACAATGGGGCCTTCCTCCCATTAAAACCAATGATGGGGCATTGTTTATGCCCACTGATCCTGGGGCATGTTCTACTTCTACTGGCCACAGTCTAGCCCCCCCCCCCCCAAAGCTTGAAGGACAGTAAATTGCTTAGAAATTTTGGAAACCCCTGACATAGGTTATAGAAATTGATTCATACTGGAATCTGTTCCCCAAACCTAAGGACATGGGCAGTGCAATAGTATACATGATAACAGTTCTCTAAGGGCTCCTTCACACAGGCAGCCAGGGGGCGAAAAAAGCAAATGGTTGAGCTGCATTTTTACCACCCCTCGATCGCCCACCTAAACGGGGCAGCTGCAAAAATTAAACATCAGTTGCATTTGGCGGTTGGTGCTGCCACCTTACATATCCCATTCAAATAAATGGGGATGTGCTGTACCTATATAATATTAAATGATGATCAAGCACAACATCCTCAATATCAACTAAAGTCCAAAAAAGATTCTTTAGCCAATAAATCGTGCTTCCAACCACCAATGTGTATGGTATAAACAGATATCTTCCTGCTCATTGCATGCCACCCGTGCTTTGCATGCTTCACCTCATGTGAAAAGTGAATGCTCACTGCTCACCTTAAATCTTTGTAAGGAACAAAGAATACACTGCGCCAGTGTAAAATACAAAATGATCAAAAAGAAAAAATCTCCTTAAAAAGCAACACTCAATGTGAGACATACACACTAAAACTGTAACATTTTTTTAAAAATTTAAAAAATAGTGTCGCGCTAAATCAGCAAAGTGAAACAATTAGTAACTCAAAGTGTGAAATTGGTAAACATAAACACAGGTGAAATATTAATCAAAAGTCCATATCAGAGTCCATATAAAATAGTGAAGCATAGTAATTGATGAAGCATAGATAATTCTTTTAGATGTCTTCATATATCTAGCACCGTGGGCATGCAGTAAACGAAGTGTGATGCAACCACTGCCACCGGATAAGATGTACGCTTACCCTCCAGCGTTGGCACACCTATTAAGGGTGGTCAAAAACAGCATGTGAGTAAGACTCCTCTATGTCTTCAATCCGAAGAACCAGGAAGAAGTCTCATTAGATAAAACCAGTAGGGCGACGGCTGCATTCCAGTACCGCTTCACCATTCAACTTGTCCTTGCGGGAGATGTGATGTTTACATGCAGTGTTTTTATTGCCTATATGTAAGTGCAACCTTTAAATAAATTTTAAACACTTTTATACAGATTTACACCATGGCTACCCCTTTTCTTTCCTGATTTGATGCACCTGATTTGATGAGGGGAACGTATGGTGTATATGGTTTGGACGGAATATTGGGAAGTTTTGTTCCAGTACTTCGGATTGAAGACATAGAGGAGTCTTACTCACATGCTGTCTTTGACCACCCGTAATAGGTGTGTTAACGCTGGAGGGTAAGCGTACATCTTATCCGGTGGCGGTGGTTGCATTACACTTGGTTTACTGCATGCCCACGGTGCTAGATATATGAAGACATCCAATAGAATTATCTATGCTTCATCAATAATTATGCTTCATTATTTTATATGGACTCTGATATGGACTTTTGATTAATATTTCACCTGTGCATGGGCGTCCGCAGAACTTTTTCCGGGGGGGCATAATTTCAAGGTCATCCATGCTCTGCCACTTTTTGACAATGTCATAATTACATTATCACGGTCAGAGACTGCAGACGTAGTACAGGAGATGGTCAGAGACTGCAGACATGATCCAGGAGATGGTCAGAGACTGCAGACATGATACAGGAGATGGTCAGAGACTGAAGACATGATCCAGGAGATGGTCAGAGACTGCAGACGTGATACAGGAGACAGTCAGAGACTGCGGACATGATACAGGAGACGGTCAGAAACTGAAGACATGGTACAGGAGACAGTCAGAGACTGCAGACATGGTACAGAAGACGGTCAGAGACTGCGGACATAGTACAGGATACGGTCAGAGACTGCATAAATAGCACAGGAGACAGAGACTGCAGACATAGCACAGGAGACAGTCAGAGACCGCGGACATGGTACAGGAAACGGTCAGAGACTGCATACATGGCCCAAGCGACTGTCAGAAACTGCATACATGGCTCAAGAGGATAAGGACCTAGTGGGGAACCCCTGATCTGATCCCTGATTCCAGGGGGGGCAATTGCCCCCCCTTGCCCCTACCTGCGGACGCCCATGCACCTGTGTATATGTTTACCAATTTCATACTTTGAGTTACTAATGGTTTCACTTTGCTGATTTAGCGCAACACTATTTTTTAAAATTTTACACCTTAAATCTTTGACCTAAATGATTAGTCAAGGTAAGATGCGCTTTTTTTCTCATCCTGGGCTCCTTTCTGGACCAACTTCACACAAATCGCACACTAAGTGCTATGGAAATCGCATTGCTTTAGTACATGATCTGCAATATCCACCTCTTACCATAGACTCGCCTTTGATGATGGCCACAGAGTGACGTCGCTGGCGTGACTTACCCCTATACGCGTTATGCCTGTGAACAGGCTTCCTCAGTAGGCTGCACTGTACCTGTCCTGCAACTTCATGCAATGCAGCGCAATGGGTTGGCATTTTGAGGACTAATACAGACGGTAAGGAGGAAACACAATTCTTAAAATCGATCCACCACAAATCGCTTTTTAGAGGGGTAACAATAATAGTCCCTTCTAGATTGTAAGCTCTAATGAGCAGGACCCTCTGATTCCTCTTGTATTGAATTGTATTGTAACTGTACTGTCTGCCCTAATATTGTAAAGCGCTGCACAAACTGTCAGCGCTATATAAATCCTGTATAATAATAATAAATAATAATAACAATAGTCGCATAAGCTCTAAGTGACAAAGATGTGAACAGAGTGCTGTAAATAGCGCCCGTTTACTCGCAGCACAAGGATTTGTGCATTTATCTTGGGGCACTAGGTTAGCATGAATTTGAAATAAGAATAAGAATTTACTCAGTAGAGAGTCTGTTATTCTAAAACAACTAATTGTTAAAGATATTAATATATTAGCACCATGAAATCCTCAAGAAGTAAATGAAATCCATTGAATCCAATTGCTACTTGCCTTCGCCCCCTAGTGGGCATTTTCTGCTCTATCCTCCCCTGCACAACTCAGTTACATGCTGAGCTACCTATGGATTTACACGACTTGCTAAATGATTGCGAATAAAGGTGACACAATCACAGCAATCAGAAAAAAACAAAAAAAACGACATAGAAAAGAATGCATTTTACTTTCCTACGTCAGACAGCCAATATTAATAGTAATATTAGAACTGATCATGGTGAGTCTTCAACTGTAAGAAATGTGATGGATTGCAGCTGTTATCCAGGATAACAGATAAATACATAAATGAAAACATTTTCTATGCTGCAACTTCCCTGTCACTTTTTAACGGTATCAATGGTTGCCATTGGGTAGGTTTTTATATCAAAAAATCTGACAAAATAGTTCATGGGCAAAATCCACCTGCCAAATGGTAGCAGCAGCAGACTGATGAGGTCATCCTTCTGCTCAAGTAACTCATTTTATTACAATTGTCAAGAGGTTAAACACAAGATGTACTGTTTTTACACAAACACTGATAAATAGAAATTAATTTACAGAAGGCAAATAGACTGTGCACTTTGCAGGAGCAGTTGCTCCAGAGCTTAGTAAATGAGGGGAAACTCTGCTGACTTCCAATCATCCAATCATGTGCTAGCAAAAATTCAGTTTTTACATTTAAAAAAAAAAAAAAAAAAGTTTAATTTTTTTATTTTCCTTGCCTGTGATTAGCTATTCTTTGCAAAATGAAGCTTTAGCTCATTTACTAATTTATGGAGCAACCGTACCTGCAAAGTGCACAGTCTATTGCCTTTTAGTAAATCAACCCCATAGCACCTCCATTATACAATCGTCCACAGAAACAACAATCACCCGTATAAAGAAGAGAGCAGCCATTCTCGTGCACCATGCTGGATTGTGATCGGCAGTGTTGCCAACCGCCAGTAAATTTACTGACAGTTTGTAAACATCAGCGATTTTTACAACTGTCTATAAATATCGGGGTCTGATAATTTGTCATGCTGTGCTGACTTTTTAAGTGTAAACCGGCAAACTACTTGATATGGGGATTGTCAGTGTTTCCCTGTTGTGTTTAAAGATCAATTGTCTTAGTTTTTAATAGGAGTTCAGTTATTTTTCAGGTTGCCAGTAAAAAATGTGCTCCGCCAGTAAATTTTCCATGTTTTGCCAGTAAAAAATGCTGCGGGAGGTTGGCAACACTGGTGATTGGGCTCAGGTAAGTATTGGGGGGGGGTCATATTAAAGGTTTTTTACCCTTAAAGTGGTACTAAAGCCTGAAGGTAAAAACCTTCAATATGCAGCTTCCCACCCCCCAATACTTACCTGAGCTTGATCACAATCCAGCAATGTGCACAAGAATGGCTGCTCTCCCTGGTCTCTGTCTCCTCATTGGCTGGGTGACAGTACCGGGAGCCATTGGCTCCTGCTGTTGTCGATCACATCGAGTGCCATCTAAATGCAGCAAATAGTATGACATGTATTAACCGGTTCCGGACTGGCTTGCGTACATTTACTGCTGCAGAGTGGCACGATCCCGCAAATCGCCGTCTATAAACGGCAGCTCGCTCGTGCGCAGCTAGCGGGTGGGAGAACGCCACCGGCGGCACGCTCTCATGTCCGCAGCACTCTGCAGCAGTGTGGCCGCGGGTCTGGCCGACTCAATGTCCGGCGGCGACCCGCAATTGCCTGGCAGAGAGGAAAAACGGGGACCCGCCAATGTAAACACGGCGGTTCCCCACTCTGTCAGGCGGCATATGAGAGATCTACTGATCCCTGTCACTGGGATCAGTTAGATCACTTATGCCCCTGGCAGCCCAGCCCCCACACAGTTAGAACACACACAGGGAACACAGTTAACCTCTAGATTGTCCCCTGCAGGTTAACCCCTTCATTGCCAATGACATTAATACAGTAATCAGTGGATATCTAAATTTCTAATCGCTGTACAAATGTCATTGGTCCCAAAAAAGTGTCAAAAATGTTCGACATGTCCGCTGCAATATCACAGTCCTGATAAAAATCGCAGATTGCCGCCGTCACTAGTAAAAAAAAAAATTGTAAAAACCAGAAATGAATTCTCATGGTTTGTAAACACGGCAACTTTTTTGCAAACCAATCAATAAACGCCGATTGTGATTTTTTTTTACCACAAATATGAGGATGAATATAAATCGGCCAAAACTGATGAATAAAATTATTTTTTTATATTTTTTTTTTGGATTGGGATTTTAGCAAAAAGTAAAAAAAATTGGGTTTTTTTCAAAATTGTCGCTCTTTTTTTGTTAATGGCGGGGATCAGAAATGACGCAGAGGAGATCAAATACCACCAAAAGAAATCACTATTTGTGGGAAAAAAAGGTTGCAAATTTAGTTTGGGTACAACGTAACGTCGCACGACCGCGCAATTGTCAGTTAGAGCGATGCAGTGCATCGCAAAAAGTGTTCTGGTCCTACAGTGGGAAATCTTTCAGGTCCTTAAGTGGTTAAAAAGTGACAACAAAAACTCACAGGATTAAAAAGATATCAGCGCATGTAGTGATATATGGTGGTTCATCCACTTCTGAGGAGGACGAGCTGCGGTCTGGAGAAACGAGTGGTCACTGATTCCAGCTGGGCTGGGGGCTCCCAGCACTTCCAGGGACTCAGGTGGGCTCAGGCTCAGCCCCTGGCGTCACATCCGGGTGGAGGGTGGAGTGGGAGGTGCGTTCGGAGCATGCGTGCTCCTTCATCAGGCAATCACATCCAGTAAGGAGGGTGGGGCAAGCCCTGTTCTGTGTGTATAATTCTCTTTTCACAGTCTCCGACTTGTCATATGACTTTGGACACATAAAATGCATGACAAGTCACAGCCCATTAATTTCAACGGCACCCATTCCAATCTATGCGATTTGGGCTCCTTTCACACTTCTAAACTGCCAGTAAAACACTGAGCGCTTTTGAAGAGCTTTTCAGGCACTTTTGAAGAGCTTTCCATTCATTTCAATGGAGAAGGGCGTTTTTTCTCCACCCTGCACTGCCCCAGTGTGAAAGCATTCATTGATTTTAATGGAAATTGTTTTTCGTGAGCTTTTCATGCACTTTTTTTAGCGTGAATGCACCTGAAAAGCGCCTCAGTGTGAAAGGGGTCTTAAAGTTGCATTAACTTTAAATAAGTTCCTACTTCAAAGCGACTTTCTTGCGACTTGAGTGCCAGAGAGCATAAAGTCACATGAAATTTGCATCAAAGCCACAGTGCAATTTGCGTGACTTTAGAGTCACACTATTGTAAACCGACCCTAATGGGCATACAAAGCAGGGCTCAGGAGTGAGCAAGCACAAGTGCCCCCATAGCACAAGGCTTGCTATGAAAGTTACATGAACTACAAAGTCGCAGTGCGCTGTGCGTGACTTTGAAGTCACACTAGTGTGAACCAAGCCTAGAGAACATACAGAGTGGGGCTCAGGACTGAGAATGCACAAGTGCCCCCCATAGCAAACGGCTTGCTATTAGGGCACTCGGAGAAGAGGAGGAGCCAGGAGTGACGGTGAGGGACCCGAAAAGAGGAGGATCGGGGCTGTTCTGTGCAAAACCATTACACATGTTTGTTATTTTTTAAAAAATAAAAAAATTTGTTTTTATTATCACTTTAAATGTTGGTATTGAGTCTGATGGCTTCCGACATCTGCCTAGGGCAGTGATGGCGAACCTTGGCACCCCAGATGTTTTGGAACTACATTTCCCATGATGCTCATGCACTCTGCAGTGTAGTTGAGCATCATGGGAAATGTAGTTCCAAAACATCTGGAGTGCCAAGGTTCGCCATCACTGGCCTAGGGCGTCTTCAACGTGGGTAAAGCGTCTCAACGCGTTTCACAGGAAACCCTGCTTCTTCAGGAGGTGCGGGGAGCTTAGTTAAAACTAGAAGCACATATATTATACAACTGTGCACATAAGTTATACAAAATCATAAATACAGTTACATATCAAGCTAATGTGACCGTCAGCAGGTTCACAATCACAATGGGGGGGTTAGGCGGCCGAGGCAAGCAAGGTGTTATGTGCCCTAATGGATATACCTGTAGGGTTGCAATATATTATTCATGTCATTGTTATTTTTTCAATAAAGGTATTGCCTTTTTTGTCCCCCACACCTACCCCAGGGGGTGTTTGCTGTCCGTGAAATGTTCCTTTTCCATAGCAAAATCTGCACAGCTCTCAGCCCTGCCAGCTATCCAATTCAAATCAGCGACAGCAAAGGAGAACAAGTGATTGTACCAGCGTGGAACAGCCTATTAATTAGTACAGTAGATGGCCACTAATGCAGTGTGAATTACTCAATGAATTTAAAGCAGCCTTGTCAGAAGCTTGTCCTGGGAAACATATTACTTAACAGCTTTTAATTAACACATCCAATCTTAGCTGCTAATCCCCCTGCAAAGGGTGTTTCTATCTGTTAAATGAAAAGCAAGACAATATTTTTTTAATAGTCTTTTTAAATCTTTTTTGTGCTATATATGAGAATAGATTTAGCTTAACAATGCATTCTAATGAAAAAAAGAAAAAACCTTCTTGTTGTATATCATTTCAATTATACATTTACAGGAGTGTGGCCTTATTTTCTTGTCTTTCTTTCATTGCAAGTCTATGGGCCAGGAGAGGCTTGACTGAAAACAACAGAACTTCAGGCATGAAATATGAACAAACCGCATCCCTCTATAGTGTGTACTTGTCTCATTCCAGAGCACTGTGCCATTTCTTCCTGCTGCCTCATTCCTCTGCTATCTGTACAAGTCATTGCTAGGTCTGACAAGATTTGCTGACACTAAGAGCTATAAAGCTGACAGGGGATGGAGCTCCAGCACGCAGCCTGTGATTGACAGCCTCAGCTCTGTTCCTGTGTGCTGTGTGAAGGAGGAGTGTCCCTTCCTTCCAATCAGCTCTACAGAGTATAACTTCAGCTCCCCACCCCCTGCTTTCTCTAAGCTTAGACAAGCTGTATACATTTTGGATTTTGAACAGATGTAAAGGAGAGATGCTGTAGATAAAAAGATACAACTTAAGTAGGAGGATTTGTTTCCTCTCTGTGTATCACCTGAGGCCTGTGACTTCACTGGGTATAGGTAGGGGTTTACAACCACTTTAACCGCTTGCTGACCAGCCACCGCAGTTTTACTGTGGCAGCTTGGCACGGCTGTGCGAATCGCCGTCATTGTACGTCGAGCGTGTACAGGGCGATTTGTGGCCCCACGCTCAACCAGCGGGTCCGGTGGACTCGATGTCTGCCCAGAGACAGGCTGAACAGGGATCTGACAGTCTAAACAAAGCAGATCCCCGTTCTGTCAGGGGAGTTGAGTGATCGTCTGTTCCCAGTGATAGGGAACAATGATCTCTCTCCTCCTCCAGTCAACCCAGCCCCCATACAGTTAGAAACAACCACAGAGGGAACACATTTAACCCCTTGATCGTCCCTTACTGTTAACCCCTTCCCTGCCAGTGACATTTATACAGTAATCAGTGCATTTTGATAGCTCTGATCGCTGTATAAATGTTGCTGCTCCCAAAAAAGCGTAAAAAGTGTCTGATCTGTCAGCTGCAATGTTGCATTCCCTCTAAAAATCGCAGATCACTGCCATTACTAGTAAAAAAAAAAAAAGTGATAAAAATGCCATAAATCTATCCCCTATTTTGTAGACGTGCAAACCAATCATATATACGCTCATTAACACTCATTAACCCACATTAACGCTGTACCAGCGTTAACCGGTGTTTTTGACGCCGCCGTCTTCAGGCTAAAAAATAGCAGAGGAATGTTTTTTTCAAACAAAATGCCTATTGACGGTGACGCTCACTAACGCTCATTAACATCGATGCAAAATACAGACAAAATAGTGTTTTTGATGCCGATTTTTCCCTGACATCGGGCCCAACGCTTTGCTTATTTTTTTTTGATCTGTGATGCTGAGCTATATACCCTGATCTGTAATGCTGAGCTATATACCCTGATCTGTAATGCTGAGCTGTGTACCCTGATCTGTGAGGCTGAGCAATATGCCCTGATCTGTGAGGCTGAGCTGTATACCCTGATCGGTAAGGCTGCACTATAGATACCCTGATCTGTAATGCTGAGCTCTATACCCTGATCTGTGAGGCTGAGCTATATACTCTGATCTGTGAGGCTGAGCTATATACCCTGATCTGTGATGCTGAGCTGTATACCCTGATCTGTAAAGCTGAGCTATATACCCTGATCTGTGAGGCTGACTTATATACCCTGATCTGTGAGGCTGAGCCTTTACACCCTGATCTATGATGCTGAGCTATATACCCTGATCTGTGATGCTGAGCTATATACCCTGATCTGTAATGCTGAGCTATATACCCTGACCTGTAATGCTGAGCTGTGTACTCTGATCTGTGAGGCCTAGAAATAAGCTCTGATCTGTGAGGCTGAGCTGTATACCCTGATCTGTAATGCTGAGCTGTGTACCCTGATCTGTGAGGCTGAGCAATATGATCTGATCTGTAATGCTGAGCTGTGTACCCTGATCTGCGAGTCTGAGCAATATGCCCTGATCTGTGAGGCTGAGCTGTATACCCTGATTGGTGAGGCTGCACTATATACCCTGATCTGTAATGCTGAGCTATATACTCTGATCTGTAATGCTGAGCTATATACCCTGATCTGTGAGGCTGAACTATATACCATGATCTGTGAGGCTGAGCTATATACCCTGATCTGTGAGGCTGAGCTATATACCCTGATATGTGAGGCTGAGCTATATACTCTGTCCTGTGATGCTGAGCTGGATACACCTGACACTATGGGTTGAAGCAAGTGGAAAACAGGGGACGAAGTGGGTGGATTCTATGGGGGTGGGGCTTGTGAGATGTGGGAAAGGTCAAAAAGTAAGGGTGGGGTCTGGCAACCCCCCATCCTAAAACGTTACTACTTCATCCTCTCTATTACAGCAGTATATAATGTAAAATGTGTGTGTTTCTGTAATCTAATTGTGGCAAATACCCTTCGTGAAAATCCTGAGCTCTCTTCCCCACTCCGAGCACTGACAGCTGGGAGAAGAGGAGGAGAGCAGCGGGAGATCAGCTGAGCGACAAACGGCTCTGTACCGAAGGTATTTGGCACAATTAGATTACAGAAACATACACATTGTACATTATATACTAGGGTAAAAGAGTGGATTCTAGGATTTTATAAGCACTTTAAACTGGGGCTTATTTTCAGGGTAGGGCTTTATGCTAGTTAATCCTGTTTTATTTAGCAAAATGTATTGTAATTAAGTATACACAGGTTAAAGATCTTTCAGTCTGTGCGTTGACATATTTTGGGGAAATTTTTGGCCTGATTGAGTCCTAATTCTTTGACTATGAAACTGGTTTGTAAATGTCACATGACCATGATCAAATGGAACATTAGTTGGGCAGGTCCCCACCCCTGGTGTTCCTCCTGGGATAAGTGGCACCGACAGTCAAGAGCGGTACCTGTGTGGTCAGATTAGCATTGTATGTCCAACAGTGGCAACTGGTGTTTTTTTGTTTGGGGGGGGGCGGCAAACAACCCGCCCCCACCATAGGAATTCATGCGTCGCCAGGGCCGGGTGCATGGATAGGGAGGGTGGCTGTGGTGGATAGGGGGAGGTGGTACCTGTGCACCCACAATTGACGGGCTGCCCCTGCTGTCCAATAATCCACAAATATGAATTTAGCCCAACCCTATCTGCTAGCCCAATATGATGTTATTTAGGGGTTATTTTAGCATGTGAATATGACCACTTCCACCACTTAAGTGCCTTTGTTATCACATAACACTGGCATTTGTTCAGACATCAGTTTGAGATTTCAGTGATCATTCGGAATTCATTTACAGGTCCTTCTGACCTACATTTTCCTGTGCTTCATGCAGATTTTGCATTCCAATAAACTTGCATAGGTATGGAAAACCTACCTGAAGCAACCAAAAGCCTCTCAACACAGGAGCTTAGGGTCTATTCACACCAGCCGCTGCGTTGCAATGTGTGTGGTGTGGTGAGGTCCAACAGGACCAGCGCAGTGTTGATGCACTGATATACCAATGCCGTACTCTGTTAGCTTTTATTTGCAAACTTTATTGAATTGTGATATTTATAGCGTTCTATCGGCTGCCATGCGGTGAACGGTACTGCACTTCAGTACTTTTTTCAGTGCACCACCGCAGCGCAGGCCATCATCTTTCCTTGTCTTGTGTTGGGGGTGCTGTGGGTAGGGTTGCTACCTTTTCTTCCCGCAAACACTTTAGCTGTGCAGGGCATTTTTTTCTCGTAGTACACACTATAGTACAGCTATTATAAAAGACCTGGGACACCTTTGGGTGGCCCAAGAATAGTAGTAATGTAGCATGTGTAGTGTGCTGTGGCGAACAGTGCGTGTGGCCAAATTGTTCTTATTGACATCATCGCCCTGCCCCCCTCAAGTGATGTCGAAACCTGCCCCCAGACAGCTGCCCACAGCTTCCAGATGGCAACAGATTTTTATGTGACTATCTTGATTACTTGGGGAGCCACAGCCCTATCTGAATAATGTGTCCAGGTTTCAGGTGGACTGAAACCCAGCCACCTGATTCCCAACTTGGCCTGTCCGGTTGAATCCTGGACAGGTGGCAACCCTAGCTGTGGGGCTGTATGGGAATAGCCACAAAACCCACTGCACCTGGTAATAAAGGACCCTTAAGCAGGCCGTAGACAGTGGTATTGCTATTGGGGGTCGGGGGTGCGGTCCGCACTGGATGACACCCACCAGATGGGGTGACACCTGGTCACCATTACACAGTGCACTATATTGCTTGCAGTGGAGCGTTGTGAGCAAGGCACCAAGCCGTGCGGGGGAGGCTGTCTGTATCACTCTCCAGTCAGTCTAAGCTGTCACTCGGGCATCTCCAATATCTCCCGAGGCCGCCGGAGTTGGTGGGTGGAGCTGGGGGTGTGGCTGCCTCCTCCACCATTCCCATAGACTCTTTCACTCACTTGAGTGATCCCGCAGCTGAAAAAGGAGAAAGAGATGAGCACACAGCAGCCCTGCCCGGGTGTCTTCATCTGCAGGCATGCTGTAATTTACTACACACTGTGTAATATAGAGTCCTAACCTGCCCTATACCACCCCAAACTGACTATATTTCACCCCAACCTGCCCTATACCACCCCAAACTGCCAATATACCACCCCAATCTGCCATATACCACCCCAAACTGCCAATATACCACCCCAATTTGCCCTATACCACACCAAACTGCCAATATACCACCCCATTCTGCCCTATACCACCCCAAACTGCCAATATACCACCCAGATCTGCCTTATACCACCCTAAACTGCAATATACCACCCAAAGCAGCCCTATACCACCGCAAACTGCCAATATACCACCGCTTCTCGGCCTTTTGGCTAAGATCTTCGGATTGAAGCTGAAGGGTTTCTGAGGATACCAGCCTCTCTCGGCCTGGGGGTGTTTTCTGCGGGTACACCCCCTGCTGCTATTGGGGGAGGCGCTATCCAAAGTTTACGAGTTGGGCGACTGGTGGGCCGGAGCTACCAGTGCTGAAGATGGCGCGGCGGGAAATCCGGAATACTCTTAGAATCCTGGTTAAGCCAGAATGTCGGTCGGAGATTGGTCTGAAGGAGATCGTGGTCGTGGTTCTTCGGGACACCTTGGATGTTGCAATCGACAGGATTTATGCCTTGCAGGACTTTCCAAATACCGGAACATATGACGTTTCCTTTTTCTCGGAGAAGGACTGCCTTAGTACCTTTGAGAATGCTCGGGTGAAGACGCTGGATGGAGTGGACGTATTGGAGAAGCTTTCCTTTGAGTTGCTGTTTGATCCCAGCAACAAATATGTGACGGTTCATCTTTACAATCCTTTTTTGGACACGGATTTGGTGAGAGCCTTTTTGCTACGGTACTGTTGGGAGGTGGGTGATGGGGAAAAGTTAAACAACCCTTTCGGTATCTACCGGAGTAAAATTAAATTTAAAGTAAAATTCAGAAGGGACCCAGGAGCGTATGGTGGGTTCTGCCATCCGCCTGCATTTTTCACCATCGCTGGGAATCGGTGTTCCCTGTATTATGTGGGCCAACCCAAGTTTTGCCGGCAATGCTTTAAATATGGACACACCAGGGAGGAGTGTGAGGTTGGGATGTGCTGTCGGACATGCGGGGAGAAGGGGCATCAGGCCGCAAAGTGTCCTAAACCCGCTGTTTGTGACCTATGTGGGAGTGCCTCGCATCGGGTCAAGGACTGCGAACTGATGCGGGGTTCAACCCTGTTTTCCTATGCTGACGTTGCTCGGGGCAGGGGGTTCTCCGGGGCGAAGAATGTGCGACCGCAGCCCTCAACTGAGGGGCGGGACAGTAAAGTGGGGGGGGGAGGCCCCCCCCGGGGAACGGGACGGGAGGGCCCTCTTCTGGTGGTGGCGAACCTGCTGGTGCAGGCGGAGTGGATCCTGAGGTGGCAACACCCAAAGATGCTAAGAGTGATAAAATGGAGGAGGATGTGGGTGAGGAGGCTATGAATGTGGTTGGGGAAGGTGAGGAGGTGGAGGCAAAGATTGCTGACGAAAGAGTGGAGCAGGAGGTGGAAATGGAGGAGCGTGTGGAGGAAGAAAGTGATGGAGGTGGTATATCAGCTTCTGACTGACCTCCTATGGCTGGTCAGAGGGAGAAAGTGTGTGTTAGAGAGGAGGAGGAGGAGGACGAAAGTCAGCATAAGAGGGGCAGGTTTGAAAGAGATTCCCCTGAGAGCCCTTGTAGTGGGTCAAACCTCACTATGGCAGGTGACCTGATGGTCTCGGAGTCGGAGGATTCTGAGGATGAGGTGTTGAGGAGACGGGAGGTTGGGGGCGGAAGGGATCATCCAACCTGAGGTGGCTCCTTAAAGTAATAGGCGGTATTTTTGTTTCCTTATGATTAAAATAATTTCTGTTAATGTGAGGGGCATTGGCTCCTCAATTAGGAGAGCCGCTGTCTTTCAGGAATTAGGGGGGCTTGACTGTGATATAGTCTGCGTGCAAGAGGATTAACTCCTCGGTTACGGGGAGTGTAATTGTCTTTAATAAAATTAGTATTCCTTTGTTTTTATGGCGGATAATGAAATTCCTCGGTGGAGTCCAACCTACTAGGGAAGGCGGGGGTTGGAGGGCAGAGGAGTTGTGGAGTAGGAGTCTTAGGAGGCTGAGGCTCTGGTAGTCCAGTGGACGGTATCACTCCAAACTGGGTGATGTTCCCGAGAGTCCCCTTAGAGAAAGTTTGGACGGGGAGAATACGACTGAAAGCAGGAGGAGGAGGAGGAGAGATTGTGTGTGAAAGAGGGAGACTGGTCGGTATCCTCCAG
>BLSH010548817.1:99244-118170 GCA_018402905.1 Glandirana rugosa
TTTTTTTTTTGGAGTAAGTGAAAAAAAAAGAGAACCGTCCCCACTCAAATTTCTTTTTTTTTTTTTTTTTTTTTTAAACTCACCCCTGCCAAGAGAAAAAAAAAGTGAATGAGGTTTTTTTTTTGGTGAAGTCCCCTCCTCCCTGAGTCCCTCCCCTAATAAAGACAGGATCCCCAGCTCTATTTGCACTGGTTTAAAGACCCCTGTAACTTGGAGGAAGAAAGGCAACAGCATAAAAAAAAAGAGGAAATGTCAAAGGAGAAGGTCTGGAAAAAATTAATCGCTGATGCTTTGGAGAAGTTCTCTTAAAGAGGGCTCCACACTGGTGTGTCAGCCTCACACATTTCAGACTGAACACTGATGCTGCACATCTGGACTGCCCACTGCTCAATGCCTTGCACTGTATGTACATTACCAGCCTTGGGCAGATAGACAATATAAGCTTTTTATTTAGTTTTTATATTTTTTTAGTCTAGATAGATTTTTTTCTTTTTTAAAAACTTGGAATACAAGTGGATTTTTTATTTTATTTTATTTTTTTTTCAATTTTTTATTTTTTTTAACACAACCACTTATTTGCTCCAAGTGGTTTTTTTCACTTTTTTATGGTTGCTTTAACATTGCTGAGCATACTTCATCTGTTATATTACCTCAGTGTTGGAAACTGTTTGTTCAAGAAGACCACACAAAGCCTGTGACCACCGGAACCCTGGGAGACTCAAGGTACAGTGATGCTTGCATGCAGAGCAAACTTTCTACTGCTACTTGATTTTTACACGTGGTGCTAAAGTTTCTTTGGTGTCTATGGGCAGCTGGACTGGTAGGGTGACAAGCTGGGATTTGTAGTTCTACAGCAGCTGTAGAGGGATGATGGGTCTGATTCTGTTACCATCATTGGTTATGGGGTAGGCTGTGGGGCTGGTAGGGTAGTCTGCAGGAACTTGTGGTTCTACAGCAGCTATGGGGTCAAAGTGCCTGCTTCTCCTAAAAGTGGTCTTGATTTTGCTTCACTTTTGTTCCAATCAGTGATTCTATGGGTAGGCTGTGGGGATGGCAAGGTGACCTACTGGGACTTGTAATTATGCAGCAGCTATAGAGGGGTGATGGGTCTGGTTCTGCTCTCATCATCTCATGCTAGGGGCAGACTATGGGACTAGTATGGTGATTTACTAGGACTTGTAGTTCCACATTAGCTCTAGAGGGGTGATGGGTCTAATTCTGTTACCATCATTGGTTCTGGGGTAGGCTGTGGGACTGGTAGGATGGTCTGCTAGAACTTCTAGTTCTACAGCAGCTAAATAGGCATAATGTTTCTGCTACTCCTAAAAAGTGGTCTTGATTTATAAAATTGATTCATAGATTTTTTTTTGCAAAAGGGGGTAGACTGTGACGATGGTAGGGTGACCTACTGGGATTTTTAGTTATTTGGTAGTTATAAAGGGAGTGATTATTCTGATTCTGCTCCCATCAGTGATCAGGGGCAGGCTGTGGGGCTGGTATCTTGACCTACTGGGATTTGTAGTTCTGCAGCAGCTCTAGAAGTGTGATGGGTCTAATTCTGCTCCCATCACTGATCCCAGGTACAGGCTGTGGTACTGGTAGGGTCACCTACTGGGACTTGTAGTTCTACAGCAGCTCTAGAGGTGTGAGGGGGTCTAATTTTGCTCACATCAGTGGTCCTTGGGGTAGGCTGTGGGACTGGTAGGGTGACCTACTGGGACTTGTAGTTCTACATCTGTTATAAAGGGTTGATGGGTCTAATTCTGCCCTCATCAGTGATCCTTGGGGTAGGTTGTGGGACTGGTAAGGTGACCTACTGGTTGTTCTACTACTTGTAGTTCTACAGCAGCTATAGGTGTCTGATGGTACTGCATTTGCTCTTATCAATGGCTCTGGGGGTGGGCTATGGGACTGGTAGGGTGACCTACTGGGACTTGTAGTTCTACAGCTGTTATAAAGGGTTGATGGGTCTAATTCTGCCCTCATCAGTGATCCTTGGGGTAGGTTGTGGGACTGGTAAGGTGACCTACTGGCACTTGTAGTCCTACAGCAGCTATAGATGGCTGATGGTACTGCATTTGCTCTCATCAATGGCTCTGGGGGTGGGCTATGGGACTGGTAGGGTGACCTGCTGGGATTTGTGGTTCTACAGCAGTTAATTGGGCATAATATGTCTGCTTCTCCTAAAACTAGTCTTCTTTTTTTGCAAAATGCAACTTTTTTAATTTAGTAGTTCACATTCAACTGGGCTTGTTTTTATTGTTCAACTGAACAGTGCAATCCAGATTTTTTTTAATTAAACTTGGATAAATGAAAACCTTCACAGTTACATATAGATATAAGTAGACTATATATACATATATAACATAACCCTTACAATACAAATAAAAAGTGTCATTTATATGCAATAGTAACATGTATTATATATACTTATAAATAGATGTGCCATTTACACGTAATAGCAACATTTATTATATATATATATTTATAAACAAATGTGTCATTTACATGTAATAGTAACATTTATTATATATATTTATAAACAGACATGGCATTTGCATGTAATAGTAACATTTATTAAACTCAGGCGTGCAAAGGACATCCTCAGGCAATATATTTTCACAGTTGCTAATAAGTGTTACATGTGTGTATTGTAATAGAATGTATCCATTCATTGTAGTACTCAGCCCCTTCCCTTATAAGTAAGGCAGGAGATGATGGCTGTAGAGGAGGGGAGGGGGATGTGGCTGAGATTATTGCCTCCAGGAATACAGAAATACGTGCCAAGGACTTGTCTAGGTATGGGGGGGTGTCAGGCCCAACCTCAGAAGCAATGACAAAAAGACTTAAAGATGATGTGACACAGACACCTCTATTGGAATTGTGGATCCAGGGTGGGCTTTGTCCAAGGCTGTGCCCATTGGCAGATCTGTCTTCACACCTCTCCAGCTCTGCATTTGAATGAAAGAAGGATGTTATGTTCAGCATCCCGCCTTGTCCCAAATAACATTTGTGTTACCGGCCTGGAGGAGTATAAAAATTGCTCCATTATCCCAATACACAACCTTATAGTTGCCCCATTGTATCACCAGTCTTTAGGCTGCTAAACTGTTACATTGTATCAATACTTCAAGATTCTCTATATAACTGTGATTTATGAATACCAGGGTGAGGGGCACATAGTGGCATCATCAGAGTAACCAATCACACCTTAGCTAATTCTCAGACCTAGAGGTACCAACTTTTTTTAAGATGTTGCCCAAATCAGTGAAGACTTTTTTTGTGGGGGTGGAGGGGGGATTTGCCATTGAGACCCTCAACAATATTAGCTTCTCTTAAAAAAAAAAAAAAAAACCCAACTGAGTATGTGATCATCTGTAGAAATAATTCTAGGAGCCTATTTGGGGGCTGCATGGGCGACTCAAAGCTGTGCATCCCTGTTTGATCTTGGAGCCCAAATCAATGAAAACCCCTTTTTTTGTGGGGGTGTGGAGGGGTGTAATTTGCCATTGAGACCCTCAACAATATTAGCTTCTCTAAAAAAAAAAAACCCAACTGAGTATGTGATCACCTGCAGAAATAATTCTTGAAGCCCATTTGGGGGCAGGGTGACTCAAAGCTGTGCATCCCTCTTTGATGTTGGAGCCCAAGTCAATGAGGACATTTTTTGTTGGGGTGTGGAGAGGGGGGGTGTCATTGAGACCCTCAAACTATTAGCTTCTCTAACAAAAATTTAAAAAAAAACAGAGTATGTGATCATCTGTTGAAACAATTCTTGGAGCCCATTTGGGGGCGGGGTGACTCAAAGCTGTGCACCCCTGTTGGATCTTGGAGCCCAAGTCAATGAAGACCTTTTTGTGGGGGTGGAGGGGGGGGGGGCGTTTTTAAGAACATCAGCAATATTAGTTTCTAAAACAACTAGATATGTGATCATCTGTATAGATAATTCTTGGAGCCCATTTGGGGGTGGGGTGGCTCACAGCTGTGCATCCCTGTTTGATCTTGTACTATGGATTATTTGCTTTACTGCAGCAGTGGTATTTAGAGTTCTAAATCATTATACTGTACCAATAAATTAGAATTTTATAACATTGACAATACTTGACTGAAAGTTAAGGAAAGGTCACAAAATATTGTTGCCATAGCAACCAATCAGATTGCAACTTTCATTCTCTAACATGCACTTGGGACAGATATACTCAATGTACCCAGTTGCCCCTGGAAACATCTTTTCCCGTCTGCACTGTATCATTGTTATTAGAGTTTAGAAGTTGCTACATAGTATCAGTTAAGAGTTATTAGCTAGCTACAGTTTGTGGCTGAGCTGCATCAGCATCTTAGAATTCCATAACCGTTACATGATATCACCAGTTTAGAATTCTGTAATTGGTATATTCTATGAGCCGTTTAGAATTGTATAACTGTTATAATCCAGGAGCCTTTTAGAATGCTGTAACTGTTACATTGCATGGGTCAGTTAGAGTCCTTTAGATGTTACATTGTGTAAGCCATTGAGAGTCTTATGGATGTTACATTGAGTGAGCCATTGAAAGTCTTAAGGATGTTACATAGTTCTATGGATGTTACATTGTATGAACCATTGAGAGTCTTATGGATGTTACATTGAAGGAGTCATTCAGAATTCTATAGATGTTACATTGCCCAAGCCATTGAAAGTTATATGGATGTTACATTGTATGAGTCATTGGGAGTCCTATAGAATAGATGCTACAAGCCAAGCCCAAGCCATTGATAGTGCTATAGATGTTACATTGTAGAAGTCCTTGAAAGATCCATAGGTGTTATATTGTCTGAGCTATTGGAAGTTCTAAGGAGATTAAATTGTATGAGCCATTGAGAGTCATATAGATGTTGCATAGTAGAAGTCATTCAGAGTTCTATACATTTTACATTGCATGCTACAAAAGACACCAGTCCATCCAGCCAGCTATGGATGTTACATTGTTTGAGCCATTGAAAGCTCTATTGATGTTACATTGTATGAGCCATTGAGAGTCTTATGGATGTTACATTGATGAGCCATTGAGAGTCCTATAGATGTTACATTGTAGAAGTCATTCAGAGTTCTATAAATGTTACATTGCATGAGCCACTGAGAGTTCTATAGATGTTACATTGTATGAGCCATTGAAAGTTCTATTGATGTTACATTGTAGGAGCCATTTAGAGTTCTTTAACTGTTATAATGCAGAAGCCATTTAGAGTTCACTGGGAATTACTTTGTAAAAGCTATTTAGGTTCTAGGCTTTTTAGAACTCTATAACTTTTACATTATAACAATTCAAGCACTAGACAGCCTAGTTTCTCTTTGCTTTGATAATTAGACTGAAACGTGGCATGCAGGGTACCTACTTCAATAAAAGCCTGTTTAATGATGTCCAGGGTGAGGTTACTGGCAGCTGAGCAGCCTTCAGATAGCCATGCTGTATTAGAAAACCACATTTGTGAACCCTCCCTGTTTGGGCTCGAACCCAGAGCTCTGCTGGATCCAACAGTCGGGGTTATAACGTTATTTTGGCACATTTCTAGCATAATGAAAAGCTAAGTCATTAAGAGAGGCAGGGCTAGCCGGAAAGGGAGACAGAAACAAGCACGTGGGATTATAACGCGCACATAAGGCTCAGTTCACAAAGCTAACACACCAGGATAAGTATCCTTATTTTCAAAAAAAGTGACAGTTATTTTCAGTCGCGTCCAATGAAATTTGACAATTATAGTCACATGGATAACAATAGAGCCCCTTAGGCTGATGTTAAAACTTTGTAACTTTTTGCAAGAGTCACATTTTGTGACATGACTTATTTTGCGTGAAGTCAGCAGCGAGCTTGTTTGCACAGAAAGTCAGGAGCGAGCAGAGTATTTAAATCATAAAACTCACTGTACAGAGGGAGCAGTGTATGAGGTTTGGCTCAACTCCTGAGCAGCAAGCTCCCAGAGTTATGAAGTTGCCTCTTGTACTCCATTCTCCACGTGATCCATGTGGGGGAATACCTTTGACGTCACCGAGATGTAGACCTCCCCAAGTGACGAAATATCTGCTGTGCCTGGGGTTGGATGGCTGCTGTGGACTTGAGGAGTTCCCTGTGTTGGAAGGCTGAGCTAGAGATAGCAAAGAGGGATGGATGATTTTTAGAGAGGTGATGACAGCCCACAGATAATCTGGTACTTTATTCTGGGAGTCTGAAGCTGTTCCAATGGGGACAGGAAGCTGTTATCTCTACATACATTAAAAGGGTGACTTTCCATTGGATAATAGTGGCACATTTTCCAAAGCTTTGCATTCTTCACTGTCACCTTCTGCCTTATCTACTATGACCAAATATAGAACCTACGCTTTTTATTCCATTTATAGTAAGCAGACTATAGTGCTTAGTCCTTGGGTTTTTTTCAAGGAAGCATGGACTGAAGCTATATGAAGACTGCAATTGTTGAACAAGATAATAGCAAAAAATCCTCCTGCACTCGAAAGTGATGTGACAGCGGCAGATATTACCTAGGATCTCTATAGCAAGGGTCAGGGGATACCCAATGGAAACACTGTAGAAAAAAATGCAAAGAGGGTGCAACAACCTTGCGCATTACCCAAGTGGTGTTTATTGATATGAAATGAAAAGAAATATACTCACAAACAAATCAGTCAAAAAAGCATTTCAAAGTCCACAATGGGCACAAAGTAACCAGGTGACCGGGACCGTATCTAGCATGCCAGAGGACCTTCCATGTGACTAAATAGCCATTTGCTGAACATTTGAAGATGTTAGTTGACCAGTTATGCTGCTCCAAAGGCTTACATGCCTTCTGAAATCATGTCAACATTTAGATCAGGAGTTTTAATTTTGCTGACCTCATGTTCTGGGTCATTGGCTTAGAAAACATTTTTTTAGGATAAGGATAGCAATGGCCACTTTCATATTTCTCCCAGTACAGTTTTCCTGCATATGGTATAAAATTATATAGGTATTACTCCTTCATGGTTATTTTTTCTACCAGCATACTAGAATGCCAATGTTAATTGGCACAAAGCTCTTTCACCCTAAACCAATACAAGAACCTCAAAGATGGCTTGAATTTTGACCAATTCCTCCTGATTTGCCAAATTTCGAGACACGGGTGGCCCTGCAAGTACTACCCTGCTCGATAAAAGTCAATTTAAAAATCAACTAAGACTGGCGGAACATTTTTGGCTCAATGGTTTGGCAATGCCATTGTCGGCCAGGGGTACCACGGATGCCAAATACAATAGCTGGCAGTGGAGATGCCTTCACCCATGCATAGATGGGGGAACCGGTTATTTTCAGCATGGGCCAGTTCACCTAAAAGTGGCATTTCAGTTATAAAAGAAGTCTGGAGGATCTAATCATATGCTGTCTTTTTTATATCTGTTGGCTCCTCCAGCAGCAAAATAACTCTACCATAATACCTCTGATCCTAGGGCATTCCCACATTCATTTTGTATTTTCCATAATATAGAATACATTAACAATCCTGGAGTGAGTGAGACCTTCTTGTAATGGCCATAGCAGGAGTCTAAAAGTTTAATATACCATTGGGTGAATTAATGCTTCAGCATCTAACAATCAATAGAATATCAATTTTAATGGACTGTCCATGGGCCAGTCTGATGGGGACAATTCATGTACGGTGGCACTGATGGGGACAGTTTATGTAAGGGGACACTTAAGGGGATGAGGGTATCTTGTTAGGGGAAACTCTTAAGGGAACAGTTGATGTAAGGGGGTGCTCTGATAGGGACGGGTGATTTAGGAGACACGCTAAGGGGGGCAATATGTATATAAGGTGGCACTCTGATGGTGACAACTGATATAAGGGGGCGCTCTGATAAAGAACACCATGTAAGGGGTCACTCAGATGGGGGGCATAGTGTAAAGGGGGACTTTTTATTAATCCTAGTCTACTGACAGCCTAATACATACTAGTGTTCCTTTCTCACCTCCTACATTGCCTGTGCACTACCAGTCAGACATTACTTCCAGGTCGTGACTCGTCATACAGAAGCACAGAGTGAGCAAGGGAATACTGATTCCCTGCATCCTTGCAGATTGTCAATGACTCACACACAGTGTTAACAGTATGCCTCCCTGACTTTTTTACTGCACCCCCAGTTCAGATAGGAGGCTAAAGGCACAATATAGAAACCCATAGCAAACAACCAGTGCTAACAATTCAGGTTCTTGTTCTGGGACTTTTCAATTTTTCATTATTGTGGCCAAAAAACTGTCAGGTGGCCCCCTAGTACCATAGAATGCAAATTATATCCTGTACAAAATCTTCTCTATTGTGACGATGACCTGCAGAGACCACATTATTAATAGGTAATGGTAATAGTAAATACATACAAAGCTTAAAACAATAGAACTGTATACGGAATACTAGATCAACATTATTAGCTACCTTATGTATCTCACACAGCTGTAGTGACATCCCACTGGAGCCCCCTACTGGCCTCTTGTTGCCTTACAGTCTGAGGGTGGTCTATTTCTATCCCTCGGGAATTACCAGTAGCACTTCATTTTCCTTCAGATTCCAATTTATATTTTTTACTCATACTGGAGGAAGAGGAAATGTTTTGAATGTTTTAGCATGGGAAACTTATTAAATAACCCACAATGAAATTTCCATAATCTTCCCTTGTGGCAGTCCACTAATAATCCTTTCATCCTTATAGAGTAGAATATTGCATCCAGAGAAATAACAATTCTCAGCAAAGTGGCCCACTTACATCCCTTATAAGCTGAAAAACTGACAGTCCAAATCATTCATCGTAAGTTTGACAGTTTGATGTATTTAATTGAACTTGAAAGCAGGAGAGATGAGAAAATTGATTGGCCTTAACCAAGATTTGACTCCAAGTCAAACTCATAGGTACATGGATACTGGTAAATACCCAACCAATGAATCCCTACTCATCATTGAAGTAAAATCAAGAGCAGTCTTTGGGACCCTTTCTACCAACAGTCATTGTTCAATGGTTAGGAGTGCAGTCCCCCAGCCCTTCCTAAACCAATAGCAGTGTATTTTTTGATGACCCAAAATGACTTATAGCGACTCTCTTGCTACATTATTTGTTTATTTTTAAACTGCATTAAACAATTCATATTTACCTATCTGCTGTCTGTGCCACTCAACTCTGCTGCATTAAAGATTCAAGTTTTCTAAGGCGTGTTCAGCATTGGACACTTATGGAATTGTCAGATGCTTGCATTGCCCTTCTGTGCTAAGGCCTCCTATGACAGTCCCTACTCAATAGTGTCAGTGAAAGGAACCACAGGGTACAACGGGTGCACCAGACATTGGACACATCCAGAAGCGTGGTGGCTTAGTGGTGACCCTTTTCCCTGCAGCACTGGGGTCCCCAGGCTGAATCTCGGTCAGGACACTATCTGCATGGAGTTTGTATGTTCTCCTTTTGCTTGGAGGTTTAATCTTGTTTCCTCCCACACTCCAAAAGAAAGTTGGATGGTTAATTTGTCCCCATTCCAAATTGGCCCTAGCGTGTACTGTATATACTGCATGTATGCATTTGAGATAGAGACATTTGATTGTAAGATTTTTGAGGACAAGGATAGACGTGAATTTACAGTATGTAAAGTGCTACATAAATTGTCAGCACTATATACAGTAATAGTGTTAAAGTATAACTAAAGGCAAAACTTTTTTTGTTTTGGATTGAGTGGAGATGGATTAGAACAGCTGTCAGTTTTTATTGCTATCTTTGCCCCTGTTAAGGAGATTCACCCTCTCTATTGGCCCTGTTTACCATTATCGTTGGAGGTGAAAGTAAGAGAAATTACCCAAATTTTGAGTTGTCCCGAGAAAAGTAATAGAGGGGAAATCTTCCAATGGGTACACTAATTGTGGTGAGCTGGGGGTCCCCAAGAAATTCCCTTGATTTACAGGGATTTCCTCTCACTTCCTCTTGGGCTATGGGACAGGAAGTGAAGGGAAATCTCCGCAATGGGACAGAGGTGGCGAAAAAAAATCTGACAGGGGTTATAACCCTTCATTGCTCTATCCAAAATGATTAAAAACGTTTTTCCTATAGTTTTACTTTAATAAATAAGAATGATGATCACTCAGCAAGCTTAGATTTTCAGCACAATGAAATTTGACGCCATGGGCAGTATGACAGGTAAGTATTATTTTTCTTTCATTGCAGGTCTTTCCCCTCTTTTTTTAGATTACTAACAAAGTTGCTTTAACCAATAGGAAATAAGGAGGCTGTGATACTTTTTAACGATTAAGTGATATTATTATAAATAATGTGAAGGACCGTACATGAACCAAGAACCAAGTTCGAAGGACCCCTTTAGCAGTTCACTTTAAAGGGAGTGGAGTTTATTTAACTGGTAAAAATGTGTTAGGATTAACAAACATTTGCTAGGATTACCATACAATTAGATATAAAGTCCATTAATTTTGTATTGGGCTTTATTCACTAAGCTATAACATATGTATTGTTACCCACAATGCTCTCTATTTTTAGTCAGTTGACTGTTATTTTCATTTCTCATTGGCCTGCCATTGCTGAAAATAACATAAATTTTGTTAAATGACAATACTTCTGTTTTGTACAATGTAGGATCTTAGTATACTTATTCGTACTTATTGACCCTTTTTTTTGTATTGTAGTGTTGTGACATCTGTCCCTAGCAGTTGGGTAGGATATAGATGTCTGCAAGGGTGTCACCTCCTGCCACTTGTGTCCTCTTCTGCACCTCTCTGAGCTGGTCACTAGCACCTGTTATCTGGCATTATTTTCTGCAGGGAAGGTGGAAGATCTAAATACTTGCAGTGTTCTATTTTTTCTAACGTAACACATATAATCCGGTTATATTTTTGCCATATATAATCAAAACTCCCACTTTGTAAAAAAAAATACTTTTCCTACTGAAAGGATTTTATTTTTTTGCAAATGTTATTTCAGATTTCTGCCTACTTCTTTTTTGGAATTGTTTCAGACATTTTCCCATTGGCTGCTAGGTTTTCATCTCAGAAAGAGTGCTTCTGAATGGAGGATTGCAGGACTTGTTATCTTTGCAGAAAGATTCCAAACACAGTGCTAAGCACTTTTTAAAGTCAGTATTCGGGTGGCAAAAAAAATGGAATTAGAACAGTGCAGAACACTACAGGAAAAGGTTAGTAGGTATATGTTGCTGGCACCAGGGCCTGGACACCAGTGTTTTTTAGTGCAGGAAAGTAAGGCTTTGAGGCAGAGTTAGTGTTAGCACTGGAGTCACAGGGGGAGATAGCACTGGTTGGTGTCAGAGCTACTGGGAAAATTAGTATTAATGCTAGGGTTAAAGGGAGGGTTAGTGTGAGCGTTAGTGTTAGGGTTACAGGTAGGATTAGTGTTAGTGGTGTTACCGAGAGGGCTTGTTAGTTTTAGGGTTACAAAATGGATTTAGTGTTAAGGTTAAAGGAGAGGGTAATGTAGGAGTTAATGTTAGGGTTACAAGAAGGGTTAGGGTGAGAGGTAGGGTTACAGGAAGGATTTGTAGTGGGGCCATAGGGAAGCTTAGTGTTTGGGCTACGTGGAGTATTGCGTTACAGGAAGCATAGTTGTTAGAGTTACAGGAAAGGTTAGTGTTTTGTGCTGAAGAGAGGGTAATGTTAGGGTTAAAGGGAGGGTGGGTAGTTGGGTTACAGGAAGGGTTAGTGGTAGGATTACAGGGGGAATTAGTGGTAGGGTTGCAGGGAAGGTTAGTGTTGGAGCTGAAGAGAGGATAATGTTAGGGTTACAGGGAGGGTTGGCAGTTGGGTTACAGGGAGGGTTAGTGGTAGAATTACAGGGGGAATTAGTGGCATGGTTACAGGGGAGGTTAGTGTTAGGGTTACAGGAAGGATTAGTGGTAGAGTTACAGGGAAAGTACAGCGTGTTTAAGGGTTACAGGGAGGATTAGGAAAAGGGCTACAGGGAAGGTATGTGTAAGGGCTACAGGGTGGATTAATGGTAGGGTTACAAGGAAGGTATGTGTAAGGGTTACAGGGAGGATTAGTGGTAGGGTTACAAGGAAGGTATGTGTAAGGGTTACAGGGAGGATTAGTGGTAGGGTTACAAGGAACGTATGTGTAAGGGTTACAGGGAGGATTAGTGGTAGGGTTACAAGGAACGTATGTGTAAGGGTTACAGGGAGGATTAGTGGTAGGGTTACAAGGAAGGTATGTGTAAGGGTTACAGGGAGGATTAGTGGTAGGGTTACAAGGAACGTATGTGTAAGGGTTACAGGGAGGATTAGTGGTAGGGTTACAAGGAACGTATGTGTAAGGGTTACAGGGAGGATTAGTGGTAGGGTTACAAGGAAGGTATATGTAAGGGTTACAGGGAGGATTAGTGGTAGAGTTATGGGGAAGGTATGTATAAGGATTACAGAGAGGATAAATGGTAGGGTTACGGGGAAGGTACTTGCAAGGAGGGGATACAGGGAAGGTATGTGTAAGGATTACAGGGAGGATTTGTGGTAGGGTTGCAAGGGAGGTAAGTGTTAGGGTTACAGGGAAGACTAGTGGTAGGGTCACAGAGAGGATTAATGAAAGGGCTACAGGAAAGGTTAGTATAAGGGTTACAAGGAGGATTAGTGGTAGGGTTACAGGGAAAGTATGTATAAGGATTACAGGAAGGATTAGTGGTAGGGTTGCAAGAGAGGTAAGTGTTAGGGTTACATGGAAGACTAGTGGTAGGGTTACAGAGAGGATGTAAACGATTTTGGTAGTTAAACAGTGCATTTATCTATACACTAGAAGGTATATAAGAGGAACAGTTGTAGATGAAAGAGGAATATACCAATCTGAGTTGACAAAGGGACAACTTAGAGAATGATATGCAGCAATTTATAACAACCAATAAACTAGCAGTTGGCCATAGTCAGACATATTAAGGGTGATTTGGTAAGTTGCTGTGGGTTACTGCCCTATTGTTATGCTGCCCATGCTCTGCACCTAATAAATTAAAAGCCATAACTGTTTCCCTCAAACCCATTAAGAAATTTGTATAAACCGTTTATGCTTGGATTCCCTGCATCTCCTAATCCCAGGCCCCTGTGAAATTTGGCAGCCAGGCGATCTATGGGACCACTGTAGACATGATATAATTTTCCAGCACAGTTGTACATGCATCCAATAACATAGACCCTGCTGGGTAATCCAGTTAAGGCTGCATTCTTTACATTAATCCATCCCTTCCTTTTCACTTACATGCTTATATTGTTCCAAGATTTCTGTTAAAAAAAGTCTGTTTCACTGTATTGTTATTTGGAGAACAAAAAGATCAGCTAGCTGTGTAAGTGTAAAAATATCATAGAATATATAGGATTGATGTCTTGCTGCTAGCATCGCAATGGGGGGTGGGGCATCTGTATAGCCTTGATGTTATGGTACATGTTCCAGGTTGAGAAAGGAAAGATCTGTCCTGCCTTAGACATCGATATTTCAACACTATAACAAACCCTTGTGACTGTTGGAAGCACTAGTTTGTGCACTATATGGAAGGTCTATATGGTGTAGTCCTCACTTGACTATCTCACTGGGCTGCTGGTACAAGATGGTACTTGGCCATGTTGAGTACCCTTATACTGAGAGGCGGATATCTCATTAACTGAGATGGCTCATGCGACATCTGCCTGCACTGCAATGGTTCTGGGACCTTCTGCAATGTCCCATCTGGGTCAACAGATGAGTGTGGGCACATACGTACAGTGAAATACTTATTTCCACAGAAAAGGACCTATCTTCACCTGTTTGGAAATTCTTTTCACCACTGAGGATTAATGTGTCTCAAATTAACCCTTTCCCTCCCTCTTGCTATCTCACCTAATAGCTGTGCAAAGAGGCTACTGTAAGCACTTTATTTCATCTTATTTGCCCCAGATAGCAACTGTCTAAAAATGGACAAGAAGTTAAAGCAAACCCCCCCCATTAGTACACCCTCTCACACTAAACACTAAACAATTATTACATTTGTGAAATTACTTTAAGAGAAAATACTAATTTAATTTTCAGGAAGTGAGCTCTGCATTTTGCCAGGGAGGCTCTGTTAGAAGAGTGATTGCATCATATCCTCCTCTTCTCTCTCTTTACACGATCCTCAAACTACATTTCCCATCATGCTTTGCATATTACAGTGAATGTGGGAGGGTACACTAGGCCTGTACATGTAAATGTGAACAAGCCCACTTCAACATAAATCACACCCCTCATTCTGCAGCTAGGTTCACTAGCCAGTGACACACAGCAGGGCAGGATAGGATAAAACCTTATAAATGCAAAGCATGTGTGTGTTCTCTCCCCCTCCAGCCACAACAGGAGATAACCATATTGCCCTTACATGCTTTCTGTAATCATTAGTGAACTGTACACAAATCCCATTATCATATATTATACACACTGTACTCTGCTAAAATTGAGATCTTTCAGCAATCAGTGCTGGTATGGTGTATGAGAACATCCCTAGCTGCACCACAGAAAGAGCTGGGCCATGATGTTTTACTTATGTGGCACAAGTAAATGTCCACATAAGAAAAACACAAAAAAGTGCAGCGCTAACTTACTAATCAATAACACAATAATGGTGGAACCCTCTAATGTATGGAAATCTCAATGAACTTTAATATTACCACAATACCGGTCTCTATGTGAAACAGCGCTCGCTGTAACTTCCCTGCTCCCAGACCCACATTGTGAAAGAGAGCACAGAGCGCACTGTTCCAATACAGATTTGGGAGGAGGAGGGAAGTTACAGTGAGCGGTGTTCCACATAGCAGGCATACCAGGAATACCCGTCATAGCAGAGATCTCCGCTCCCTCAGTGATGAGAGATGGTGGGCGGGCGGGGGCGGTGCTGGGAGGGAGGAAGGAAGAGGAAACCACCTCTATGGGCGGCACAGACCGGGGACTGTGAAACCCCCTCCGCCCACTACAGCCGAGCAGGGGGAAATGAGTCCCTGCTTGATTCTAGAGAACTACAAGTGGGCAATTACAAGACAGCTGGCTGGAAGTACAGGAGAAATATCAGCCAGCGGTCTTACAAACAGGAAATCACTGGCCAAATAACAGTTTTTCAGCAGGCTATTGCAGAGGAACTACAGAGCTCAGAAGAAGATGGGTGACATAGTTGGTGAAGGTAGGAGATCAGCAACAAGGACATGGGAAAAAGTTTTTTCCCAGAGTTCTTTATTCTGCTTTAATAGAATCCCCTTCTCTCACCAACATGGACACAGAAAGAGTTGCTAGGATGCTATAGACTATGCAGCATCACTGGTTGCTAGGACATTATTGGCTACAGAGCCTCAATGGTTACTAAGACATTGTTGACTACACAGTCTCACTGGCTGCTAGGACACTGCCAGCCACACAGCATCAGTGGTTGCTAAGATGTTGTTGGCCACAGTCTCACTGGTTGCTAGGACACTGCCAGCTACACAACACCAGTGGTTGCTGGGACATTGTCCCCCTTAATCTCCTCTTCTCAAGAGAGAATAAATTCAGTTCCTCTAATCTTTCCTCATAGCTGAGTTCCTCCATGCCTCTTATTAGTTTGGTTGCCCTTCTCTGCACTTTCTCCAGTTCCCCGATATCCTTTTTGAGAACTGGTGCTCAAAACTGAACTGCATATTCCAGATGAGGTCTTACTAATGATTTGTACAGGGGCAAAATTATGTCTCTCTCTCTCTCTCCCTGGAGTCTATACCTCTCTTAATAAAAGAAAGGATTTTGCTTGCTTTGGAAACCGCAGCTTGGCAACATTTGTTGCATGGAGGCACAACACAATTCTACAGTTTGTCTGGAATTTGGAGGTTAAAGGCAATTTCTGAATTTCTGCAATGCTTTTTTGTGCTCCACCATTAATGGCCTCACAAGTGACGAAGGTGTGTTGGCGGTGCGTGGCGCTCTGTTTTCCTGCCTACAGCGGTGCCAGGCAAATAGGAAAGCAGACACAGAACAAATACAGACTATTCAGTCTAGTGTGTTCATTATATTTGGACATTGTACACCAATTGTAAAACACGGCTGACCTAATGATCCCAATCTGGTCCATTTACTATGTATGAAATAATGTGTTACCAATAACCGGTCAATTAACATCTTACAATAGTACATGTGGAATGTTTTTTAAACAAAGCATGTACAGGATGATTATAGGGCTGACTGCAACACAAGGATAATTGCTGAAAATTATTTTATGAATTGGAGTATGACTAACACTTTAAAACCTTCAGTCCTGCAAAGTTGGTGGTACTACCGTAACAGCAGTCCCTCACAGGAAATATCAAAAGCTAAAGAATCTGCCATAAGAGAAATATGGGGAATGCTATTGCCTATCTCCTTCTGAAAATGCTTGTTTTCTGGCTGTTATGCTGATCTTCTGGATTCAGTACGTTCTAAATCCCTTACCTAGAACAACTACACTGATCAGAAGGTTAAAGAAAATTAAGATGAGTTATTGTTCTAGGTCAGCCTTTCTCAACCTTTTTTACCCTAGAGGAACCCTTGAATTCATTTTCTGGTCCCAGGGAACCTCTGTTAGAATTAGTAGAAATATAGGCAAAACTTTTCATTTTGGATAGCGTAAGGGAGGGTTATAACACCTGTCAGAATTTTTTTTTCACCATTGGTGTCCTATTGCAGAGATTTCTCTTCACTTCCTGTCCCATAGCCAAACAAGAAGTGAGAGAAAATCTGTGCAAATTAAAGATATTCTTTGGGGACCCCCAAATCACCAGACCTGAAGTCCTCAATGAAAGATTTCTCCTCTATTACTTTTCTGGGGATAACCCAAAGTTTGGTATTTTCTTTTACTTTCACTTTCAATGATAATGATAAACAGGACAAATAGAGGGGGCGAATCTACTTAACAGGGACGCAGATAGCAATGTTCTAATCCCTCTCCACTCTATCCAAAACAAAAAGAAAGTTTTTCCTTTAGTCATTCTTTAAGATCCATGTTTAAAATGAGAGCGACCCAAAATCTAAGAATCCAAATAATTGTAATATTATTGTTTGCTCATAACAAGACAACATGGAGCAGCCATCATGTTCCGGGGGTTAGAAACTCCTCGTCGGGCTTATAAATTCTGTATCTGGACTCAATGGGGTGCTTTTAATAGCTGTTTGCATAACAAGGAGCAGTATTGACAGTATACCCCCCCCCCCCCCCAGAATGCAACCTGCTAATACTGCTAATATTGCTCTTTGTTATGCAAACAACTACTAAAAGCACCCTTTTGAGTCCAATTACAGCATTTATAAGCCCTGATGAAGGAGGAGGGTCTAAGCCCCCGAAACATGTTGGCTGCTCCATGTTATCTAGTTATGAGCAAACACTAATATTAAAAGATTGTGGATTCCTAGATCCTTGGTCTGCTGATCTCATTAGCAGTGGCAGCTGGTTCTTTCTCAGTCGGCCCCCCTGTCCCAGTCGGCAGATAGCACTCTCCCCCACTCGGTCGAGTAAGTTGCCGGTGGGTAGTGCTCCTATGGACGCCAGGTGGGTGTCTCCTTCTCTCGTCTCGTCTCCTCCCTTCTCCTCCTAGGTGTCCAATATCACCTGTCCTTCCAGCCAATTGGGTGACGAGTCTCAGGACTCGCTTCCTGATTGGCCGGGAAGAGGATCAGTGTGAAAATAGCGAATATTCATTGGCTATTGTCACACAACTGGGTGAGCTCGGAGCGCAGTGCTCTGCGCCCCAAGCCCACCCTTTTTGAGCCTATTAGAGCCTCAGGCTCTAATCATTTGCTTAAAAAATGTTAGTTTCTGTTTGTCACACAGCTGATCTTTTCCTCAATTCCTGTCCCTGTAAAGCCTGTACAAGAAATTGGGAGAAGATAGGAAGGCTTAGATAAGAAAAAAGAAAAACACTGTGAGGAGATCTATCCCTTCCCCACTCTTAAAAAATGTTTTGTCTGGGTCTTTGTTGTAAAGATTTCCCCTCCTGTCCCGACAGGAAATGAGGGAAAATCTTCCCAACAGATACACAAATGGCACTGGCAGTAAAATCCTAATCCTTTTTAGAGAGGGCAACAATGGCAGTCATGCCTCCTTCATGACAGTAGAACTAAAAGCAAAACATTTTTTGTTTTCATTTTGGATATAGTAAGGGAGAGTTATAACCTCTGTCCGTTTTGTTTGCCATCGGTGTGCAATTATGAGAAATTTCCCTTTACTTCCTGTCCCATAACCACAACAGGAAGTGAGAGGAAATCCCTTTAAACGGAAAGAGAATCCCTGTTTGTTACCAGAGTCACCTAGTTTCCCTATTTGAACATTTCCCCTCTATTCCTGTTCTGGAAGCATTCCAGAAAAGCATTCCATATTTCCAAAAATTTTCTTTCACTTTTTCTCTTAGTGATAATGGTCGCCATGACAAATAGAGTGAGTCTCTCTAATGGGGGCATAGACAATGATAAAAACCAGACAGGTGTTAAAATCCACCTCTGCTTTATCCAAAACTAAAAAAGGTTTTGCCTTTATGTATATTAAAGTTATAACTAGAGTTGAGCGAACACCTGGAAGTTCGGGTTCTGCTGGTCCGTCCGAACTTCGGGACAAAGTCCGGGTCCGGGTCCGGACGGAACCCGAACGATCGCACCAGGCCTGGGCCTGGGCCTGAAACAGGGCTTCAAGCCTGCCTGGTCGTCTTGGGCTTGAAGGTCCACAAGCGAGTTGAGATCAATATTGAAATTATATGTATTTCCGTTTTGGAAAAAATCAAAACCTATTTCGTCTCCACCTAAAATTGTGGACAGACCAAAAATAGTAACAGATACGGGGGTAATCTCTCTGAGTGAGATAAACAGTACCGCTGGTAATAGTGATTCTCTTTTTCACTTTCTTTTAAAAACCTTTATACCTTACGAAAAGACCTTACGAAGGTCTTGTCCTTATCTCCCCT
>BLSH010548817.1:123197-134631 GCA_018402905.1 Glandirana rugosa
CTTGAAATCCCACACTCTAATTTCTGCTATCTGTCCTCAGAGCAACAGCACAGACAGCAGTAGTAAAGTAATCTATCTCAGGATGCAGGATCAGGTCTTAAAATGGCTAAAATCTGTCCCTCACGCCGTCAGCTACCTTTCCCTATACTAACCCAAGGAGCATGTGACTGCAGCACTGTGACTCCAGCTTATAAAGAGGCTGGGTCACATGATGCACCGGCCAATCACAGCCATGCCATTAGTAGGCATGGCTGTGATGGCTTCTAAGGGCAAACCAGTGAAACGCTTGTTGATTGGCTGCCCTGCAGCTTCTCAACACGTGGAGTAAAATAGCAGAACCCCGGACCGAACCCGAACGATTTTTGAAATGTCCGGGTCCGGGTCCGTGCCACGGACACCCTAAAGTTCGGTACGGACCCGAACGTTACAGTCCGGGTTCGCTCAACACTAGTTATAACATCACAGAAGGGGTAGTCAGGATGACTAATTTACCCTAATGCATCACACTTCCTGTCAGCCATTTTGGAAACCATGGAAACCAGCAGGCTAACTCATAGCGTGCTCAGTTTACCATCTGTGTTTGCTTATTTTTTTTTCTTCAGGAAACATAGTATGACTAGTCAGTGTGTTTTCTAATCAAAGTCACCAGCCCCGGAGTTAATTGCATTATATTAGCTCATTTACCACAGCCTTTGATGAACAGCCCCTATATTATTTTCACCCGCCGATAAACAACAACCCTGCCCTGATATTTACTACATCGCTGACTTTGATATACATTGGGTACTTCCCAAAACAGAGGATGCACTTGTTGCTTTTTTCCTGCTGCTTTAAATGTACCCTGAAAGGTGATTCTGTCACATTCGGTGAAAGTGCGGACTTTTGTGCTATTAAAAATAACATGTGCTATTTGAGGTAAATTCACAACATTCCAGCACCACAGAGAGGCCTTTAAATATCCTGGCGTTCAGCCTCAGAGCATAATGAAGTGCGCACCGGCTTTTCGGTAGAGAGGCCGAGCTTCCGTACCATCGAGCCTAGGAATGTGCAATGTCTTTTTGAAACGTTGGTAAAGAAAACCTGTCATGAGAGAAACGCGCCATTTCTTTTGAAAATGCTAGTTGCCCAGCCCTCTAGCTTAAATAGAGTCAGTGACCTGGAACACATATGCAGATAAGGACTTCTGACTTTTTTCTGACTTTCCTACATACTTGTTCTAGTCAGTGAATCGAAAAGCATAGTAGAGGCTCAGCATCATAGGTGTGCGCAGCCAATTGCATTAGGGTGTTCACCCCAAAGCTCAAAAAGACACGCCTTTCTCTGCAGCCTCAGCTGCACTGGACAATGAATGAATGGGAAAGGCTCTGTGTTGAGCAACTTCCCGTTCATTCACAAAGTGAAGCATAGTAAACACATTTTACAGCCACTCTCATAGCTCCAACATAGACACATTTGTACCGGGTCTGGTACAAAACAATGTGAGTGATATTCTATTTAGCCACTTTCATAGCTCCAACATACTACACTATATTATATTTTTCTTGTGTTTTTGGTGGAGTTGCACCCGCCTACCCCCAGCTAACCAGGAGAAAGGAATAAGGGAAAGACTTGGTCCAGAAAACGCCAAGCAATACACTTAAGTCAGAGACAAAGTGCATGCTATGGGTCAGACCCTTTAGTGAGTGATCACTCTTTATCCAGTACATATGAATAAGGATATGTGGAGGAAACCACGCATCATAGACACTTGTCACTAATCGTTTATATAGTTCATAATTTCATGTTGTCTTTGACACTAAGGATCATTGTTCACATGAACACAATGCACAGTAAATTTTACCACTGCTATGTATAAATGTATCCACTTCAAGAATATATAGCGCCACTGCCTTTACAGTTTTTCACAAACATTTTACTATGCTTCAGAGTTATGAATGAACACAGCGAGTGAGTGTGTTCACTGTGTTCATTTAGAAAAGGAAAGGGCCAGTAAATGACATGTTGACTAGACCCTTCCTCCGCTCTCCATCCTGAAACATCCCCCACAGCAGCCCAGGTAGGAGGAGGGAAGCCAGCATCGGTGTGGGGGTGGGGGGGGTTAGGGCACCATGGAGGGAAGCCCAGGCAGTAGGGGGAGTTGGTAACGCACAGAGTGATTAGGGTGTGCCTGTGCGCACACCTATGCTCAGCATAGTAGCATAGTAGCCAGACGTGCATGTAGCACCCCCCCCCCAGTGATTGCTTGGTAGAGAATATAAAAAACTAAGAAAAAAATGCAATACATTCTCTTGTGTAAAGTCCTTAGATGTGGTGGATGCATTCGCTTTCACTTTTTTAAGCTAAGATATTTTCAGTAAATACAGAAAATACCTGTTGATCCTTGCTACTTCCTGTGAACTGTAAATGAGCAATGCCCCCATGTAATGAAGATGAAGAGATATGGACATGTTTGCAGTGCATATCAGAAGAGCAGACTTGGTTCCCTCCATAGATACGGTGGAGGAGTGATGTTACCACCCAGTGGAAAGAAGCATAGCATTGTACTTTTCAAATCAAATTCATGCTTTGCTTGCTTCGGGATCTGAAGCAAGCAAACCCCCACTGATGCTAATAAATGGGGGGAAACCAATTACCAGAAGAGGGAAACACATTACATGACTTTGAATGGGCACGTAGATAGCCAACAGGGGACGATCAGTTGCTTGATCTTCCTGCTCTTGGCAGCCTATTAAACGTTCCAGGTTCCAGCTTGACTCCTTTTCCAGTAGTGTCATCCTTCATTGTTGATACCCTTGCATTGAAAAGAAAAAAGGGGTGCAGCGATGATGAACTATATGCTTTATAGAATACAAAAGTCCTTCCACTGGAAATAATAAATGCAGATATCTTCCTTCACTGGAAGCAATATATACAAATACAGGAAAAGGTGTCCTTCAACAGGTGTCTGATATCATAGATGTGTCATCCACAGGAAAGTGCTTCCCCAACAGGTAGAGTGAAAGACCCCTTCATAGCCCCTGCCTTTCTCCCCGCATTCTGGCAATTGTCAGCAGTGCGGAGATAACTCTTGTATGTACCAGGCAATTTGTAGCATAACAAAGATGGCAGACTCTGCAAACCTCCCCATTCACGTAGCACTCTTTGACCACATAATTAGTAATTGGGTATACTTCTGTGATACCCATGTACCCATGCTGCTTGTTATCTTGAAGAAAAGATAGGGCACTCATTGGCTAACTTACTCCAATTGACCTTTTTTTTATCAGTTTTCTCTTCTCCCCAGCTTTGAAGAGCAAATCCCATCTCCAGATTAATCAAATAGCCTGCAAAGGCAATCATGAAAAATTTTCTAGCCAGCAAATAGCACAGTTTTGGAATACTGAACTAACAGTGGACCTTTATGGAGAAAAGTCTATTGCTGCTTTCACACTACTCCATTGAAAAATGCGGTAAAAATGCATATGAGTTGCCTAACATTAGCATGCACCTGTGAAGCATGGACATGTTGCTCAAAAAACGCACCAAAAAACATAACTGCGGGTGCATTTTTGATGCGTTTTTCAATGCATTTAAATGGGGAGGTGTGTTTTTGGTGTGGTTTTAAACACGCACCAAACATGCACCAAAAATGCATCAAGCAGGACTTTTAAAAACACAACTGATTGGTGTGAAGAGTTCCAAAGGATTGAACTTTTCATGCATTTTTCTTTCCCATTGTTTAACTGAAAAACTCATCAGGGCCCTAAAAGTGGACTTTTTATTCGGGAATTGCTAATAGCTGAAACGTTATACTAAGGCAATCAGCCTTCATTCTTTTTCAACTTCTCCTAGCAGTCTGAGCAAAGCTGATCCTACTGTGTAGACTGTAACATTGTAAGTCAGGCTGTGTTTGTGCTGCTTTAGACGGCACAGGAAAAGCAACATTTGCTGTTGCATGATGTAAGAGGGTGTTGTTCCAAGAGGCGGCTGAAGCCAAGGCATGATGTGAGATGAGCCTAATCAGAGCAAGCTCCGCTGGCTGATAAAATACAAAGGGAAGAAAGGCCAGCAGCAAGCTTATCATGCTGTTCCCAGGACCCAAATCTATTCCCCGAATAAAAACGAGCTACCACCTAAGCTTATAATCTGGGTTGTCCTGGGGTTCTGGAGGAGACTGGAAAAATTGACTAAAAGCATCTGTGCCATTAAATCAGATCCTACTTAACCTTTGTACACAGGGGCTCCACCCAATACACCCAGTTTTAACAACAAAAAGGGGCATCTAAACAGAGCATTATACCTATCATTGTGGAGTTAATTTTACAATTAAAGCTTTGGGGAATGACAAAATTCGCCCCTTGCAGTGGAGCTTTCCCCACACTGCGATGGTAAATGCTCATGTAGGGTACGAGGAAAAGCTCTTTTACTTACTTGATCCCCTACTTGTGCAGGCTCCTTTCAAGCTGCTAGACTAGTTCCCACAGCCTCTTCTCCTCTATAGCCTTGCACTGTATGTAAGAACCTCAAGGGACATCCTCCGCCAGAGCACAGAGGAGAAGGTTAGACCGCCAACTGCAAGAGCAGTGGGGGATCAGGTAAAGAAAAGTGACCTAAACAAGCACCTAACCCTTTCAAGGAAGCTGCAGATTTTTTTCCCCCCTAGAGCAGTGATTCTCAACCAGGGTTCCATGGAACCCTAAGGTTCCTCCAGCTATTGCTAAGGGTTCTTTGAATTTTTGTTGCCTGACATCCTATTTAATGGCGTCTGCATAAGACCATTGCCATTTTGTACAACCATCAGTATAGCACCAATAACCCTTTTAGCTGCCTGTATGGGTGGCATTCTGACCCACGCTGAGGGGGTTCAAACCTCCTACTGACCACCAGCGTAAGGAGCATTTTTCCTATTGACTCCCAGTGGGTTGCTTTTAGAAAGGTTCCCGTGAGATATAAAAATTATTTTAGGGGTTCCTCTGGGGTAAAAAGGTTGAGAAGGGCTGTATTAAAATGTCATTGAAGTGTGGGGGAAACTGGAGTAAACCCAAGCAAGCACAGGTAGAAAATGTAAACTCCATGCAGGTAGCCCTGGTTGGGATTTAAACCAAGGGTTCTAGGGCTGCAAGTGTTACCAACTAAGCCAATGTACTGCCATGTTAAGTTTTCTTGGTTATGTAGTCTAGAAGTGTTTTTCTATTAAAAGTTAGGTAATTGTATTTAAAATACTTCTACTATATGTCTTCCCACACTCCCCTGCATAACAGAAATTAAATCGGAGATGAACTAGAGGCTTATGAAGACTCTTGGTATATGAATTGTATATGGAAATGTGCTGGAAGTGTAAGGGATAGCATCATTCACGCCAGAAACCTTTGGCAGAGCTAGGTCCAGGGAGAATCTACTGGTCACGTTGGAGTTTATTGACCATAACACAGTTATTCTTCCAAGACAGTGGCACCAAGGGAAAATTGGCTCATCATTTGGCTACCTGTAAACATATGACCCCATAATGTTTTTTTTTTTTTTTTGTTAAACATGTCATTAACAGATTTTGTGTCTCTTTTGTTGCAGATGCATTGTGAACGATTTATTTGCATCTTAAGAATAATCGGAACAACCCTCTTTGGAGTGTCCCTCCTACTAGGAATTACGGCTGCTTATATCGTAGGGTATCAGTTTATCCAAACGGACAATTACTACTTCTCTTTCGGACTGTACGGTGCAATCTTAGCCCTCCACCTCCTCATCCAAAGCCTCTTCGCTTATTTAGAGCACAGGAAAATGAAACGTTCCCTGGAGACCCCTATAAAACTCAACAAGTCCGTCGCCCTTTGTATTGCTGCATATCAAGAGGATCCTGACTACTTACGAAAATGTTTACTCTCCGTCAAACGGTTAACCTACCCCGGGATGAAAATCATCATGGTCATTGACGGCAACTCCGATGACGACCTCTACATGATGGACACCTTTAGTGAAATTATGGGCAGCGACTTAAGCGCCACTTACATCTGGAAAAATAACTTCCACGAAAAGGGCCCTGGGGAGACGGAGCAATCGCACAAAGAGACCATGCAACACGTGACTCAGTTGGTGCTCAGTAACCGATATATTTGCATCATGCAGAAGTGGGGTGGGAAGAGAGAAGTGATGTACACGGCATTCAAAGCACTGGGGAGAAGCGTGGATTATGTGCAGGTAGGTCATAAGTCGCTGCATGTTCAGACAGAAGGGCCTTTGTATAAGGCCAGCAGAAAGTTACAGGATACAGCAGGCTCTTTTGAACATAGTGGCCCATTCACGATGTTTAAAACACACTCTGCTCCATGAAAGTGTTTTTTTTATCTTAACCTTGTACAAACTGTAAACTGTATTGAAAGTGCATAACGTCACTCTTGAGAAGTGAAGGGTCCCAAATCCAGCCTTAGCCCCCCCCCCCCCCCATCCCCCAACACTCACATATGTTCCTAGAGAGGCGCAACCCTTCAAAACGACGGGAAAATGAAACTCATTCATTGAATGCCAAAACAACACACACGTACACTGTCAGCTGTAACCTGTTTAGGTTAAAATAATACATACAGGGGGCGGTACAGTGCATTAACATTCTGAAAGTCAGAAGCCTGTAGCTTGTTTGGCTAGCACTTAGCTATACACAACTTTTAAACTGAACTTCAGCCTTATAAGTTCAGTCTTGTACAGTTATACTGATTCCTCTCCTGTGCTGAAATTGTTTACTCTGATGTCACTGCACACTGTGAGCTTCTCACAATGTGCATTAAAAGCTGCAGCAAGATAGAGCCTGATATTTTTCCTGGTACCATCTAACCATCTCCTCTCCGGCCTTACTGTTCCTGGCCCATCCCTTTCATTCATTGGATTTCAGTTGTGCCAATCATGGAGGCTCAGCATCCCATGGAGGCATAACCTTGGAATGCCCTCTCCTCCAGACTGATATCCGGTTGGGCCAAGTTTTTAATCCCCCCAACTGCAAGTGTAAACAAGGTCTTAATCTTGTGATTATCATTGACATTTATTACATTATAGTGAATTTAAACCAATAATTGCCCATGTTTAGTTGCTTTAAAGTACCTTTTGTTAAGATGTGGCCCTTTGCTTCCTTTTATGCGACCCTTGGGGCACCATTCCTTCCAATGATACAAGGTACTATTACTCCCACTGACACCAACAATAAAGCATCATTCCTTCCACTGACACTAACAATGGCAAATTCCTCCCACTTCCACTGACACCAACCATTGGACACCAACAATAGGGCATAATTTCTCCGACTGACATCAATGATGGGGTACAGTTCCCCCCACTGATACCATTAATGGAACACTATTCCTCCCATTAATACCAACGATGGGGCACTACTCTTCCGATTACCAATGATGGGGCACTATTCCTCCCATTAATACCAACGATGGGGCACTATTCTTCCGATTACCAATGATGGGGCAGTATTCCCTCCATTGACACCAAAAATGGGGCACAATTCCTCCAATTTATCACCAATGATGGCACTATTTTTCCATCAATAGAGCACTATTTCTTCAACTAATATCAATGATGGGGTACTACTCCTCCTCCTACTGACTGCTGCTATGCAATTTTCTTTACTCCGAAGCCTTAGGCTTTGTTGCTCCCGCTGACCCTGGAGCATTTTCTCTTCCTACTCTCCACAGTGCCCCCCTAAAGTCTGAAGCACAATAAACTGGCCCATAGGCGTGCGCACATAGGGTGGCAGGTGTGCCTGGGCACACCCTAATCACCCTGTACTGTGCAGATTCTCCCTGCTGCCTAGCTGCAGAGAAAGGGATGGGGGAATCTCTGTCCTCAGTCCCTTTCTCTGTCTTAAAAGTGAGACATCAGAGGTCTGTTTAGACCTCTGATATTTCACCAAAGCAGGGCTCTTAAATAAAATTGTAAATAAAATATAATATTGTAAAAATGTATAAAAAAAACTAAATTGTAAAAAAATAAATAAAATAAAATAAAAAATAAACTACTGACATCGATCTCTGCCCTTCTGAGATATATACACACACATGCGTGTGTGTTTGAGCTTTGTGGTGCACACCCTAATGCAATAGGCTGGTTACACCTATGAACTGGCCCTTTGTTTAGAAAGTTTGGAGACCCCTGCTATAGAGCAGAATGAGCAGAGAGTTCACCTTATCACTATGCTGCTTCTTTTTTATAGATGTGCTGCTGCAGTAGATGTCATTGACTTGGTTGTGATGTCTAGCAGGGGGTGCCTGAATCTCATCACGCCTAGCTACACAAACTTATTTGGCAGGTAGCATAATTCCTATATATGAATTTCGTTTTTCACCCAGGCAAGGCTCCAGACCATCCCGCATACAAAACATCTTCCCATTGTCCAACTTCTTTATAAGGGGTTGAATGACACTTTTCCTACTTGCATAGGTCATTGCTGTCAGTTCTATATCCTCACACCTTACTGACAGCTGCAACAATTCTAACCAGATAGCGCTATCAGGAAAAGTCACAGAGGGGCTGCCAGCAACTGAAGGGAGGGAAGGTTTATTCTAACAAATGGCTTTAGCTTAACATAACATAATGATTTAGCAGCAAAGTGGCAAACCAATAAAACCGAATGAATCCCTCTACCCCCTGTGATCAGCCTGCTGGGGCAGAAGGCAGTGTTTTCTCAGTCTTCTCTCCCTCAGTGGTCAGACTGCTGCATGCATGACTTTGGGGTAGACATGTGCAGTTACTTTTGTTCCGAATTAAAATTCGGACAAATTTTCGCTTTTCGGAAATCCGTATGTATCCGAATTACAATAGTTCCAAATTTAAACGAATCCGAATAACGAAAAAGAAAATTCAGATGAAATTTGAATTTGAATAATTTTCAAATCGTTTTCCAATAGTTTTTGAATTTGAAAAGTTTTCAAATTGCAATAGTTTTCATATTCGAATTCGAAAAGTCCTCGAATTTGAATAGTTTTCCAGTTTTCAAAGAGAACAAAATAAAATCGAAAACAAAGGAATAGAACAGGAAAAAAAAAAAACAATAGACTAGAAAAGAATATAACAGAAACAAGAGAATAGAATATAACAGAGTAAAACAGCTCTGTTCCACTCTGCCACATTATATTCTTTCATTGTCTGTTATATTCCCCTCTATTGTATTCTATCTTTTTCCATTCTATTCCTCCACTTTCTACTCCACCCCATTGTCCTTGGAAACTGGAAAACTATTGGAAAACGATTTTAATTCGAAAATGATTCAAAATTGATTGGAGAACTTTTCTAATCGATTTGAAAACGAATAAACAAAACTAATTCCGAAAACAAATTAGGGCTCTTTCACACATACGGTCCATTTGGGTCCGTCTGTCAGTTTTTCAGGCAGGCCCAAACGGACACTCCATTGCGCTCTATGGAGCGGCGGATGTCAGCAGTGACATGTCCGCTGACACCCGATCCGCTCCGATCCGCCAGAAACAGGCGGATGGAAGCCCTATTTTCCATCCACCTGGCGGATTGGATCAGATGAGCACGGACAGACGGTCCGTGCTCATCCGATTCTCCATAGAGGAGAGCGGAACTCTGACAGGTCAGTCTCTGCACAGGGTGCAGAGACTGTCCTGTCATCCGTCGGCTCAGCGGGGAGCAACGGATGGATCCCCACTGAGCAGCGGAGCAATTCAAAACGGGCTCCGCATGTGTGAAAGAACCCTAAAACGAATGAAACAAATCTAACTAAACAAACTTATGCACATAACGAATCGAGACGAAACAAAACAATTTTTTTTTGCTCTGCACATGTCTACTTTGGAGGACAAGTAAACAAAAAGTAGAATTAAACCTGGGAAAAAATAAAAAAATGGTCCGTGGGAGCTGTATGCCATAAGTTTAGTAGTATATAGAGCATAGCAGCACATTATGGCAGACTTGGGCCTCATACACACGGACTTTATTAACGCTGCGTTTTTGAGCTGTTTTTACAGCTTAAGAACGCCACACCATATTACTCTATGGCCTCATATACCCGTTGACGTTTTTGAGCTGTAGATGGCGTCAGCGTTCTTAAGCTGTAAATCTAACGCAGGACCTTCGCGTTCTGAAGCTGTAGCGTTATGGCGTTTTTGACGATGAGCCGGTAAAATGCTCACTAACGCGCATTAGTGCCGTTTTTAGCGCCGGCCTTTTCTGTTTTAAAATGTCCAAAAATAGCAGAGAGATGTTTTTTAAACAAAACGCGATGTAGCATTAACGCTGATGCAAAACGCTGACGAAATCGCATTTTTAACGCCAATTTTTTCCTGGCGTCAGCCCCGACGTTACAGCTCGTTTTAGCAAAACGTCGGTGTGTATAAGGCCTTACCTACCAAGTGATCCGCTCCAGTCACGGGTGCTTCCATCTCAGTGTTGCCAACTTACCAAATTGAAATTTACTGACATGACACCCAAAATTTACTGGCACAGCCAAGTTTTTACTGGCATTTCCAAAAGTTACAAAATTACAGTTTTAAGTGCAATTTCAGTATTTAGGCTACAAGCAAGTATAATATACAATTAGCAATGTAATTTAAGGTTGATATTAAGGCAAAAAACATAGTTCCAATTTTATTTTCAATATAGTAAGTAATTAGCTCAGGGACAGAACTCAGGAGGGCATGGAATTGACTCTCAGAGTTACACTGACAGCAATGTGCAGCAGCACAGATGATAATGATGACTCCTCCCTGACACAACTCCTGAGTCACAGTGACAGTCTCTCTCCACCCCAGGTGGCCCCTTCAGTCCACTCCAATCCAATCAGCACTGACAGTCCCGCTTGCCTTGCTCATCTCACAGACCGCACACGAGGCTCCGTCCGTTCCGCTTGGCTCCCTTGCACCTTGACATCACACGACACACTCAGGCACTGCCTCCAAAAGACCCCCGGCACCGCCCGAAGACACTGTAGCAGGCATGCAGATGGTACATGCGCAATTCTGAGCTGAGCTGAGTGTGCGCAACCCAGTGTACTATTTTGGCATCTACTGAAAAGAATTAACTTCTTTGCAGGCGCGAGCGTGATATCATCCCAGCCAATCAAAGGGGCCGAATATCAGAACCTGAAAGGAGACCGAATGAATATGTCAGGGGCCAGCAAGGGACCTTATGGCTGGAGTGGAGTATAGTTCTACTTTAAAGAGACCCTGCCTGGTCCTTCAATTAAGAAAAGTCATCTACGGTTTTATCATGTGACCCAACGCGTGTGAGTCGAGTCGAGTCTTAACGCGTACATGGTAGACGTACGGACGATGTCACAGAAGCCCGCCACGGCCCCCAGAAAACCTCCGTCACGGACTCACACAGCACACTACAGTTCCACGTTCCCTCGGTTCGCCTTGCCTGCCTCGGAGCACACGCCAGACACTCTACTCGTTCCGTTCGCCCTGACAGTCACGACTAACCTAACCTCACCTGACTT
>BLSH010548817.1:147403-158264 GCA_018402905.1 Glandirana rugosa
CGTTCGGAATTGTCCTTCACTGTCTGACCTTCGGTTAGTGAAAAGTTCCTTGAAAGTGGGCCAATCGGCTCTAGCAATAAAGGACAACCTTATTTATAAACTTTGTTTTTTAAAGTTCTTTTTCTAATTTTATTTTATTTTTTTGTTTTAGGGATGGCCCCGTGGCCATCAATTTATAAATGTCATACGTGCTTTAAAAGTACAAGCACGGTGGAATGCTGTATTTTTATATTATTGAATTAATTATGTTTTTTATTTGTATGCCAATGTTTAAAAAAATGCATATTTTATATTTTACTTATCCGATAAATAATTTGGTTCTCTATTCTTTTTAAAATGTGTTTTTTAAATTTTTTATTTTAACTGATACTGGTCAAAATGTGAAGCTTTATAACAGTTCATATTGTTCACCAACAAATGAATAAAATAATTATTTGTACTTTATCTTCTGAATCAGTTTATTCCATCATGAAATGATAACACACTCTATCTATGGTGCCTTTACACATGAATTGATTGGCTTCCAGTCTGTCACTTCCTGTTAAGGCTTGCTCATATGGCTTGAGCTTGTATATTAAGAGCTCAATATTAAAAGCTTTAGTGAAGCATTTGTAATGGTTTTGGCAAGCTTCTAGTATCTTGGATGAGGCAAATTTCAGCTCCATTCCATTAAGGTCCAAAGTGTGTAGGGACTGTAGGCACCTTAATGAGAGCCCTGTCTGTAACTTTAAACAAGCAGCAGTGCTGAAGCGTAGTAAAGTGAAAGCCATCACTCCTATTTAAACTCACTATACTGGAGCCAGGTGGTGCTTTAAAGGGTTTAATGAAGCAGCTCATTACATTTTGAGTGCACCAGTTTTAGTAAATCCCCTCAATGGGTCTCTATGCTTCTCTAGAAAATGGCAGGCATTGGAAAATGGCACTGGAAAGTGGGAGCGGCCAGAAGGGTGCTATATATAGCTTCATGTAAATAATACCTTGAGTCAGTACTCCTCTAAAAAGCAGTGGGCTGGCTCTTGGAAAAAGTTATGCAAATTTTAAATGCCTTGATGGATGTCAGTCTGAAGAAGTTGTCATTCCTAGGTAGATTGCACTTGCAGTTTACCTACCTATATTTTTGTAGCGCTACCCCCCCAGGAGCCGCTTAAGTATATTCAGTCCATCACTCTGCCTCTCAACCCCAATAACAGTCTCAGTCCCCTCTGGCACACCTGGCAATACTGGGTTGAAGTATTATTGTGTTAGTTCCTCTTTAAGTAAAGACACAGTAATGGAACACACAAGATTGAGATAGATCAATAGTGTTTACTCAAATATATATTTTAGGAAAAGCTTGAACCCAGCAGGGTAAAACTAAGCACATCAAAAAATTCTCTTAACTGAATAAATGTTACACACAAGTGAATGATAAGGTATGTTACTTATGACTCTGTAGATTCAACCAGTATGTATATAAGCAGGTCAGTATACTGTGCATAAGAGTGGGGCACAGGAAAGTAGGGAAATTACTTCTGAAGTGTCAGACCACTCTCTACTGCTCACTCATCTGACACCAGAAAATGGTACATAAACAAGTGCAACACCAGCATGCAGTAGATAAACAAGTGAAACACAAGTAGTAGATAAACAAGTGCAATATAAGAATAATAAATGCAGCGATATTCAACCTGCTCTAAGGGAGTGAGTTCCTTGGTGAATGCAGCTCTATAACAAACTCTGGCAAAGCAGTATAGGCTCACTAAGTGGATGAAGAGTAGTTGTAGTTCAATGTTCCTTGCTTGACATTTTAGTTGATCTTCGGCTAGTTTTTGTAGACTGAATGGTATACACCAACAAAGACTGATGCAATGTGTAAATTCCCAGGAAGTGTACTGTAATTGTATAAAACATCCTTTCTGCAGCAGAACAAGGAAAACTTCACAGTGCTCACTGACTTTAAGCTGTTGACTACAAATAGCAACAATCCAATATAGTGTATGAATGCTTGTTCTATTCCCAAAGTTAATAACTAGACTGCTATTAAATGTGGAGAATCAGGCTATGTGTGCACAGTGTCTGTCAGATGAGTCTTCACCCGCTCACCAACTGGAACACAGGATATGGATTAAGATGCCACTGTAATTGCAGATGATCAGGATGATGATCCCTCAGGTATAGATTAGGAATGACCTTCAGGTTGTAGCAGATTAGAGTAGCCATGCTGTCCACTGGCGTTCTTTCAGGTATCTTGTTGATACCTCTATATTAGCAGGCCATAATCGCTGCAACACCCAGCAGCAGGCTCCCTGCACACAGAGCAATGCTGGTCCCAAGAGAGCGAGGCAGGCCCAAAGCCTCTGTTTTTATAGACTCTCCCATGAGGCACCGCTTCTCCCAGAAAACATTCTGTGCCGCACAGCCTGTAGGTAAATGTAGTTCTCTCCCAGTACAGCCAGGGGGCGAATTCTTGCAAGTAAACTACATATCCCAAAAGGCATCATTTTGCTCTGAAAAGAATTGACACAGACTCATTTGTAGCTGCTGCTTGTTAATTCCCATTCATTGGCTCCTGTAACTGCTCCATCTATTGGCTTTCTTCCTCCTACCAATAAGTGCACGGTAGGGGAGCAGGGTAATCTGATGCCTGTGTGTGTGTGGAGAGAGAGAAATAAAAAAAACTCATACAGGTACCAACAGTCAGCTCCACATAAATAACACTGCACACTGTCTCTGGATTGCCGGTATATATATGTATACAGCTCCCTGCTATATGTCTATTTCCATAATCCTTTTATTAGATACTTTTTCTAGACATGCAAAGTTACAGGTTAGGAAAGCCATGTAGTGAAAGGTGATGGTGACATTTCCATCTGCAAGTACCAATTAGTACAGAACAATACATATTTAACTTACGAGAAGAGTAGAAAGCAATAGAGTGACATAAAACTGATAAGCAGCTATAAGTCAGTGTAGTCATCATTTTCTCACTAGCGTCACAGAGAAATGATCTTAATAGAGAAGACTTGGGTTAGAATTCAAGTTACAAACACATACAGAACAATAGCACTTCAAAGGGGTCCAAGAGGAGATTGAAATCATCGTTAGCACTCTCTCCCTAATGCATGCCTACACCAAAGCATCCAGGACATTTGCATCTGAGTCGCTAAAAGTCACACACAGAAATGGTACCCATTTAAAGGATGTGTAGAGAATCAGAATATCATTTATATTAAATAACTTCTGGTTCTATGAAGCGCAAAAAAAGAAACATTTGAACCTTCATCGAATAGACCGTCTCAGCAATGGCGCAAGGAAGGTGGCACCATTGTCAACGACTAGAGGGATTAAGAAACAGGGAAGGTGAAGAGGGAAAGAAAGAAAGAAAATGGGGGGGTTGGGGAAAGGTAGTTAGGGAAAGGGATAGATTACGGAAGAGGCCACTCGAAGTACAGAGGTGATATTGTTTAGTATGAGGTTGCTCGAAAGCCCCCCGAAAAATATTTTCTAAGCTTCATATGGGGGAGACACTGGGTTGATTTGGGGGTCATTACATCCATATAGGCTATTAAGTGGATCCAACAGACCAAAGTTTTATAGGATGCTGACTTTTTATCTTGAGAGATATGTATAAGTTTATCATTAGGGTTGTCCCGATACCGATACCGAGCATTTGCCCCAGTACTTGTACAGGGGCAAAATGCTCTGATGCCTAATCTGATACCTGGGCAGTCAGGGGTGATCAGTGCAGTGCTGCGGGGGGAGTTACAAATCACCAATCCCCCTGTATACATTCCATTTAAGCAGCTGGCAGTCAGTTCTCCTCCCATGGCTTTCAGCTGTATTAATGATAAGTATACAGGGAAATCGGTAATTGTAACTCCCCCTGCCGCATCGATCCCCTCCTGACTGTCCCCTGTATCCTCCTCCAATCCCCCTCTGTTCTTCAGTTTCTCTCCGTGGTGCTCCGATCCCCCTCCGTTCTCCAGTCCCCCTCTGTGTTTGCTCCAATCCCCCTCCGTTCTCCACTCCCCCTCTGTATTTGCTCTGATCCCCCTCTGTGCTCATCTGGCCCCCCTCCGCTCTCCTCCATGCTCCTCCACCCCCTCTGTCCCCAATCGTTCAGGATGGAGAGAGGAGGTCCATTTTCCGGCTCCTTCCTTTTCTGAATGAACAGGATCACTGACTCTGTCCATCCATAGCTGTTACTGAGCATCGTAAACTGTTTATGATGCTTCAGTGTATGTATGGGGAGAAGCCGCTGTCTCCTCTCCATTCATCTTCAGTGCAGCTGAGGCTGCTGAGAAAGGGACTGGGAAATCTGTGTTCTCAGTCCCTTTCCCTGTCTCAAAAAAAAAAAAATTAAATAAAAAAAAAAAGAATTGTAATAAATAAATATCTAAAAGGTTAAATTGTAAAAATAATAAAGAAAAAAAGAAAAAAAACACTCTGACATCATCCACCCCCCCAAAAAAAAGCAATGCAAAAAAATAACAAAAAAAAAAAATAAGCTGTAGAAAATAATAAAAAAATAAATTGTAAAAAATAAAATTGTAAAAAACAAATAAAATAAAACGAAAAAACTACTGACATAGTCCACACATTATCAGTGTTACATGTTAGTGCCACTGTCACATGACATTAAAAAAAGTATCATAAATTGGTATCAGCGAGTACTTGAAAAAAAGTATCGGTACTTGTACTCGGTCTTAAAAAAGTGGTATCGGGACAACCCTATTTATTATTTATTCTTTACAGGTACTGTATATAGTGCTGTCAATTTATGCAGCGCTTTACATATATTATACGTTCACATCAGTCCCTGCCCTCAAGGAGCTTACAATCTAAGGTCCCTAACTCACCTTCACACATACTAGGGACAATTTAGATAGCAGGCTATTAATCTCCCAGTGTGTGCTTCGAGTGTGGGAGAAAACTGGAGTGCCCAGAGGAAACACACGCAGGCACAAGGAGATCATGCAAACTCTAGGTAGGTAGTGCCGTGTTGGGATTCGACTGACAACCCTAGGCAGAAGTGCTAACCACTTAGCCACTGTGCTGCCCACATTTCCTCCATTTGTTCTATCCTGTTTAGTCTGGTAAACCAGTCCTTGAGTAAAAAAAGATATGGGTTGCCTTTTTGGACCCAGGGAATAACCATTAAAAGATCAACAGTTATACAATGTTCTATGCCCACCCATGCTTTCTTTGAAGTGTGGAATATGGCATTCCGTCATCATAGTGAGGAGGCAAGCTTTATGGAAAGATTTGAGGTCCAGCAGGCCAATTCCTCCTGCATTCTTTTTGATGAGATAATTAGGAAAGGCTTTATCTCAGAGTCCTTCCTTTCCAGATAAAGATGGAGAAGAGTTCTCAAAGCTTAGCAAAGATGGAGTTTGGGAGGTTAATCAGTATGGCCTGCATTAAATAAAGACATCTGGGAAGAACGTTCATTTTTAAAGCCACAGCCCTGCCAAACCACAATAGTTCTACATTGTCCCAATTCCCAGCATCCTATTTTATGCTATAAAGTAACGAGGAAGTTGTACGGATAAAATTCCGCGAGGGGGGGATGCCTAAGTAGGGGACCCCCTCGGGTTTTCATGGGAATTCTCTTTGGCAATGGGTGACTAGATCTTGCAGAAGAGTGATATTTAGGGTGTGTGAACGTGACAGATTAAAGTGAAACTTTAGTCAGAAAATTAAGTCCTGCTAGATCACATCAGGTTGGCCCCTTTTGCAGGTATCGTAAAACATAAAAAAATAAGCATCTAAGCTTTTTAAAATCCAGCAATACACTGGGTTTGATTTGCTGAAACTGGAGAATGCAAAATCTGGTGCAGCTGTGCATGTAGGGTTGTCACCTGTCCGGTCCTATTGACCCGGACAGTCCAGGTTTAGACACTTGTACACTTGTACCTGGGTTTTTGTCCGCCTGTTACCCGAACACAATATACTTCCTGTCCTATCCAACAAGTTAATCTCTCCCGGGGATGGAGCTAGTGTCGGACCAAGTTCCGGAACTGCTCTCCACCCAATTGGCCCTGTCAGCTGTGCCCGCTTGTTCTCTCTGCCTTTAGTTCTCTCCTGCCGATGCCTCTCTCTCTCCCCCCACCCCACTCCTCCTCCATCCGCCTCCATCTCTATGATCTCCTTTGCAGTCTTTGGTTGCTGTCCTAACAACCAATGGCACACCTTTTCTGCTGTTCCTACAATGCATAGTGGGAGGTAAATAGCCCTAGAGCAGCACCACCTACCAACTCAGCTCTCACACTTCCTTCCTTGCTTGCAGCTGCTCCCCAGGTCCCGCTAGTAATGCAATCTGAATAGATGTCTAAAGGGGGCAGGGGGAGCTGATATAAGGGGGGATCTCTCTGATATCCGGATGTCTCTAAGGAGAGGGGCATTGATATAAGGGGACTGTGAGTTAATGGGGGTCTCTAATATGGGGTACTGACTGCTGATCTAATGGTTGATGATCAACCATTAGATCAGCAGCACCTCCCTTAGAGAACCCCCGCTTATATCAGTGTTGCCTGTTAGTCCCACCTATCAGTTGCCATCATTGCCACATATCAGTGTCGCATATTAGTGCAGCCTTATCAGTGTTCATCGGTGCTGCCTATCAGTGCCCATCAGTGCTGCCTATGAGTGCCATCTATCAGTGTCCATCAGTTCTGCCTATCAGTGCCGCCTATCAGGGTCCATCAGTGCTGCCTATCAGTGCCTATCAGTGCTGCCTATCAGTGCCCATCAGTGCTGCCTGTCAGTGCTGCCTATCGGTGCCCATCAGTCCTGCCTATCAGTGCCCCCTATCAGTGCCCATCAGTGCTGCCTGTCAGTGCCGCCTGTCAGTGCCCATCAGTCCTACCTATCAGTGCCCCCTATCAGTGCCCATCAGTGCAGCCTCATCAGCGCACATCAGTGCTGCCTATCAGTACCCATCAGTGCCCATCAGCGAAGGACAAAAATTACTTATTTACAAAATGTTATAACAGAAGCGAAGAAAAGTTTTTTTGTTTGTTTTTTTAAATCTTCAGTCTTTTTTTGTTTATAGTGCAAAAAATAAAAAACCCAGTGGTAATTAAATATGACCAAAAGAAAGCTCTATTTGTGTGAAAAAAAATGATAAAAATGTCATATGGGTACAGTGTTGCATGACCGTGCAATTGTCATTCAAAGTGTGACAGTGCTGAAACCTGAACATTGGCCTGGGCAGGAAGGGGGTGGCAAGTGGTTATATAAGCATCCTCCCAGAGACACCCCCCCCCCCCGCCATTAGATCAGAGTCCCCTTATATCAGCTACCAATTGGTCTCTAAAGGGGGGGGGGGTCGCTGATAAAAGGGGCCTCTAATCTAAATGGAAACTAAATAAAAAACTCAGTAAATAAATTGCTGCTATCACTGATATGTGTTCCCACGCCGCAAAAAAACTAAAAATTTTAAAAATGCAATGCACCCCTATAATTATATTAATTCATATGTGAACAAATAATTGTGAATGGTAGTAGAAATGTATAACGTCCTTTTGAGTTGGATTAGTTGGATATTAGCTAAAGACATTTTGGAATGGATTGAAAGGTTTCCACCACTATACATATAGTATTACGTGTATCAAGATTGCACAGTTTATATGTTTGGATAAGATTGGAGTGCATTAATATTTAGATTGCCATTGGGAGGGGGGGGGGGGTTCCACCATGATTCACAATTATTTTTTTACATATGAATTAATATAATTCATATTTTATTTTCTTTTTCATTTTTTGTTTTCTGGGTCTCTAAGGGAAGCACTGATATAGCGGGTCTCTGATTGAATGGGGGGTCTCTAAGGGGGAGCACTAATATAACAGGTCTCTGATCTAATGGGTGTCTCTGAGGGGGAGCACTGATATAACGGGTCTCTGATCTAATGGGGGGTCTCTAAGGGGGAGCACTGATATAACAGGTCTCTGTGATATAATGGGGGGTCTCTAAGGAGAGGAGAGGTCACTGATTTAAGGGGATTCTAATGGTGGTCTCTATGGGGGTACCTGTATTATGGGGGCTGACACTGATCCCTGTATTATGGGGGGGGGGGGTCTGACACTGACCCCTGTACACAGACAGTGTTTCAAAACCCAAATAGTGTCTTTCTACAGCAAATAATTTAAAAAGTTGTGATTAACTTCATATGATTAGAAATGTTATTTAATCACAAAATATATGCATAGTGTATACTACAAAAAAAAAATTGCAGTGCGCCACTAAAGTGTTCGGGTTTGACTAGAAGAAAAGGTGGCAACCCTATATGCATGGTAGCCAATCAGCTTCTTACTTGTTTAAACACTTGCCGACCACCTACAGCAGATGTACTGTAGCAGGTCGGCTTTTTTGCACGAAACAACATACCTGTACGTCATTTCGTGCATCAGCCACAACCGGGCGCGGGCATGTCACCGCCGGATGCGTGATTATGTGCTGATTGGACACAGGGGATGCCAATCAGTGGGTCTGGCAGACCCGATGTCCGTCGGCCACCCATGTTCGTTCCCCAGAGAGACAGGACGGCGATCTGCCTATGTAAACAGGGCAGATCGCCGTTCTGACAGGGGAGAAGATGGAGATCTTGTGTTCCTGCTAAACAGGAACACAAGACCTCTGTCTTCACCCAGTCAGAGCATCCCCCACACAGTTAGAAAGCACTCCCTAGGGACACACTTAACCCTTTGATCGCCCCTGGTGATAACCCCTTCCCAGCCAGTGACATTAGTACAGTAACAGTGCATATTTTTAGCACTGATTACTGTAATAATATCACTGGCCCCCATTTGTCCACCGCAATGTCGCAATCTCGCTATATGCCGCCATTGCTAATAAAAAAATAAATAAATAAAAATGCCATAAAAATATCCCATAGTTTGTAGACGCTATAACTTTTGCACAAACCAATCAATATATACGCCTATTGAGGTTTTTTTTTTTACCAAAAATATGTAGCAGAATATATATTGGCCTAAATTTATGAAGAAAATTGTCGCTCTTTTTTCATTTATAGTGCAAAAAGTAAAAACTGCAGAGTTGATCAAATACCACCAAAAGAAAGCTCTATTTGTGGGAAAAGAAGGACATAAATTGTATTTGGGTACAGTGTTGCACGACCGCGCAATTGTCAGTTAAAATACCATATCGCAAAAAATGGCCTGGTCATGAAGGGGATAAAATCTTCCAGGGCTGAAGTGGTAAAGCTTTGACAAAAAAACCTGGAAGCTGATTGGTTTCTATGCAGAACTGCACCAGATTTTGCACTCTCCAGTTTTGGTAAATAAACCTCACTGTCTCTCCCTGCTCTGCACATGCTCGGTTGATCTCTATTTTTAGGCACTGTGCCAAATTTGTAGAGGCAGATCTACTGACAGCCTAAAGATTTACTGCTCTCCAGGGGCTCTGGGCTTCATCAAAATGGCAGCCCCCAGCAAGAAGAAACAAGAGCAATGCTGGAGGCAATTTATAGCACACACTCATTTTGGTGGCATAATTATTAGTGTGGAATGAATGTTCCTTGCTAAAAAACATTATTTTTATCAAGTTGTTATGGGTAAAGAACCACAAAGAGGGCAGGTGTGACGTGTGAGTATGGGCAAAGTTCCACTTTAAGCTTAAAATTTGTAGAGGGATTTTCACACGTGGATTTCTTTTAACAGGGAGGGAAGTGGTCAAGGGTCAGGAAAGGAATAAGAGGATTTCATTGGCAAAAGATGCTAATTTGAAGTTGCGTTTGTGAAAAGAGATGTCTGTGATATCTGGATTGGCTTGAATACACCTCAAGGGTTTTTGGCGTCATGATAAAGATAATAGGGGATAGGGGGCAGCCCTGCCTATTCACAGAACAAATAGTGAAGGCGTTCAATAGGTGGGCATTAACTCTTATGGAGTCTGTAGAGTTGGGCCTAGTCCTAATGCTTGAAGAACCTCTGCCATATAGTCATAGGCCACTCTGTTGAACACCTTCTCAATGTCCATAGACGGGAAAAAGCCTGGGGAATCAGTGGACATCAGCCAATATTGCAGGATTAGGGCCTGCATAGTGTTGCCTCTCTGCCCGGGACAAATCCTACTTGGCCCATTGAGGGTCATGATCTGAGGTGTGGTAGCAAGCGGTTTGTGAGTGACCAATAAATAAAATATGGGCAAAGTCATTATTACATCACCTTTAATCATTAATTATAATTGCATTAACCACTTCAGCCCCGGAAGGATTTGCTGCTTTAGGACCGGAGCCCTTTTTGCAATTTGGCACTTCGCCGCTTCAAATGGTAATTGCGCGGTCATGCAATGCAGTAGCCAAACGAAATTGGCGTCCTTTTTTTCCCACAAATAGAGATTTCTTTTGGTGGTATTTGTTCACCACTGCGCTTTTTAATTTTTGCGATATAAACAAAAATATATCGGAAATTTTGAAAAAAATGATATTTTCAACTTTATGTTATTACAAAAATACAATAAACTAAATTTTAGTCATAAATTTTTGCCAAAATGCATTCAGCCACATGTCTCGGGGGTCTTACCCCAGTAAACCCCCCCAAAACATGACGGGGAGGTAAAATCGTGGAGTTCTTTACTCTATCCGTCAGTATTTTATTTTCGACGCCTTTAAGGTCTTTTACATGGGATCAAACATCTGCGATATTGAAAACGCGTTTCGTTATTTATATGCGCTAAAACGAAAAAAAAATGGGCTCTGTACACCGACTTACGTAAAACCGTTTTTAAATACTGATTTTAAATCAAATAACATAAAAACATTATTGTATTTCAACTTTTATAGTAAAAAAAGTTTTAAAGGCTATATAAAAACAAATATAGCGTTTTTAATTTTTCGCGTCACCACTTGTTTATGGTGGT
>BLSH010548817.1:158274-178003 GCA_018402905.1 Glandirana rugosa
CAAGGGTTTTTGGCGTCATGATAAAGATAATAGGGGATAGGGGGCAGCCCTGCCTATTCACAGAACAAATAGTGAAGGCGTTCAATAGGTGGGCATTAACTCTTATGGAGTCTGTAGAGTTGGGCCTAGTCCTAATGCTTGAAGAACCTCTGCCATATAGTCATAGGCCACTCTGTTGAACACCTTCTCAATGTCCATAGACGGGAAAAAGCCTGGGGAATCAGTGGACATCAGCCAATATTGCAGGATTAGGGCCTGCATAGTGTTGCCTCTCTGCCCGGGACAAATCCTACTTGGCCCATTGAGGGTCATGATCTGAGGTGTGGTAGCAAGCGGTTTGTGAGTGACCAATAAATAAAATATGGGCAAAGTCATTATTACATCACCTTTAATCATTAATTATAATTGCATTAAATGAGTAATATCATAAAAAGCACACACAAGGGTGGGCAGATATCTCTCTAATAATAAAAGTCATGGAGATAGTTGCCTATCCTCAAGTTGTACCATTGTTAAAACCCAATAAATGCAAGCTGTTCTCTGACTGGATGAAGTGAAGAGGAGGAAAGGTGATTAGAGTTGAGTGAACCCGGACTATAAAGTTCGGGTCCGTACCGTACTTTGGGGTGTCCGTGCCCCGAACCCGGACATTTGCAAAAAAACCCGGGTTCAGGTTCGGTATTCGGCTATTTTGCTTGCCTTTTCTATGGCTACATGGCCGCCAATCAACAAGCATTTTACTCGTTTGACCATAGAAGCCATTACAGCCATGCCTACTAATGGCATGGCTGTGATTGGCCAGTGCATCATGTGACCCAGACTATTTTTGGCGCCTTTTCTATAGCTGCAGGGCAGCCAATCAACAACCCGTTTCACTCGTTTGCCCTTAGAAGCCATCACAGCTATGCCTGCTAATGGCATGGCTGTGATAGGCAAGTGCATCATGTGACCCAGCCTCTATATGAGCTGGAGTCACGTATGCCGCGTGTAACATCGTCTCAGGCTAGTGTAGGGAGAGCATGCTGCCGGTGCTGTGAGGGGCAGATTGTCGATCTAATATCATCTCATCCTGCATTTCAGACAGATTCCTGGTGGTGCTGTGAGTGCAAAGCTTAGTGTTCTAAAACGATCTGATACTGGACTAGGTACAGTTTACAAATGTTGTGAGGGATAGATTACGGATCTAATATCATCTCATCCTCCATTACAGACAGGTTCCTGGCGGTGCTGTGACGGGAAAACTTAGCGTTCTAAAACCATCTGATACTTGATTAGGTACAGTTTACAGGTGCTGTGAGGGACAGATTATTGTTCTAAAATCTTCTCCTAGTGCTAATGGGAGAAGTTCCTGCTGGTGCTGTGAGGGGCAGATTATTGTTCTAAAATCATCACATACTACTATAAAGAGAGGCTCCTGCTGGTGCTGTGAGGGGCAGATTATTGTTCTAAAATCATCTCCTAGTTCTAAAGGGAGAGGTTCCTGCTGGTGCTGTGAGGGGCAGATTATTGTTCTAAAATCATCTCCTAGTTCTATAGGGAGAGGTTCCAGCTGGTGCTGTGAGGGAGAGATTATTGTTCTAAAATCATCTCCTAGTTCTATAGGGAGAGGTTCCTGCTGGTGCTGTAAGGGACAGATTATTGTTCTAAAATCATCACATACTGCTAGAGGGAGAGGTTCCTGCTGGTGCTGTGAGGGACAGATTATTGTTCTAAAATCATCTCCTAGTTCTATAGGGAGAGGTTCCTGCCGGTGCTGTGAGGGGCAGATTATTGTTCTAAAATCATCTCCTAGTTCTATGTGGAGAGGTTCCTGCTGGTGCTGTGAGGGACAGGTTATTGTTCTAAAATCATCTCATAGTTCTATAGGGAGAGGTTCCTGCTGGTTCTGTGAGGGTCAGATTACTGTTCTAAAATCATCTCCTAGTTCTTTAGGGAGAGGTTCCTGATGGTGCTGTAAGGGACAGATTATTGCTCTAAAATCATCACATACTGCTAGAGGGAGAGGTTCCTGCTGGTGCTGTGAGGGACAGATTATTGTTCTAAAAGCATCTCCTAGTTCTATAGGGAGAGGTTCCTGCTGGTGCTGTCAGGGACAGATTATTGTTCTAAAATCATCTCCTAGTTCTATAGGGAGAGTTTCCTGCTGGTGCTGTGAGGCACAGATTATTGTTCTAAAATCATCTCCTAGTTCTATAGGGAGAAGTTCCTGCTGGTGCTGTGAGGGACATATTATTGTTCTAAAATCATCTCTTAGTTCTATAGGGAGAGGTTCCTGCTGGTGCTGTGAGGGACAGATTATTGTTCTAAAATCATCTCCTAGTTCTATAGGGAGAGGTTCCTGCTGTTGGTGCGTCTACGTTGTTGTTTTCCAAAAAAAAAAAGAAGAATTTATTATTCTTTTTTTTTTGTATTAATAAATAGTGCTACATAGTACATTTGCGGCCAGAATGAGGAGAGCGTCAAATAAGGGACGCGGTCGTGGTCGCGGTGCTGCTGATGCTGCTGGCGTTGGTGGTGTTGGTGAAGTTCCTGTTGCAAGGAGAGGACGTGGTCGATTTGTGCCAGCTACACGCACAAGTGAAACACCTTCTTCAGGTGCGAGTAGCTGACAGAACCTTCAACGTTATATGGTAGGCCTGAATGCTGCTCAACAAATGGTGAGGCCAGAACAAGTACAGGTGATAGTAGATTGGGTGGCTGACCATGTTCACATTGTCTCCCACCTGGTCCCTTGATGAAAGCTCAGAGTTGGCACCTGAACCCCATGGCCATCTGTCTTTTACCTCAGCCCCTTGTAAATCAGCCAAGCAGTCTGAGCCCCAAGTCATGCAACAGTTTATTCTGCTTTTTGATGACTCTCCTGGTGTGCTTTCTGTGGGCCATCCACATAGCCCTGCCCCAGAAGTGGAAGACATTGAATGCACTGATGCCAAACCACTTCTGTTGCAGGATGAGGACATGGAGACACCAGCGCAGCACGTCTCTGATGATGACAAAACACAGGTGCCAACTGCTGCAGCTTTCCACAGTGTGCAGATTGACAAGGAGGGCAGTGGTGAAGGGTGGGTGGAAGATGATGTGGAGGTGGAGGATGAAGAGGTCTTAGACCCCACATGGAATGAGGGTCATGCGAGTGACGTGTGCAGTTTGGAGGAAGAGGTGGTGGTTGCACAGAGCCACCAGCACAGCAAAAGAGGAAACAGGTTGCAAAAGCGGAGCAAGCGTCCCCTATACAGTACGCCTGCTACTACCCACCGCACCCAGGGACCTAGCACACCAAAGGCAGCTTAAAGGCATTCCCCGGCGTGGCAGTTCTTCAGACAATGTGCTGACTACAAGACACGAGTGGTTTGCACTCTGTGCAATGAGAGCCTGAAGCGAGGCATAAATCTGCTAAACCTGTGCACAACCTGCATGACCAGGCATCTAAATTCAAAGCACTTGCTGCAGTGGAATAAGTACCTCAAAATCCAAGAAAGGTCTCGGCCTCCTCCTGCTTCCTCTTCTGCTGCTGACTCAGCCTCTTCCTCCACCTCTACAGTGCCAGTGTCACATGCCACCCAGCAAACAGAGCATGTGACAGCAACGCCACCATGTCCGCCACCGTCCCCAAGCATTTCCACACGTTCCCATGGAAGCTTGCAGCTCTCCATCTCCCAAACACTGGAGAGAAAGAGGAAGTACCCCCCTACCCACCCGTGATCCCTGGCCCTGAATGCCAGCATTTCAAAATTCCTGGCCTTTGAAATGCTGTCATTCCGTCTGGTGGACATGGACAGTTTCAAAAACCTGATGGCGGTGGCTGTCCCACAGTACGTGGTTCCCAGCCGCCACTACTTTTCCAGGCGAGCCATCCCTTCCCTGCACAAACAAGTCGGGGACGAGATCAAGTGTGCACTGCGCAACGCCATTTGTGGCAAGGTCCACATAACCACTGATACGTGGACCAGTAAGCACGGGCAGGGACGCTATATCTCGCTAATTGCACACTGGGCAAATGTAGTGGCGGGTGGGCCTGAGGCAGCTAGCCGTTTGGCACATGTCCTTCAGCCACCGAGGATTGCAGGGCATTTCTCTTTGCCTCCTATTGCCTCCTCCTCCTACTGCGCTTCCTCCTCCTCCTCCTCCAGCACCTCCTCATCCGCTCAGCGTAACACCTTCACCACCAACATCAGCACATCCATGGGGAAATGACAGCAGGCTGTTTTAAAACTGATATGTTTGGGGGATAAACCCCACACTGCGCAGCGGCTGTGGATGGGCATTGAACAACAGACCGATGAGTGGTTGTTGCCACTGAGCCTCAAGCCCGGCCTGGTGGTGTGCGATAATGGGCGAAATCTCGTAGCAGCTCTGGGCCTAGCCGGTCTGACGCACATCCCTTGCCTGGCACATGTGCTGAATTTGGTGGTGCAGAAATCTCTAAAAAACTACCCAGATATGTCAGAGCTGCTGTAGAAAGTGCGGGCCGTCTGTGCGTGTTCTCACGTCTTTCGGCGTTCTCCCCCTGCTGCTGCTTACAGCGGAACTTCGGCCTTCCCACTCACCGCCTCCTATGCGACCTGCCCACAAGGTGGAGCTCCACCTTGCACATGCTGGAGAGACTGTGCGAGCAGCAGCAGGCAATAGTGGAGTTTCAGCTGCAGCACGCACGGGTTAGTCGCTCTGCGGAACAGCACCACTTCACCACCAACGAGTGGGCCTCCATGCGAGACCCGTGTACCATATTGCGATGTTTCGAGTATTCCACCAACATGGCCAGTGCCGATGACGCTGTTCTCAGCGTTACTATCCCACTTCTATGTCTCCTTGAAAAAACACTTTGGGCGATGATGGAAGAGGATGTGGCACAGGAGGAAGAGGAGGAGGAAGAGGGGTCATTTCCACGGTTATCAGGCCAGTCATTCACAAGTGGCTCGGAGGGTGGGTTCCTGCACCAGCATAGGCCAGGTAAAAAATTTTCAAGCCAGGGGGCAGAGTTCTGGAGGATGAGGACGAGGAAGATGATGATGAGGAGGAGGAGGAACCGTGTTCACAGCTCATGGGCATCACTTGAGTGTGGCTGGGGGGATATGGAGGACACAGATGATACACCTTCCACAGAGGACAGCTTGTCTTTGCCTCTGGGCAGCCTAGCACACATGAGTGACTACATGCTGCAGTGCCTGCTCAACGACAGCCGAGTTGCCCACATTTTAACTTGTGCCAATTACTGGGTGGCCACCCTGCTGGATCCCCATTACAAGGACAACATGCCGTCCTTAATTCCCTCACTGGAGTGTGATCGGAAGATGCGCGACTACAAGAGCACGCTGGTAGACGCGCTGCTGAGGGCATTCCCAAATGACACAGGGGGCTCTGTGGAAGCACAAGGTGAAGGCAGAGGAGGAAGAGGTCGCCAACGCAGCTGTGGCACCGCCAGCACCTCAGAAGGCCGGGTTAGCATGGCCCAAATGTGGAAAAGCTTTGTCAGCAGTATGCCACAACAAACAGCACCACCAGCTGATAGGCAATGTCTTAGCAGGAGGCAGCATTTCAGCAACATGGTGGAACAGTATGTGTGCACACGCCTACACGTACTGACTGATGGTTCTGCCCCATTCAACTTCTGGGTCTCCAAATTGGGCACATGGCCTGAGCTTGCCCTTCATGCCTTGGAGGTGCTGGCCTGCCCTGCAGCCAGTGTATTGTATGAATGTGTGTTTAGCACGGCAGGGGGCGTTATCACAGACAAGCGCAGCCGCCTGTCTACAGCCAACGTGGACAAGCTAACGTTTATTAAAATTAACCAGGCATGGATCCCACAAGACTTGTCTGTATCTTGTGCAGAATAGACATTTAGACCGGCCTCACACAGCCATTGGTAACTTGTTTTTTTTAAATATGTCTCAATATTTTGGGGGCTACCCCAATTAGAAAAAAAAAAAACAAACAAACAAAAAACAGTGTTGGCTACCTCCTCCTCCTCCTCCACTACTGCCACTTCCACCTACACTGCCACGGTCATGGCCTAGTCAACCTCTAGGCTCCTACTCCACATCCACCTCCTCCTCCCCTTTTTATTTTTTTTATGTGATTTTAAGTTATTTCCCTATCCACATTTGTTTGTAGGGCACTTGTCCTACTCCTTACCCCCATTTTGCTTCCTTTTGCAGCCCTCTAGCCCTTTCCAGGACTTTTTTACAGCCATTTTTGTGCACAAAAGTTTGGGTCACCATTGACTTCAATGGGGTCCGGGGTCAAGTTCGGGTCAAGTTCGGTACCGAACCTGAACTTTTTCGTGAAGTTCGGCCGAATCAGACGAACCCGAACATCCAGGTGTCTGCTCAACTCTAAAGGTGATGCCATGATCTCCACCTAGTCCAATCAGAGAAAGCATTCCATTCACTGAGAAAAATGCAAGTCTTCCATGAACAGAGCCTGTGCTGAGTGAGCAGACGTCTGTGTTCACTATGCAGCAGGGCAGCCACTTCCCAGATAGCAAGTAATTGTACTGCAAGTTTGAAAATGACTTGCAAAGCTCTTGCTGGACGTGCCAAGCTTCACAAGTTTGTTGCACAATTGCAGCAAGTCTGCATTGCATGACCCCAGATCAACTTTCTTTGCAAACATTCTGCAAGTCTGCTGCAAGTTCTGTTTCAATTATTTTGTGTAATAGTTATCCCACCACAGGGGGTCACTGTGGCTGAATTTTCATCATTGCCCCCTGGTGTGCGTAAGGTTTTTCTTTAATTGGTGCTGGGGCAGTCGTAGAATCACTTTGGGAGTGGTGTGCAGAGAGTTGAGTGGTAACCATGAGATCTGATATGGAGTTCAGGGAGGTAGAAAATCAAGGAGTGATTAATCATAATATCCCATTGGTGTAGCACAATTTGGAATGTTTTATTTTTCCTTGTTTATATGTTGAGGTTTAGCAGAAAAAGTGTGTATTTAACGAGAGGTGGAAATAGAAACCTGGTAGTTCCACCACTGTATAGAGGACTACAAATACCAGCAATACAGTAACAATGCAGAATACCACCAGCTATAGGGGTGTATATAGAGAGCCATACATTGTATACAGAGGGAGGACTGCACGGTACTGTGTTGTAAAGAGATCCATGTACTGTATACATGGAGATCCATGCATTGTACTGTATACAGTAATATGCGATAATAAGTGAAACAGTGATGACGTGCGCTAATTTAAGAAGCTAAGCAGCAAAAATAGACTAATATGCATGAATGTCTATCCCTAATTTAAAGAAACAAAAAAATACAATAATATGTGATAGTATGTGAAACAGTGATAAAAGTGTCAGGGATAGAAGTCATGCCTAGACCAGAAAGGTCATGTGACCTGAGACATCTGTAGAGTGAGGTGAGCCCGGTTTAGATTGTGACAAAAGTATCCACCTTTTCCTATTTCCCATGAAAGGGATCTCTCTGTATATAGCACAATGAATGAGTCTCTTTATATACAGCACAATGCACGGATCTCTCTGTATACAGCACAATGCATGGATCTCTCTGTATACAGCACAATGCATGGATCTCTCTGTATACAGCACAATGCATGGGTCTCCCTGTATACAGTACATGGATCTCTTTACAACACAGTACAGTGCAGTTATCTCTCTATATACAATGCATGGCTCTCTATATAGACCCCCAATAGCTGGTGATATTCTGCATTGCTACTATATTGTTGGGATTTGTAGTCCTCTATACAGTGGTGAAACTACCAGGTTTCTATTTCCACCTCTCGTTAAATACACACATTTTCTGCTAAATCTAGACATATAAACAAGGAAAAATAAAACATTCTAAATTGTGCTACACTAATGGGATATTAGGATTAATCACTTTTTGATTTTCTACCTCCCTGAACTCCATATCAGATCTCATGGTTACCACTCACCCTTACACACAGCAGGGAGCAAAAATTCAGTCACAGTGGCCCCTGTGGTGGGATAACTACTATGGATCTGGAGTCATGCAATGCAGACTTGCTGCAATTATGCAAAAAAGCCTGTGAAGCCTGGCAAGTCTAGCGATAGTGGAGCAAGTCATTTTCAAACTTGCAGCACAATTACTTACTATCCGGGTTGTTACATAGAAACAAATAATTTTTGTATGATAGATGAATTATTTTATGCAATGACACAGGGTTTATCATTATATATGATTGTTGGATTGAATGTATTTCACATGGCTATAGTAAAGGTTTAGGTTAATAGCAGTGGGTTCACTATCACCAGATTGTGGAATTATAGATTTGCACTGCTTGCTTCTTTTCTCTTGCCAACAACGGAGACTTGCATAACTCTGGCTGTAGACTTACGGGGCTCTTGCTGTAGACTTGTGGGGCTCTTGCTGTAAACTTGTGGGGCTTATGCCGTAGACTTGCGGGGCTCTTGCTGTAGACTTGCGGGGTTCTGGCTGTAGACTTGCGGGGCTCTTGTTGTAGACTTGCGGGGGCTGGGCTCTGGCTGTAGACTTACATAACTCTGGCTATAGACTTGCGGGGTTCTGGCTATAGACTTGCGGGGCTCTGGGTGTAGACTCTGGCTATAGACTTGCGGGGCTCTGGCTATAGACTTGTGGGGCTCTGGCTATAGACTTGCGGGGCTCTGGCTATAGACTTGCGGGGCTCTGGCTGTAGACTTGCGGGACTCTGGCTGTAGACTTGCGGGGGCTGGGCTCTGGCTGTAGACTTACATAACTCTGGCTATAGATTTGCGTGACTCTGGCAAAAGACTTGCGGGGCTCTGGCTGTAGACTTGCGGGACTCTGGCCGTAGACTTGCGGGGGCTGGGCTCTGGCTGTAGACTTTCAGGGCTCTGGCTGTAGACTTACATAACTCTGGCTATAGACTTGCGGGGCTCTGGCTATAGACTTGTGGGGCTCTGGCTGTAGACTTGCAGGGCTCTGGCTGTAGACTTGTGGGGCTCTGGCTTTAGACTTGCAGAGCTCTGACTGTAACTTGCATAACTCTGGCTATAGACTTGTGGGGCTCTGGCTGTAGACTTGCAGGGGCTGGGCTCTGGCTGTAGACTTTCAGGGCTCTGACTAGACTTTCATAACTCTGGCTATAGACTTGTGGGGCTCCGGCGATAGACTTGCGGGGCTCTTGCTGTAGACTTGCGGGGCTCTTGCTTTAGACTTGCAGGTCTCTTGCTGTAGACTTGCAGGGCTCTGGCTATAGACTTGCATAACTCTGGCTATAGACTTGCTTAACTCTGGCTATAGACTTGCGGGGCTCTGGCTATAGACTTGCGGGGCTCTGGCTATAGACTTGTGGGGCTCTTGCTGTAGACTTGCGGAGTTCTTGCTGTAGACTTGCAGGGCTCTTGCTATAGACTCACCACTGCAACTTCGCTCTTGCTAGAGACTTGCCATGCAAATTTGCTACAAATTGGAAAAGTGTCAACTAGAACTTGTGCTAAGTGCTCTGCAAGTGTACAACTTGCCAGGGAAGATGTGCAGCAAGTTAACAAGACTTACAATTCAAAACTGCCACAAATGTGTGGCAAGTTATTCTTGCTATCTGGGTTGGCATGGGACCCAGAAGACAGCAGTGATCATTGTGGTAACAGTAACTACTACAGTGATTGTCATCTTCAACTGGGATCCCACAGGTATGAAATCTACATACTTACATTGGTCCAAGCTGGACCGATGTACCTATGTTATAAAATCCATACCTGGAATTCAGCTTTAAACAGCCACTGTTTAATCGTAACTGACAATTGCACGGTCCTGCGACACTGTACCCAAATAAAGTTGATGTCCTTTTTTTCCCACAGAGACTTCTTTTGGGGTATTTGATCACCTCTGTGGTTTTTATTTTTTGCGCTATAAACAAAAGAAGAGCGACAATTTGAAAAATAAAACAATATTTTTTTACTTTCTGCTATAAAACATATCCAATAAAAATTTGAAATATCTAACTTCTTCATCAATTTAGGCCAATATGTATTCTTCTAAATATTTTTGGTAAAAGAAATCCCAATAAGTGTATATTGAATGATTTGCGCAAAAGTTATAGCGTCTACAAACTGGGGGATAGATTTATGGCATTTTTCTTTTTTTGTTGTTTTTACTGGTAATGGCAGCGATCAGCGATTTTTAGCTGGACTGCGACATTGCGGTGGACAAATCTGACACTAAGTGGCACTTTCTGTGGATCGGTGACACCAATACAGCGATCAGTGCTAAAAAAATGCACTGACACTGTACTAATGATATTGACAGGGAAAGAGGTTAACATCAGGGGCGATCAAAGGGTTAACTATGTTCACCGGGAGTGTTTTCTAACTGTGTGGGGAATGGACTGAGATCCATGTTCCTGCTTACAAGGAACAGAAGATCTTTGTGTACTTCCCTGTCAGAACGTGGATCTGCCTTGTTTACATAGGCATATCCCCATTCTGCCCCTCTGTGGAGCGATCGCAGGTGGTCGGCAGACATCGGGTCCGCCGGACCTGCTGATTGGCTCCCCCTCCATGCAGCGTGCGTGTGCCCACAGTATCTATTGCATGAAGTGATGTACAGGTACGTTGCTTTGTGCAATAGAGCCCTGCTGCAGAATATATGCGGTAGGCGCTCTTTAAGTGGTTAAAATAAGTGTAAACCCAATAACTAAAATCTGATAGAAGATGTAACAGTTTATTGTATTATTTATTAATTTATTATTTATTATTTTTAAATCTACAGCTTTCATCAAATGTAATGCCTTGTTATCCTTGTTTAGGTGCTTCCTGTTTCAAGGTGACAACGCTCTGTCCCTTTCTCTCAATAGCTCCCCTCCATTGTCACCGCCTAGTGATTTCCTTGAAACACATTTAACCTCCCTGGCGGTATTCCCGAGTGCGGCTCGGGGTGAATTTTCTGTACCAAGAGCGGTAACCCCGAGCCACACTCGGGATTGCATCGCTGGATCCAGGCAGCGCTACTTACCTTGTCCCCTGGATCCAACGATGTCCCCCCACTGTGTCTGAAGGCTGTGTCCTCCACCCGATGCCTCTGTGTGCCGGGCACCGTTCCCTGCGAGCGTCGTGTCGCCCGGGGGCTGAGACCGGCGGCAAATTCAAAGAGTAAAACACATAGTAAACATACAGTACACTGTAATCTGTAAGATTACATTACTGTATGAAATAATTTCACATCCCCTTTGTCCCTAGTGGTTTGCCCAGTGCCCTGCATGCACTTTTATATAATATATGTCATTCTTTCTGCCTGGAAACATGAGAATGTCCATGGCAACCAAAAAGTGTCCCTTTACGTCAAAAGTGGTTTTTGATCAGCTAGAAAACAGCGATAGTAAATAAGAATCATTTGCAGAATTGAGTGATACTGATTTTTGGAGAAATTTATCATCAGACACTGAAAGTGACGACAGCGACAATTTTGCAAATGAGCAAATTTCAGTGTTTTTGATTTAATTACATTATTGAATAAATGTTATTTCTATTATATTGTTATTTTTGATAATTATTTATAGTTATTTATTATATTATAATTTATGATTTCTTGTTTCAAACTTTATCATACCCGGGATATCTACTAGACTTTGGACAGATTTAAGCAAGTTATTCCTAAGAATTACAGGCCTACAATATAAAATGCCAAATTTCCATGAAAAATAATGGTACCGCTTTTAGCACCAAAAATCTGAAATAATCATACTGCCAGGGAGGTTAAGAGGCATTGGGATCTCAACGTTTGTTCAAATGCAAGAAAGTTTTTAAATCAGATCACTGACTCTGATAAAGCAGCCCTCAAACTGTAAAGTTCGGGTTCGTACCGGACTTTAGGGTGTCCGTGTCCCGAACCCGGACATTTGAGAAAAAGTCCGGGTTTGGGTATTTTTTCGCTCCTTTTGAATAGCTACAGGGCAGCCAGTCAAGAAGCGTTTCACTCGTTTGCCCTTAGAAGCCATCACAGCCATGCCTACTAATGGTGGTGCATCATGTGACCCAGCCTCGATATGGAGACACATAGCGCTGCATGTCACATGCTCTCAGACTAGTGTAAGGAGAGGATGCTGCCAACGCTGTGAGGGACAGATTAGAGTTATAAAATTATCTCATACTAGTATAGGGAGAGGTTCCTGCTCCTGGTGTGAGGGATAGATTAGCATTATAAAATCATCTCATACTGGTGTAGGGAGAGGTTCCTGCTGCTACTGTGAGGGACAGATTACCGTTAAAAAATCATCTCATACTAGTTTAGGGAGAGGATCCTGCTGCTGGTGTGAGGGACAGATTAGCATTATAAAATCTAGCGCAGCCGCCTGTCCGCAGCCAACGTGGACAAGCTAACCTTTATTAAAATGAACCAGGCATGGATCTCACAAGACTTGTCTGTACCTTGTCAGTCTGCACACTGTGGAAAGCTGCAGCAGTTTCATCATCACCAGAGACGTGCTGTGGTGGTGTTTCCATGTCCTCATCCTGAAACAGAAGTGGTTGGGCATCGGGCACACAATGTCTTCCACTTCTGGGGCAGGGCTATGTGGATGGCCCACGGAATGCACACCAGCAGAGTCATCAAAAAGCATAAGAGACTGCTGCATGACTTGGGGCTCAGACTGCTTGGCTGATTTACAAGGGGCTGAGGTGAAAGACAGATGGCCATGGGGTTCAAGTGCCAACTCTGAGCTTTCAGCAAGGGGCCGGGTGGGAGACAATGTGAAGGAACTGGAGGCATTGTCTGCCACCCAATCTACTATCGCCTATACTTGTTCTGGCCTCACCATTCTTTGAGCAGCATTCGGGCCTACCATATAACGTTGAAGGTTCTGTCGGCTACTCGCACCTGAGGAAGGTGTTTCACTTGTGCGCGTAACTGGCACAGATCGACCACGTCCTCTCCTTGCAACAGGAACTTCACCAACACCACCAACACCAGCAGCACCACGACCACAACTACATCCCTTATTTGGGGGCTCTGTGGAAGCACAAGGCGATGGCAGAGGAGGAGGAAGAGGTCGCCAGCGCAGCTGTGGCACCGCCAGCACCTCAGAAGGCCGGGTTAGCATGGCCCAAATGTGGAAAAGCTTTGTCAGCAGCACACCACAACAAACAGCACCACCAGCTGATAGGCAACGTCTTAGCAGGAAGCAGCATTTCAGCAACATGGTGGAACAGTATGTGTGCACACGCCTACACGTACTGACTGATGGGTCTGCCCCATTCAACTTCTGGGTCTCCAAATTGGGCACATGGCCTGAGCTTGCCATTTATGCCTTGGAGGTGCTGGCTTGCCCTGCAGCCGGTGTATTGTATGAACGTGTGTTTAGCACGGCAGGGGGCGTCATCAAAGACAAGCACAGCCGCATGTCCGCAGCCAACGTGGACAAGCTAACCTTTATTAAGATGAACCAGGCATGGATCCCACAAGACTTGTCTGTACCTTGTGCAGAATAAAAGAAAACAGGCATAACATTTCAGGGGCAGACCCCCCCCCCCCCTTCACCAGGGCTACAAAACAGACATAATGAATAAAAAAAAACATAACAATAAAAAGAATTCATAAAAAGAAAATAATTATAAAGGCTTATGCCCATATATATGTTTATGAGCATAAATCAGGTATTTAAAAAAACTATACCAATTCACAATTAACCCTAAAAAATGAATTAAACAATTCCCACATATGGAGAATTATTTTATATTAAAAAAAAATAGGATTACAAATAAAATACATATAAAATGCATATAATCAACCAAAAAAAAAACTTGCATGGGGTAACAAAATGTAACTTTGTGACAGCTATTATGTTTTAGAATATTACGGCCTTGCGAATGTGCTGCTTAGCAAAACAAAGTTTTGTAACAACTATTATCTATCACAATATTGCCACTTAGAATGAATCATAGCTGGAATTATTTTACAAAAATTGTACTTTTTTTGGTAGAGATTGGTATAATTTTCTGGAAAGAGAGATGGGAGGGGAGGTGTAGCCATCTGGGGTGTTCTGCGGAGCCCTGACCAATCCCCACTCTGGATTAGCAGGGGGCAGGCCTCCTCAAATACCCAGGGTCAGTCCAATATGGGAGGAGTTTGGGAGGAAGGAGAAAGAGATGGTATAATGTGGTATAATGTGGAGGCTGTCAATGCCATGGGGGGAAGCCCCCAGTCTGTGGGTGGGACTGACCTGGGCCTGGGAGAGCTCGGGTGCATCCAGGAGGATGGAAATCCTGGTATAGAGGCACAGTGAGAGAGCGGAGAGGACAGCAGGAAGGTACACTATCAGAGAAATCTCCGGGAGGAACTACAAGTCACAGGTGTCGGTGAGTGACACACCCTGGAAGCTGGAGAAGAGGCATGCCAGAGCAGATTGGGATGAGAGACAATCTGGGAAGGATGCAGAGGCCAGCAAGGGACTGAAGTGTCACGGTGGCAGTGGAGAAGGCCATTGCAGCCAGGAGTGCTGGCAGGGCCTGGAGGAGGATGGGCTGGGAGCAGTAGTTCATCAGGCTAGCTAGCACAGTAGTACTTTTTCTACACTTTGGGAACCAACTGTCCCTACCTGTAATGGGTGGTCCGGAGGCCTTGCTTCAACTACAGCAGGCCTCACCATGTGCTAGCTAGGCCCAGCTTGGAGAAATGAAGCCCTGGTAAATATCCTTCCAGGTCTCACCAGTGAGAAGCAAGTAAAGTGCAGGAGAGAGGAACAGGAGTCAGAGAAGCAAGTGATGGGCTGCAGGAAGAGACAAGAGTGTATATACTGGAGGTGCATATAGAAGGTTCCTTATATATGGAATTTACTCAATGGGCATCCCACAACTTTCCAATCCCTATCCAAGTTTAATCCCCTATAAATAAAACAAAACAAACTTTCTGGCCTGTTCGGTGACTCTGGATGTGGTATGGGTGTGATTGAGGGCAGTGTGATCAAGTGGACCACAACACTCAGCCCTCCCTAAGGGGCCATTGGCTACATTTTACAAAAAATGTGCATTCTTTTTACAAATTCAGGACACAGATTATATTTTGATTGTCTTTTTTGGGAGGCTGAACGTTGGATGAAGCTTCTTGCAGCTCTGCTTCTATGTAACCTAATATTGCTCTTCAGTACTCTCTCTTTAATTATTATTTTACAAAAAATGTACATTCTTTTTATAAAATTCAGAACACAGATTATAATTTACTAATTTATTTTTTTAGCTGAAAGTTGAGTGAAGCCTCTTGCAACTCTGCTTCAAAGTAACCTAATATTTTTCTTCAGTTTTCTATCTTTTATTATTATCATTATTTTTTTCCCCAAAATATTGCAATTTTTTTCTCAAATTTAGGACAAAGATTATAGCTCTGCTTTTAAGTAACCTAATATTATTCTTCAGTTTTCTTTCTTTTAACATGCACCATAACAAGGACCAGGGTTTGTATTATCTTAAGGTTGTAGAGCATTTGTTTAAACATTGCAAAAGGCTTTCCCCAAGACCACCAGTAACTGCTTCTCATGAGACAGCTGGAGCCATCAGGCAATTTAGGAAGCTGACATCTCTACCTCTGGAGGCAGCTGACATCATTTACATAGGCAGGAAGAGCAAAGGACCATTTCACAGCCTGAAAATTGATCAGCGATTTCCTCCGTTTACTTTGTAACCTCCTACATGGCCAGTGGGAAGACGTGACAACTGGGAACTGCTGAATGGCAGATCTGTATAATGCTACAGCAGAAGGACCCTGTCATGTGTTCTTAGAATTGGTTACCAACTTGGAATCAGACATATAAATACAGTACAGAAGATAATTAATATATATATATATAAATATATATATATATATATATATATATATATATATATATATATATATATCCCAGATATTAAAAAAATAAACACACATTCCCTGGAATAAAAGAAAAAGTGTCATAGATATGCTTAACGAATGTTCTGGCAGTGCGCCAAATGAATGCACTTGCGATAGATTGATGTGCATGTTACAGGGAATAGCCAGCATGCCAAACATAAACCTCAAAACTTAAATCAGCCATTCTCAGCTAGTGTTCCTTGGAGGGCTCTCCATCTATTAAGCGGCATCAGAAAAGCAGCAGGCAGCGTTTGTTAGCACTGACAGGGCATCATAGTATGGAAACCCATCTGCATTGCAATCCTCTACTCTCACAGGGGGCTGCCAGTAGGGACGGGCCAAATGGACCCCTCTTCGGTTCACACCAGAACTTTCGAACACCGCGAAAGTTTGAAACCGAATAACAAACCCAATTAATGTCAATGGGACCCAAACTGCAGAAATCAAAAGTGGCCTTTTTGTAGGCTTATATGCAAGTAATTGGGCATACAATGGTTATAGGGCCCGGGTCCTGCCTTGGGGGACATGTATCAATGAAAAAAAAGTTTCTGAAAAACGTCATTTTTAAACACTTGCTGACCGCCGACCGCAGTCTGATGGCGACAGAGTGGCTCGTTATTGCAAACCGCCGTCATGTGACGGCGGCTGCGATAACTAGTGCTGTAAGCGCGCGCGCACCGCCGGAGGCGCGCACGCTCACTGTGTCCGGGGAGGCCAGGAAGTGGGTAGGGCGGACTCGATCGCCACCGGCTACCCGCGATGGCCCCACCGCAGTGAGCGAACGGAGGTCCGTGTAAGTAAACACGGATCTCCGTTCTCATAGAGGGGGAAGGGCGGTTATTACAGGCTTCTTGTATATGGAAGCCATGATCATCCCCTTTCCCCAGCCAGGGCAGCCCACACACAGTTAGAACACGCCCAGGGAACACAGTTAACCCTTGGAGCGCCCTCTGCAGGTTCACCCCTCATTGCCAATGGCATTTACACAGTAATCAGTGCATTTTTATAGCACTGATCGCTGTATAAATGCCAATGGTCCCAAAAAAAGTGTCAAAATGGTCCAACATGTCCGCTGCAATATCGCAGTACCGCTTAAAATCGCAGATCGCCGCCATTACTAGTAAAAAATAAAATAAAAATAAAAACCCCAGAAATTAATTCTCATCATCTGTAAACGCGGCAACTTTTACGCAAACCAATGAACGCCGATTGCGATTTTTTTTACCAAAAATATGAGGAAGAATATAAATCGGCCAAAACCAATGAAAAAAAATGTTTTTTTATATATTTTTTTGGATTTGTATTTCAGCAAAAAATAAGAAATGTGAGTTGTTTTGCAAAAATTGTCTTTTGTTTATAGCGGTGATCAGAAATGACGCAGAGGTGATCAAATACCACCAAAAGAAATCTCTATTTGTGGGAAAAAAAGGATGCAAATTTCATTGGGTACAACGTCGCACGGCCGCGTAATTGTCAGTTAAAGCAACGCAGTGCCGAATCGCAAAAAGTGCTCTGGTCCTAAAGTGGGAAATCCTTCGAGGGCTGAAGTGGTAAAATGAGCAGTGATTTTTTTTAATTTTTAAAGTGAAATCATAAAAATGAAAAATTCCTTCCAATATAGTGCCCGGGGGGGGGGGGGGGTGGTAAAGTGGGAGATGTGCGCCATGTCTAGAATCTGCCAAACCTGTCAAACAGGGGCAGAAAAATTGGTCTTTGGGTGTTGTGGTGCCTTCCCACTGTAACCCTATAGAGGTGCTCAAAAAAGTTGCAATGATATGCACCTGTCAAACAGGTGCTGAAAAAATGGTATTTGGGTGTTAATTGTGCCCATTAAACATATACCAAAAACATTGTTCCAGGTGAACATTCTTCCAGCCTCGAAGCCCTTCAGAGATTCCACATCCCAAAAAAACTCAATCTGTGACATCAACATCAGGGGCTTCATAGCTGGTAATCCATGACTGATTCATTTCTATGAAAGTCAAACGGTCCACGGAGTCTGTGGACAGACACGTTCTATGATCAGTCACAAAACCTCCTGCAGCACTGAATGCCCGTTCTGAAAGCACGCTGGATGCAGGGCTGCCCAACAACTCAATAGCATACTGGGCAAGTTCTGGCCAGTGGTCTATTCTCATGTCCCAGTAAGCCAGTGGATTGTCAGCTGGAAAGCTCTCCATCTCTGTTTTGGCCCTTAGGTAATCGTCCATCATGTTATGCAGATGCTGCCGGTGGGATGTGGAAGCTGACAGTCCTAAGCGGCGAGGACTAAAATAATTTTGAAATGCCCCACTGAGGTGGCAGCCTTCTCCAACGCTCCTCTCATCACTAACCTGGTCTCAAAATACCAACCAAATCGATCTCTTCGCTCCTCCCAAGACCTCCTGCTCTCCAGCTCCCTTGTCACCTCATCCCACGCTCGTCTCCAGGACTTCTCCAGAGCCTCTCCCATCCTCTGGAATGCTCTACCACAATCTGTCCGACTGTCTCCTAGTTTGTCCACCTTCAGACGATCCCTGAAAACTCATCTCTTCAGAGAAGCCTATCCGGCTCCCACCTAACAACTGTACATTTATCTTCTCTATTAGCACATCCCCCACAGTTATTACCTCGTGTATCTCCTGACCTTCCCTTTTTAGATTGTAAGCTCTAACGAGCAGGGCCCTCTGATTCCTACTGTATTTAAGTGTATTGTATTTGTACTGTCTACCCTCAAGTTGTAAAGCGCTGCGTAAATTGTTGGCGCTATATAAATCCTGTATAATAATAATAATAATAATAATAAGACTCAAAAGAACGTTTTCCACAACACTGTGACCTACTGGGGTCGGGAAAAACGTTCAATAAAATCCTCTTTAATGTGTGCTCAAGTGATTTTATCTTCTGCACTCTCTGTGGGGACGGGATGAGTTCCGAGACCTTCCCCTTATAACGGCGGTCAAGGAGGGTTGTCAACCAGTAATGGTCATTCCCCTTTATGCCACGTATTCTTGGGTACTTTCGCAGTCTTTGAAGCATGAGGTTGCCTATGCGCTCAAATTTGCAGAGGCTTGAGAAGCAGACTCCTCGGGGTCACTCAGGATGACAGCATCTGGAACTTTCTCCTCCCAGCCACGTACTACTCCCAAGGGTCCTGGGGGTTGGAAAGCCATCGCTTACAGATTGACGCATGTCTTCCTCTTCTTTGAAGCCTGCGAAAGTGCCAGAATCCTTCTCCTCATCCTCCTCCCCTATCTCCTCCTGTGTGTTCTGGGACATAGGAATGATGGTGTCTAGATAGTGGGCCTTGAGAGGAAAGGAATTCCTCCTCTTCCTCCTGCTGCTCTGGCTCCAGTGCCCTGTCCAAAATGCCACACAGAGTCTGCTCCAGCAGGAACACAACAGGTATTGTGTCACTGATGCATGCACTGTCACGGCTCACTATCTTTGTGGCCTCCTCAAATGTTGACAGTACAGTGCATGAATCATTAACCTTCCTAGCGGTTTTCCCGTGTCTGACACGGGGTAAAAATTCCCTGCTACTATCGTTGATCCCGTGTCAGACACGGGGTGAGCTGCAGAGCGCACAGCGAGTGGAGACGTCGAGTGGGGCACAGACTGTGCCCTAGTTGCTATCATCGTCCCTTAAAAATGGGGCACAGTCTGTGCCCTTTTGGCGATCCTTCCAATTACTAAGTACGTGACATGACAGTTGTAAACTCCTCCGGTGTTTCTATCACTCGGCACTGTCACGTACGTAGTCACTGTGTTATGGACAACACAAGGACGACCTCGTCTGAGACACACCGTAAAACCTGTCCCGTGACCTCGGTCTCGTCGTCCTCCTTCTCCTCCTTAAGGAAAGGAGAGTTCCGGGTGATAGATCTGTGGTAGTAAGGATACAGGGTCTTGTGTGTCCTCCTCTATCCCCTCCTCCTACTCCTCT
>BLSH010548817.1:191807-220973 GCA_018402905.1 Glandirana rugosa
AGTGACTCTTGTCCCAAACTTATCCCGTGTTCCGTTCTGTCTCTTCTATGTGATGTTTACAGATTCCACGTCACTTCGACAAGTCTCTTCTCTTTACGTTGTTCACTCCACATATCAGTTTCTTGTTATAGTTCTTTAATACGCTTCCTAACTCTTCTCTTACTTTAGTTGTGCAGCATTTCTGAGCTGGTACCCATGAACCAGTATAGGACTCCACCAGCCCAGTAACCAGTCACCTTACTCCCTTTGATACTGAATACTAAGAAGGGGAACTCTTGTACATAACTTGTGGTTATTCTTCCAAGGCTTCACTCTAGATTCTGTGACTCCCAGACAGGGCCCCTAGGGTGCCCCATGCCACAATGTCGAACCCAGCATTGCCTAAGCCTACAAGCTCCTTAGCAACTAGGGCCTTCCATCACCTTGGCCAAGTCACCGCTTCCTAACTGGCTCACTGCTTATGCACATAGACACAAGTGTGGCAGTCATTGGCAACAGCAATATAGCCTTCTCTGAACAGCTTCACTGCACCTTAGACATTTGTAGTGTATCTTCTCTGTCTTGCCTTGTGCCCTATTCAAACCCTGTTCTCAGTGATAGGTCATACATGCACTGCACCCCTTTTAGGTTGTCCTCAAGTAACTTTAGACCAGGCCAAGTTGGATAACTGTAAACCTTCTTTACTGAAGATAACAAAACAAATGAACAGCCAACACAAGATGTCTTCAGTATACTATCTTGTACAAGACCTTCTAAGTGCCCCTTAGTAATTATCCTGGTATGCCTAATGGCCCCTTTGAGGTGGTTTTACCTTGAATAGGTGAGTGAGTCAATTAGTCCTTGGTAAACAAAATCCCATACCCTCGGCTCCCACAGGGGGTAATTAAGGGCAAGAACTTGTAATTCACATCTTTAGCAGCATACTGTTCCTAAAGTGGGAACACCTGGAACTGAACCTTCGTTCATCTTACTAATTAAAGTACCCCCAAGAGGTGGTTCCCTTTTCTTTTTATAAGTGTGCTCCTGTAGCATTTGGTACTTCCCCCAAAAGTGTGGGAAAATCTGACCAGTGATGTTAACCCTTACCTACCAGGGAGTACTACCTTGGCCAATCAAACATAAGCTAGCAATATAAATATACTCACATTAGTATATTCAGTTACACAAATACGTGTAAACTAACAGCCAAATCAACAATGATTGCACATATGGAATAAACACACAACACAGAAAAACCCTTTGCAAGCACCTGCTACAGTATCTCACAAAAGTGAGTACACCCCTCACATTTTTGCAAATATTTTATTCTATCTTTTCATGAGACAATACTGAAGAAATGACACTTTGCTACAATGTAAAGTAGTGAGTGTACAGCTTGTATAACAGTGTAAATTTGCTGTTCCCACAAAATAACTCAACACACAGCCATTAATGTCTAAACCATTGGCAACAAAAGTGAGTACACCCCTAAGTGAAAATGTCCAAACTGCACCCAAAGTGTCAATATGATTAAATATCACAAAGATACTGTTAGTGGACCCTCAGTGCCTTAAAACATTTGATGTATTGAGCTGTATGTGTGTGGTGACCGGCATCATCCAGGATAGCTTTTTGACAACATTGTCATAATTTTATCAATTGCACCATTGGTTCATTCACTTTTCATTTGGAAAGGTGTTGCCATATTTCAGGGATCAATTAGGTGTTGTCTAAAGCTATCCCTAGAGAATTTATTGGCCTGCACGGGTGTTTTTTATCTTCCTTAGTTTGTTCCAAAGTGTCAATATTTTGTGTGGCCACCATTATTTTGCAGCACTGCCTTAACCCTCTTGGGCATGGAGTTCACCAGAGCTTTTCAGGTTGTCACTGGAGTCCTCTTCCACTCCTCCATGATGACATCACGGAGCTGGTGGATGTTAGAGACCTTGTGCTCCTCCACCTTCAATTTGATGATGCCCACAGATGCTCAATAGGGTTTAGGTCTGGAAACATGCTTGGACAGTCCATCGCCCTTACCCTCAGCTTCTTTAGCAAGGCAGTGGTCGCCTTGGAGGTGTGTTTGAGGTCCTTATCATGTTAGAATACTGCCCTGCGGCCCCAGTCTCCCAGGGGAGGGGATCATGCTCTTCTTCAGTATGTCACAGTACATGTTGGCATTCATGGTTCCCTCAATGAACTGTAGCTCCCCAGTGCCAGAAGCACTCATGCAGACCCAGACCATGACACTCCCACCACCATGCTTGACTGTAGGCAAGACACACTTGTCTTTGTACTCCTCACCTGGTTGCCGCCACACATGCTTTATGTCATCTGAACCAAATAAGTTTATCTTGGTCTCATCACACCACAGGACATGGTTCCAGTAATCCATGTCCTTAGTTTGCATGTCTTCAGCAAACTGTTTGCAGGCTTTCTTGTGCATCATCTTTAGAGGAGGCTTCCTTCTGGGACGACAGCCATGCAGACCAATTTGATGCAGTGTGCGGCGTATGGTCTGAGCACTGACAGGCTGACCCCCTGCCCCTTCAACCTCTGCAGCAATGCTGGCAGCACTCATATGTCTATTTCCCAAACACAGCCTCTGGATATGACGCTGAGCATGTGCACTCAACTTCTTTGGTCGACCATGGTGAGGCCTGTTCTGAGTGCAGCTTGTCCTGTTAAACCGCTTTATGGTCTTGGCCGCCGTGCTGAAGCTCAGTTTCAGGGTCTTGGCAATCTTCTTATAGCCTAGGCCATCTTTATGTAGAGCAACAAATTTTTTTTCAGATCCTCAGAGAGTTTTTTTGCCATGAGGTGCCATGTTGAACTTCCAGTGACCAGTATGAGAGAGTGAGAGCGATAACACCAAATTTAACACACCTGCTCCCCATTCACACCTGTAACACTAATGAGTCACATAATACCGGGGAGGGAAAATGGCTAATTGGGCCCAATTTGGACATTTTCACTTATGGGGTGTACTCACTTTTGCTGCCTGCTGTGTTGCATGTTATGCTGTGTGCTGTGTCTGTTGTGCTGCATGTTATGCTGTGTGCTGTGCCTGCTGTGTTGCATGTTATGCTGTGTGCTGTGTCTGTTGTGTAGCATGTTATACTGTGTGCTGTGTCTGTTGTGTTGCATGTTATACTGTGTGCTGTGTCTGTTGTGTTGCATGTTATACTGTGTGCTGTGTCTGTTGTGTTGCATGTTATACTGTGTGCTGTGTCTGTTGTGCTGCATGTTATGCTGTGTGCTGTGCTTGCTGTGTTGCATGTTATGTTGTGTGCTGTGTCTGTTGTATTGAATGTTATGCTGTGTGCTGTGTCTGTTGTATTGCATGTTATACTGTGTGCTGTGTCTGTTGTATTGCATGTTATACTGCATGCCTGTCTGTTGTGTTACATGTTATGCTGTGTGCTGTGCCTGCTGTGTTGCATGTTATGCTGTGTCTGTCGTGTTGCATGTTATACTGTGTGCTGTGTCTGCTGTATTGAATGTTATACTGTGTGCTGTGTCTGTTGTATTACATGTTATACTGCATTCCTGTCTGTTGTGTTGCATGTTATACAGTGTGCTGTGTCTGTTGTATTGAATGTTATACTGTGTGCTGTGTCTGTTGTATTGCATGTTATACTGCATTCCTGTCTGTTGTGTTGCATGTTATGCTGTGTGCTGTGTCTGTTGTGCTGCATGTTATGCTGTGTGCTGTGTCTGTTGTGCTGCATGTTATGCTGTGTGCTGTGTCTGTTGTATTGAATGTTATGCTGTGTGCTGTGTCTGTTGTGCTGCATGTTATGCTGTGTGCTGTGTCTGTTGTGTTGTATGTTATACTGTGTGCTGTATCTGTTGTGCTGCATGTTATACTGTGCACTGTGTCTGTTGTGCTGCATGTTATACTGTGTGCTGTATCTGTTGTGCTGCATGTTATACTGTGTGCTGTATCTGTTGTGCTGCATGTTATACTGTACGCTGTGTCTGTTGTGTTGCATGTTATACTGTGTGCTGTGTCTGTTGTGTTGCATGTTATGTTGTGTGTTATGTCTGTTGCGCTGCAGATTATGGTGTGTGCTGCTGTGTGCTGTGTCAGCTGTGCTTGGTATCATTTGTGCTTCTACACCTTCTTTACTTTCTGCAACCCCCCCCCAGAGAGCCAGTGGACTCCACTGGGGTCACAGAGAGTGACATCAACTTATCCTTAAATAACATCAGAGATTTGCAAACTTTTCACAAAAGCAAGGTCTTTAATACCTTAATACTAAGTGATGAACAATAAGCTGATTACGTTCACATTCAATCAGCTATAGATTGTCATAAAAAATCCTTTCATATGCAAACACTGTTTTCAATATGCCGTAATTACATACATATCATTTCCATAATTATTATGCGATTATTCTCCCCATTTGTGATGAGAATTCCACCCACTCCATGCTTACATAATTACGCGTACATTGACAACATGCCACAGTCACTGGGGAAGTTGGCAAAACTCTGGGCCGTGCCTTCCCATCCTCTGCGTCATGGCTTATGTGGAGCGCAGGCTAACAGAAAAGAGAACAGACAGAACGGTTTAGTGAAAATCCCAAGGCTTAGGAATATTATAGAACTGCACAAGATCACGAATGTAGAGACGACATTGTTAATGGCACTTAGGAATTTCAAGCCAACAGGAGGAGAGCCAGAGCAGTGTGTGAAATGGTCAAAGCCTTATCCTCCCAGAATCCTTTGGGTGTCTCTCAGCTGGTGGATTTATTTTTCTTTCAGGGGTTCTTGGTGACTATATCCCTGCCCGTTGGGTATCTATACTCTAGAGTATACCCCATTTCATCCTGGACTCTGTCAGTCCATCAGGACACACAGGAGGGGTCCATGGGAAAGGTGTAGGCCACACATAGGAAGTGATACCTTTGCTGCACCTCCTGTTTATGTTTTAGGCGTGAGAGGAATGGCTGTGTACAGAGAAGACATTGTACTGGTGAGGTCAGCTTCAGAGAAAAGAACAGGTTGTACCGCTGGAATGGCCAATACGGTCCAGACAACATGCAAATGAAAACCATTATAAAGTGAGTGAAATGAGTGAGTGAATTATTTCTCTCCCCTTTTGCCTTTATTTTAGACTGCTTTTTTCTTCCGAAAATTCCTTAAAACAAGGCATACCTCTTAAAGTCTAACTCTACTTTTTACAGTATGTTAGAGGGTAGGGTGTAACATGAAGGCAACCCACCCCCAAACTGCACCCCTCGACAGCATGCTGAGGTCTTTCTACCCCAAGCTGAACTCCAGGTATGGGTTTTTTGCATAGTTACATTGGTCTCTAAAGGACTCAGTCTCTCTAGCACCAGATAGTATGTTTTCATGCATAGGACACAGAAAAAAGGCTAAGGGCCTTAACTATGGACAAATACATAGGAACTGGGGAGCAGATGGCAGCAGGTGCTCTGGACTGATGAGTCAAATCTGAAATACTTGCTGGAGAGCGGTACAATAATGTGAGTTTTCAGGCAGCAGTGAAGCATAGTGGAGGTTCCTTGCAAGTTTGGGGATGCATTTCTGCAGATGGAATTGGAGATTTGGTCAGGATCTATGGTGTCCTCAATGCTGAGAAATACAGGCAGATACTTATCCATCATGCCATACCACCAGGGAGGCGTGTGATTGGCCCCAAATTTATTCTGCAACAGGACAACCACCCCAAACATACAGCCAATGTCATTAAGAACGATCTTTAGTGTAAAGAAGAACAAGGAGTCCTGAAAGTGATGGTTTGGCCCCCACAGAGCCCTGATCTCACTTCATGGAGTCTGTCTGGGATTACATGAAGAGACAGAAGGCTTTGAGGCAGCCTACATCCACAGAAGATCTGTGGTTAGTTCTCCAAGATGTTTGGAACAACCTACCTGCTGAGTTCCTTCAAAAACTTTGTGCACAAGCAAAGTGTGTACTGAGAAGAATTGATGCAAATTGAAGGCAAAAAGTGGTCCCACCAAATATTGATCAACTTGGTACATTCAGCCTACCCATTAACGGTTAGTTTCTTGGACGGTTCCTGCTGAACGGGTCGAGATTTGAACATAGAAACAGGTGGTCACACCATATATTGATTTGATTTGGATCTCTCTTCTATTCATTTATTTTCTATTTTGTTAATTGATAAACCATTGACAATTCTATTTCTGAAAGCATTCTTAAGTTACATCATTTTTTTTACACCTGCTTAAGACATGTTCCACCAGTATTTTTTGATAACATACTGCATTCATCTTGTCATCAATTTTGACCAAATTCCCTGTGCTTTTGTAGCTCACACATCCTCAAAACCTCAGCGATCCACCTCTGTGTTTAACAGGCCTTGTTGACTCGTCTCCAAATGTAGGGTTTATGGTTGTGGCCAAAAAGCTCAATTTTGGTCTCATCACTCCAAATGACTTTGTGCCAGAAGGTTTGAGGCTTATCTCTGTGCTGTTTGGCGTATTGTAAGCAGGATACTTTGTGGCATTTGCATAGTAATGGCTTTCTTCTGGCGACTCGACCATGCAGCCCATCTTTCTTCAAGTACCACCTTATTGTGCATCTTGAAACAGCCACACCACATGTTTTCAGAGAGTCCTGAAGTTATTTATGGGTTTTTCTTTGTGTTCCAAACAATTTTCCTGGCAGTTGTGGCATTGTAGATGGTCTACCTGACCATGGTTTGGTTTCAAAAGAACCCCTCATTTTCCACTTCTTGATCAGAGTTTGAACACTGCTGATTGGCATTCTCAATTCCTTAGATATCTTTTTATATCCCTTTCCTGTTTTATACAGTTCAATTACTTTTTCCCGCAGATCCTTTGACAATTATTTTGCTTTCCCCATAACTCAGAATCCAGAAACGTCAGTGCAGCATAGGTGTGCGCACATAGGGTGGCAGGTGTGCCTGGGCACACCCTAATCACCCTGTACTGTGCAGATTCCCTCTGCTGCCTGGCCACAGAGAAAAGAACAGGGGAATCTCTATCCTCTGTCCCTTTCTCTGTCTCAAAAGCGAGACATTAGAGGTCTGTTTAGACCCCTGATATTTCACCAAAGCCCCCCAGCAGGACTCCTAAATAAAATCGTAAAATATATACATATATATATATATATATATATATAAAATATTGTAAAATATAATAAAAAAACAAAAATGTTAAAAAAATAACTGACAACGATCTCTGCCCTTCTGACATATATACACACACACATTCATGTGTGTTTGTACTTTGCGGTGCACACCCTAATGCAATAGGCTGCGTACACCTATGTAGTGCAGCACTGGATGAAGGAAACTCATTGGCCTTTTATACACACACACTAATTACAAGCAAACAGATCACAGGTGAGGATGGTTACCTTTTAATAGCCATTCAAACCCCTTTGTGTCAACTTGTGTGCATCTTATCAGGCCAAAATCACCAGGGTATGTAAACTTTTGATCAGGGTCATTCGGGTAGTTTCTGTTGTCATTATGATTTAGAAAGCATAAACACAGTTGATTGATAATAAATGGCTTCAGCCAAACACTAACCCATGAGTGAAGGAAAAGTTTTTGTTCTCATTCAAATTCTCTGAAAAATGGCCAAGAAATCATAAATTCTGCCAGGGTATGTAAACTTATGAGCACAACTGTATTTAGAAAATGATGGGGAGAGGGCAAGGACTGTACTAGAGAGAGTGACCAAGACCTTTCTAAGTTGTGTGTAAAGCCTCACAGGCACCGTTGGGGTGTGATTTACTTGAAATCCAACAGGCTGGTTGTACCCATGTTGATCGATCGATCAACTTAGTACATTCAGCCTACCCATTAACGGTTCGAATCTTGGAAGGTTCTTGCTGAACGGGTTGAGCTTTGAACCAAGAAAAGTTCATCCAATTATGTAAAAAAGAAGTATACTGGATCTTTCGTTTAGACAGCTTGGCCCCCAACGGATTGAATGAGGAAATGGAAACAAACCATCTCATCTAAGATCTTTTTTGCAAACACTCAAATGCCAATCTTGATTTTACCCATCTCATGGGTGACATCACAAATTGTCCAAAATGTCATTTATACCCATACAACCTTCATAGGATCTGATTCTGTCCCAATTTGCATTCTACTTCACTTAATATTTTTATAATATTTTTATTTTATCATTAATTGCTTCTCAATCAATGTCAATGTTCAACTATTATTATTATTATTATTTTATTTTCATTATTTCATGTTCCATTCACAATTCATTTTTTACAGTTACTCCAACATGTTGATTCACATATCCCAATCTAATTTAATTCAATTTCCACCTTCACCTTCATTTTTTTTATTAGTATTATTATTAATTATTTCTTATTTTAATTTTTATTTATACCTATTTTCATTTTCATTTTTATATTTATTATCATATTCAATACATTTTTACCATTAGTTTATTGCCATCTCCAGTACAGCATTTAACAGACCAACAATTCTTGTGCCCCCACATTTAATAGCACCACACTGGAACACAAGTGGATATATATATATAAATAAATGTGCCATACTGTTGCTGTATAAATCGTTTCTGTTTTATTTTCATGCCTTCATTCCACGGCATGAACCGGCTCCAGCATGGAGGGGTCAAAGGACATCCCCATAGTAACACAAATACACAGCCCTCTCGCCACTTCCGGTTTTACAAACCTCAGTTTTTTTCCCTTTTTTTCCCTTTAAAAGCTGATTGGTCCCATCCTGTCACATGACTTGACAAAGCAAACACTGCGAAACATGTAGTCAGCGTGACGGGACCAGCTTCTCTCCACCAGCCGCACTTCCACTCCAGAGCATTCCCTTTTTTGCTTGCCACGGGACTGGCCCGCACAACCAGGCAAGTGATGTCATCGCGGGTTAGCGCAATCCATCCAATCCACTCTCCAATCAGGTCTGTCCAGCCACAACATCACTCCTGGACCCCATTGGCCACCCAGTGTGTCCTGGTGAACTCCCTCCCACAGCCTGATGGCACCCAGGGTTCGGTTCTTTCCACCACCAACTCCCCAGCCTCAGCCACACCGTCCTCCACTGGCAGGCCAGATGAGACCCCTCCATCCTGGATTACCACAACTCCGGTTCCAATGCAGTGATCGGTTTGCTTTCACATGTAAGTGCTGCTTTTTTACCTATAATAAATTTTATGACTTTTTACACCAATCCTGGAATGTCCCTTGACCAGTTTATTCTACCATCAGTTTAACCCTTTGGTCAACATCCTACAACTTTTAGTTGTTTGATCATTTAATCACATATCCATAACACCTGCATGGAAGCGCCTTAAAGGATCCTTCTTCTCCCTTTACATTAGCTTTGAACCGTGCATGGCCGGCCTTACTTGTGATGTCAATGGGCTTGTCTGCAGGTTGCAAGAAAAGAAGAACGTGTGAAGTGTTTTTGTAGAATAAGTACAAGAGTTTATAGGAAATGGATATTTCAAATACAAATGTATTAACTTCAAGTTTCTTAATTTATTGCTCTTGTTATGACATGGTCTCTCCACAGATATACACAAAATCCAACTTGTCTCCTGAAGAAGTGGGTGCTGCCCCACGAAATGCGTAGAGATTAAAGCCTTTATGAATTGGGAATTATATGTTCCAGCAATTATGTGTAGTACCTTGTATATACATGTTTGATTTGTCGATATTGATGATGCAACTAAAAACTAAACTGTGCCTGTCTTTTATGTATTTTGAAATACATTTTGTACTTTTTTAATGCTTTGTTGTACCATTTTATTCAGCACCACACAGAAAAGTACCATGGGCATATTTCCTTTTGTTTTTTTTTTCTGAATACTGGGGACTGAGTGGCTTCTGAGCATGCGTGTTTTGCACATACAGCTTTGTTGGCCCAACTTCTCTGTACACACGAGTCTACAGTCGTACGATGTCTTGTTGTACAACAAAAGTTTTCTAGTCTGCTCAGCCAACTTCTGTTGTACGACTGTCGCAGGTCGGCTGTTGTAATCACGCGTACTAACGGTCGGATGATCGTAAATCAAGCTGTTGTACGACCGTTGTTGTACAACTGTACCGTGTGTATGGGCCTTAAGTCTGAAGAGGAAGATGTCAGAAGAAGAAGCTGCTGAGATAAGAGTTATTACTTCAAGGAATGAAAAAGTTAATTCTAAGGACCGATTTAAATAAAAGTAAAATAAAAGTTGCTATGGCAATTACTATCAAACCATAGGCAAGGTAGAACAAAGTTAGTCACATTCAACTGGACTTGTCCTGTAATGTCCAGGTCATAGGCAAAGTTGAAAGTTGAATGTTCAGTTGAATGTGAACTAACCACTACTAGCTACACCATGACCTGGGTGAATGAGAACCTTCACAGCTAGGCAAGAAGTTTTGCCTAGGGTTCATTTATAATTTAAAGCGGAGTTCCACCCAAAAGTGGAACTTCCGCTGGTTGGATTCCTCCCCCCCTCAGGTGTCACATTTGGCACCTTTGGGGGGGGAGGGGGAAGAGGACACCTGTCTTAGACAGGTGTCCTTTTCCACACTTCCGGGAGCTCTGGCCGGCAGCCACGGCCGCTGACGTCAGCATCCGGGCTCCCTGCTCGCTCTGCTTCTGGCCACCTGGGCAGTACCAGCGCGTGGCCGAGCCTCGCGCATGCGCAGTTAGGTGCCCAGCGTGAAGCTGTACTGCTTACACATCCGGGTTCCCTTACCCGTGATGGAGGCAGCTGCACCCGTCCCCCGACCTGAAGATCGGCGGTGGGTGCCGACATCGCTGGACTCCAGGACAGGTAAGTGTTCTATTATTAAAAGTCAGCAGCTACTGTATGTGTAGCTGCTGACTTTTAATTTTTTTTTCCTACCTCAGACCTCCGATTTAACTAAACAAAATAAGTGCTGTTTCTAGTCCTTGTGTAAATGGCATTTAGCACACAGTCCATGACACTTAGCTGGTGTTGACTTGCTATTAGGAGTCATTTTTAGAGCTAAAGGTACTTCCACACCATTTGGCCATTAAACTCTAAGCACAGGTCCTAATTGACTTTCTGCTTAGAATCATAAAGCTATGTGTTAAAGTAAATGTGAACGTTAGCCTTAAACTAGTATGTCTGACTGTGTCACTGACTCTGGAGTATTAAAAACAGCAGTAACCCTACTTTACATGCTAATCCGGCCATTTATTTCAATATTTAAGTCCTTGCAACGCTGTTGGGGGAAATTAAAAGGATCTTCGACTTACAAGATGAAAGAAACTATTCCGTCTCCTTTAAAGGCTATAGGACAGCTGATTAAGCACAGACAAGCTCTTGCACAATAGGAAGCCTAGAAGATTGTCCCATTATGACACCTATAATGGTTGTTGACAGTTACATGGCTTCAAAGGATCAAATGTCCCCAAGCAGCCTACTTGCACAGCATGCTCTGTTTGCTTGACAGTTCAGTGGCCTCTCCCCAGAATCCTTTGCTGCTCTTTGCAATCTCTGGTGTCATGGATGAATGTTTCACCTAATTTTCTTCAAGACCCTTCATGTTTAAAGTAAACTTGTTAGTAGTATAACGGTACTGAACAGGCCTCAGCACTACAATGCAGACACCTAGTCATGTGTGTTAAAATTCATCTGGGCATACTGGACTACATTATTTACTCTGCTGGGCTCATATTTAACATGCCTGGCCATATTTGTGAAGCTAGCAAACCTTTGCTGGAGTTACAAGCAAAGACCAGCATAACGTTTCAGGGTAAACATTTATCAAGGTGACAGATGGGGCGATCACTTGGTGTCTTGACATGGCACGACCATTAGCCAAGCAATCTCCCAAAGGCATTAGGGCCATAGGTGCAGAATAGTTTGATTGCATTGGCTGCCCTCCTGACTTACAACACCACAAAACAACTTATTCACTTTTTGGTTATCCATCCTTGACTACTGCAACTCCCTTCTCACTTGCCTACCTTTATACAGGCTATCCCCCCTTCAGTATATTATGAATTCTGCTGCTAGTCTAATACACCTTACTAACTGATCTGTGGCTGCTGCCCCTCTCTGCCAATCCCTTCACTGGCTTCCCCTACCCCGCCGTACAAAATTCAAAATACTAACTCACGACATACAAGCCCATCCACAACATCGCCCCCAGCTACATCACCAACCTCATCTGCGGATATCACCTAAATTGTCCCCTCCGCTCCTCCCAAGACCTCTTGCTCTCTAGCTCCCTTGTCACCTCCTCCCATGCTCACCTCCAAGACTTCTCCAGAGCCTCTCCCATCCTCTGGAACTCCCTCACTGGCCCAGTATGTCCGGTCAGCCCCTACCCTGTCCGCCTTAAGGTGATCCCTGAAAAGTCATTTATTCAAGGAAGCCTACCCCACCTCCACCTAAGAACTGTACCTGAGTCACCTCCAGCAGATCATTTTCCGCAGCTATTACCTTTTTTACCATCTCCCTCTCCCTTTATATTTTAAGCTTCATTAGCAGGGAACTCCTATCCCTTCTGTATTGAACTGTATTGCAGTTGTACTGTCCCCCCTCTACATTGTAAAGTGCTGCGTAAACTGTTGGAGTTATATAAATCCTAATATAGGATGGTGGTGGGATGACTATTGCAGAATATAACTGAACCAGAATGTGCAGCAGACTTGCAGAATGTTTGCAAAGAAAGTTGATCTGAAGTCATGCAATGCAGACTTGCTGCAATTGTGCAACAATCTTGTGAAGCTTGGCAAGTCTAGCAATAGCATAGCAAGTTATTTTCAAACTTGCAGCTCAATTGCTTGGTATCTGGGTACACATCTCTCCTCACGTCCCTAACTTGACTCAGTCACCCCTTCCCTTTTGATTTCAAGCACCTTTTCCCCCTTATATCACCCTCACCCCCTACCCATTTCCTAGCCACTTATTAACCCACAACCCATCCCTCCCAACACCCCAGTCCTAAAATACTCCAAGGCCCCCTTTTTTTCTTCTTTCCTTCCCCTTTCTTCCTAATAGTTATGGTACCACCACAAGTGTGTGAAACCTATTGCATTAGGGTGTGCATCCCAAATATAAACATTTTAAAATGTATTTAAACACACATAATGTCACTAGAGCAGTGGATGTGTCCATGGGACAGAGGTGGTGTTAGCAGGACAGTGGATGGTGTCAGTCAGTAGAGAAGTGGACCTTGTCAGCAGGGTAGAGGACGGTGTCAGTAGAGCAGTGGAGGGTGTTAGTAGGGCAGAGGTTAATGTCTGTAGGGCAGTGGATGGTGTCACTAGTTTTATATTTGTGTGATATTTTATATTATTTTTTTACTATTTTTTATAGGAGCCCTGTTGGGGGGTTTGGTAAAAAATCAGGAGTCTAAACAAACCCTTGATGTCTCACTTTTGAGACAGAAAGAGATTGCCCAGCCCCTTTCCCTGCAGCCTCAGCTGCACTGGACAGCGAATGAATGGGAAGTGATCCGTGCTGAGCGGCTTCCTGTTCATTCACAAATGGAAGCATAGTAAACAGTTTACTATGCTTCAGTTATGAACACATCAGTGCCGATCACTCATTGTCTTCATTCAGAAAAGGAAGGGGCCTGTAAATGGGACAAGGAATTAGATAAACTAAGCTCTTCAGGACACCAGCCGATGTCCCCTTTAGCAAACACACAGCTGAATCTCTAGCACAAGAGGGATGGCAGCAGCCCAAAAGTCTCTAAGATCTCTCATCAGTCTATACTCGCAGAATGCCCAGGGAAAGCTGGTAGCCTCCTACCAACATCCAAGCGACACTTTCAGTGATGCCAGACTAAATCCTCAGTAGGCAGCCCCTCAGTCAGCTCTCGGTAGCTTCATCATCCAGGCCCTTAGGTCACCCACCTGAGGCCTCACACACAGCAAGCAAATGGCAGTACTGCCCTGGAGGGCAGCAAGCCCTCCAGGCCGGACTAATCCTCTCCAGGAAAACACCCAGAACACAGTGTGCTCAGAGAATATATACAGTTATAAAGAAAAAGGGTTTGGGAGAAGGGAATCAAATCATGGAACCCTTATATATTTAGGCATATATTGCCTGGCACCACATCCTTAATCATAGTCTCAGCAAAAACCAACCCTAACTAAACATGTAGGACTTTAATGGTACCACAGTTGCATATGTATAAAGATTTTAAATTGTATTAAATACAAAAATATTGTTAAAAACAAGACATTAACATAAAAATAAGTCAGATTGTTCATCATCTAATACACAGGAATAGTGTTAAATCCTACATGTAACAACTTGGTGTAATCTTATACTATTTAGATATCTTGTTACTTCTCCCATATACAATATTTGTAGCTTGTTACTTTCTCCAACACGTTTCACGGGAAAATGCCTGCTTCTTCAGGAAGACGCAAAGCAACAGAGGCTCTGAAATTATAAGATACAATGTCAATGGCGCTGATCTAAATAATAATGTATATATTCTCTTATGGTAAGTTTTCACAAATGTATCATACATAATATTATTATTATTATTATACAGGATTTCTATAGCGCAGTTTACAGTTTACGCAGCACTTTACAACTTGGGAGTAGACATTACAAATACAATACAGTTTAATACAGGAGGAATCAGAGGGCCCTGCTCATTAGAGCTTACAATCTAAGAGGGAGGGTCAAGAGATACAAGAGGTAATAGCAGTGGGGGATGTGCTGATGGAGAAGATAAATGTACAGTTGTTAAGCGGGGGGCCAGATAGGTTTCTCTGAAGAGATGAGTTTTCAGGGATCGTCTGAAGGTGGACAAAGTAGGAGAAAGTCGGGCAGATTGGGATAGAGCATTCCAGAGGATGGGAGAGGCTCGGAAAAAGTCCTGGAGGTGAGCATGGGATGAGGTGACAAGGGAGCCAGAGAGCAGGAAGTCTTGGGAGGAGTGAAGAGAACCATTTGGTTGGTATCTTGAGACCAGGTTAGTGATATATCTAGGGGGCAGGGTGTGGATGGCTTTGTAATATGGATGATCATTAAAACAGTGAAGTAGTATGATCAGCAACTAGGATCCCCATGGTGAGAACAGATCCACCATTCAGGTATTCGGTAAAGTTGACAAAATTGATAAATTCAATGGAATACGGCTGTAAAAAGTATATATATGAATAGGTAATATATCTTAAAAAAGGGTAGCATATATTGATTAGTATAAATATATTCCATGACCCATATAATCCCAACTGCACCCCTACTCCCTAAACAGATGGATAAATATAATGAAGGTTCTAAACATATTGTACAAATGACTAAAAATGTATGTATCAATGTTGTTCTAATTATTTGATCCCCTGCAGATTTGTACGTTTGCCCACTTTCAAAGACATGAAGGGTCTATCATTGTTATCATAGGTGTATTTTAAATGATAGAGAGAGAATATCAACCAAAAATCCAGAAAAAACACAATACAAATGTTATAAAATAGGTTGCAGCTCAGTGAGTACAATAAGTATTTGATCCCCAAGCAAACATGAATTAGTACTTGGTGGAGAACCCCTTGTTGGCAAGCACAGAGGTCAGACATTTCTTGTAGTTGGTTACCAGGTTTGCACATCTCAGGACGGATTTTGGTCCACTCTTCTTTACAGATCTTCTCTAAATCCTTAAGATTTCTTGGCTGTCACTTGGCAACTCGAAGTTTTAGCTCCCTCCATACATTTTCTATAGGATTACGGTATGGAGACTGGCTAGGCCACTCCATGACCTCAAAGTGTTACTAAATCCACAAAAGTAAAATCAGTCTGTATATGCAGCATAATATGCTTGTTATACTCACTGTGGAACCTAAGGGATTAATCATCTGCATTGTGTAAAAAGGCTGTTTTATCCTGTATGCCTAGATCTTCTCCTCCCTGCACTGTCTATCTGGGGAAGGCCAGCTTAACACAGGCAGGGTAGCCAACCTGCATATGCCCAGTTGTGTCTTTTATGTTGGAGAGAACATTCACTTGTTCTCAGAGCTAGCCAAGTCACATGATATTGACATCACACATGTGGGCATGTATATACGCTGTAATCAAAATCCCCTGTTACCTAAGCTCACAGCACTGGAGAAACTGTGCAGTTTATTACTAACCATGGTATATAGATCATCCAAAAGGGTATACAGTGGCAGTATTTGAATCTAAACAGATGTTTTTTAACCACTTCCCGACCGCCGTATGCAAAATGACGGCCGGGAAGAGGCTCAGTTATCCTGACTGGACGTCATATGACGTCCTCAGGATAACAAGCCGCCGCGCGCCCGGGGGGGGCGCGCATCGCAGCGATCGGTGGTGTGGGAGGTCAGTCTGACCCCCCGCAATACTGATCTCGGTAAAGCGCTTCGATCCGAAGCACTTTACCATGTGACCAGCCGTGACCAATCACGGCTGGTCACAGTGTAATACAGGAAAGCCGTTTATCGGCTTTCCTGTACTCAGGTCTGCAGACCTGATGAGTGGAGAGCCGATCTGCTGCATCCCTGACAGGGAGGGTTTGTGCTGATGATTTATCAGCACAGCCCTCACTCAGATCGCCACCCTAGACCACCAGGGAGCCTGCCCAGGGACCACCAGGGAGCCGATCTGGACCACCAGGGAGACCCCCCTAGACCACCAGGTAAGTGACATAGTGCCCAGTGTGGATGGCACACAGTGCCACCTTCAGGTGCCACCCTAGACCACCAGGGAATGAGCCCCCTATCAGTGTATATGCCCACCAGTGCCCCAATCAGTGCCCACCAGTGCCCCTATCAATGCATACCAGTGCCATATATCAGTGCCCACCATTGCCACCTACCAGTGCCCACCTATCAGTGCCCATCAGTGCCACCTATCAGTGCCCAGTTCCGCCTATGAGTGCCGCTTAGCAGTGTCCATCAGTGCTGCATAGCAGTGCCCATCAGTGCTGTATATCAGTGCCACCTCTCAGTATCCGTCAGTGCTGCTTATCAGTGCCGCCTAACAGTGCTCATCATCGCTGCATATAAGTGCCTCATCATCAGTGCCACCTCATCAGTGCCGCCTCATCAGTGCCAATCAGTACTGCCACATCAGTGCCCATCAGTGTAGCCTCATCAGTGCCCACCAGTGATGGAGAAAATCTACTTATTTACAAAGTTTTGTGACAAAAATAGAATTTTTTTTTTTTTTCTCAAAATTTTCGGTCTTTTTTTATTTGTAGCGCAAAAAATAAAAACCGCAGGGGTGATCAAATACCACCAGAAGAAAGCTCTATTTGTGGGAACAAAATGATAAAAAAATCTGTTTGGGCACAGCGTCGCACGACCGCGCAATTCTCATTCAAAGCGCAACAGCACTGAAAACTGAAAATTGGTCTGGTAGCAGTGTTCTAAGTGCATCGTATTGAAGTGGTTAAACTGTGGGCACTGTGGGGGGGGGGGGAGGGGGCAGATTAACTATTTATATATTACTGGGTTTAGTAACACTTTAATGTGCTTCTTTTTGAGCCACTAATTCGTTGCCTTGGCAGTATGTTTTGGGTCATTGTCATGCTGGAAGACCCATCCATGACCCATCTTCAGTGTTCTGGCTGAAGGAGGAAGGTTCTCATCCAAGATTTATCCAGACAGAGGGCGGTTGATGGTTATTTTGTATTTCTTCCATTTACGAATAATCACTCCAACAGTTGTCTCCTTCTCACCAAGCTTCTTGTTGATGGTCTTGTAGCCAATTCCAGCCTTGTGCAGGTCTATAATCTGACATTCTTTGACAGCTCTTTGGTCTTGCCTATGATGATGGGTTGAATGAAAGAAAGAGATTTTGTGGACAGGTGTCTTTTAAGTGGGCAAACTTACAAAATCTGCAGGGGATAAAATAATTATTTTTCCCACTGTATAGTTGTATTCAGAGCAGCCATCAGAAATTTTAGGGTTCCTTACACAGCTTTAGACCTGGAGCCCAACATTCCCCAGGGCCCACCCACTGGCCATCCCACCACATCTGCCCACTGGCCAGGGGTGTACACATGTTGCAGTCACAGTAGGAATTATACACCCAGTCACACTTACCAGGTGTAGCCTGCCAAGCATGACCCATTCAAGTGAAGTGAAGTGTGCAATGCATGCTAGTATGGGAACCAAGGGGATAAAAAAAAACCGTGCACAGGCAGCACAGCCTCATCCGATGCTTGCAATAAGACCTTGCGCCGAACCATAGGTGCTGGAGGTTCCAAACCTGGACCAGTTGTAGTCCAGGGGGCCCTCTCCATGTGACCCAAGTTTGGTATTTTTATCGCCTATGTTTCGGGAGAATGGTGTCCCCAAACCAGGTGTCCCCCTCCCATAGACTCCAATGTTAAGTCTGAAATTCACCCGACAATTGCCGGTCAACGACCAGTCACTTTGGGGACCCGGTACAGCCAAACTATAGGTGCTGGAGATCCCAAACTTGGATCAGTTATTGTCCAGGGGGCCCTCTTATCCCCTATGGTTAGGGAGAATGGTGTCCCCAAACTGGGTGCCCCCTCCCATAGACTCCAATGTTAAAGACTGCTAAAGTAATTGTTGTAAGGGCCCCTTGAGACATTGGGGCCCCTTACAACAGTGCTGCCTGTACCCGCCTGATGGCAGCCCTGGTTGTATTATATAGTATGATCTATCAGCCTCTTGGACCAGTGTCACGCTTCCTTGGTGACTTCTCTGCCTGGCTACCCTGCTTTCTCTCCTCTGCAATACCCACTATTATCCTTGGTGATTTCAACATCCCCGCCAATGTTAATAGCCCAGCTTCATCCCGAATTTCCAACTTAACCTCATCCTTTGGCCTTACACAATGGACACAGTCCCCCACTCACTCTGATGGTAATACCCTCAACCTTGTTTTCTCCCATCTTTGCACCCCCTAAAACATCACCAACACCCCCTTTCCTCTCTCTGACCACAACCTCATCATTTTCACAATGTCCTTGTCTCCAACCTCCTATCCTACCAAGCTGAAAACTATAACCCGCAGGAACCTTCGCCACTTTATTCCTTCTCTTTTCTACTCTGCAACTGACCACCTCCATGACAAAATCTCACCCCTGTCCTGCCCTGACCTGGCCACCTCTATCTACAACAGTTCACTTTCATGCTCACTGGACTCTCTTGCTCCTCTCACTACACAAAATGTCAGTCCCCAATTATTACAACCTTGGCAGACCGACCACACCAGAAACCTTAAGAGACATAGCCGAGCACTGGAGTGAGTGTGGCGTAAAACCAACTCCCAGCATGCTTTCACCCAATATAAATCCGACTTCTTAAAATACAATTCCTCCCTCCATGCTGCCAAACAAACCTACTTTGTCACCCTCATTAATACACTGTCTTCCAGTCCTTATTGCCTCTTCTCTACTTTTAACCCCCGCTTCTCCACCATCATCTCCACCCAGTAACTCGCTCACTGCTCATGAGATTGCCAATCACTTCAAAAACAAGATTGATGCCATTTGTGGGGAGATCTCCATTGCACAGACATTAAATCAGTGGTTCTCAACTCTGCTCCTCGGGACCCACTAACAGGCCAGGTTTGCAAGATTACTGAAATGCATCACAGGTGATATAATTTGCTGCTCAGTGATTGCAGTATTCTAGTCTGCATCTCCCCAAGGTAATACTTAAAATCTGGCCTGTTGATGGGTCCCGAGGACTGGAGTTGAGAACCACTGCATTAAACCCACTTAACATACCCTGTACAAATTCGCTCTCAACACTCCTCTTTTGACCTTGCTACTACCAAAGAGGTCTCTAACGTTTTCTCAGAATCCCACCTTACCACCTGTCCCCTGGATCCTGTTCCCTCACATCTCTGTCACTCTGCTCTTTGCTGCTGTCAGCATGCTGATTGGCTTCTTGTGCGCTTTCTTCCTCTCATAATCCAGCCCTGCTGTACAGAGACTGCAAGGGGCAGATGTCAAGTAAATTTCAGGTGCTTGCAGTGCATGCATTGCTTGCATTTAAAATATACATTTGTTGCTGTATTACAGACATAGGTGTGTGCAGCCTATTGCATTAGGGTGTGCACCCCAAAGTTCAAACACATACGCCTTTCTCTGAAGCCTCAGCTGCACTGGACAATGAATGAACAGGAAGCGCTCTGTGCTGAGCAGCTTACTGTTCATTCACAAACCAAAGCATGGTAAGCACAGTTTACTATGCTTCAGTTATGAATGAACACATTGAGTGTGTTCATTTAGAAAAGGAAGGGGCTGATAAATTACTTATTTACTAGCCCCTTTCCCTGAAATAACCCCCATAGCAGTCAGGGGGAGAGGAGGGAAGCCAGCAGCGGTGGGCAACATGGGGTGAAGCCCGGGCAGTAGGGGAATCAGGACCACACATAGTGATTAGGGTGTGCCCAGGCATGCCTGGCACACCCCCTGCGCACACCTACAATTACAGAGCCGCATTGCTGTGTGTCTGCTCTATCTGCCTAGAGTTCAGCTTTAAACTTCCAATCTGCAGTTGTAGTATTTACTTCTTGTACCATGTTCTGGTCCGGTTAGGAGACTGCTTTAAAAACATTCACCACACCCCACTTCTTCTACATGTGGTCATTAACATTGCTGATTTCTTTCTAAGTGTCTCTTAAATGAAATTTATGGAACAATAAAATTCCTAGACGGTGCTTGAATGTAGGACCTGGAATTTCAATTAATGAAAAGATATTATCACTCCGTAGTGTTAAGCCAACGTGTGGTTTGGCAGGCTCATAATTGCTGTAAAATTGTGGAAAATTATATGGCAAGGGTCACATGGATGGCAGCATTAAGACTGCTAACAAAGGTGAAGGAACTTTAGGAGAACACTGTCTACTATTTGCAGATGTTTTTCACCTGTCATGGATGCATTTTTGTTTTGGGCGTCTGTTTCGTATAGAATTCTGCATGTGTTATACTTTTCCATTTCCCTGAGTTATTCTGTCCTCTCTGGAGTTTTGTTGTTTATGTTAGCACACGGGGCCTTTCCTTGCTCCAAGCCTCCATCCTGTCAAAGTGTCTGCTCAGTAAATGACGTCATAGTCATGACTCTAAAGTTCCTCCTTAACCCCTACAGATCCGCGCTATTGCCGAAGTACGGCTCCAGCGCGGATCTGAAATGCCGAGATGACGTCCATGGACGTCGTCCCCTGTGCATGCTCCTGGCGCGCCCCCTGGCAGCAACGGCGGCGTGCGCGCGCCGCACGCTGCGCGAGCGTGCCCGTGGGTTGGGCAGACTCGATGTCCGCCCGAGACCCGCCGATCTCTTTTAGCAGCCTCAGAACGGGGAACTGCCGATGTAAACACGGCGGTTCTCCGTTCTGTGACAGGGGACATAACAGATCTACTGATCCCTGTCACTGGGATCAGTTAGATCTGTTATGTCCCAGCCAGCCCCCCCCCCCCCCCCACAGTTAGAAACACACGCAGGGAACATATTTAACCCCTTCACTGCCCCCTGCTGGTTAACCCCTTCACTGCCAATGACATTTACACAGTAATCAGTGGACATTTAAATTTCTGATCGCTGTATAAATGTCATTGGTCCCAAAAATGTGTAAAAAATGTCTGACATTTCTGCTGCAATATCGCAGTCCCGATAAAAATCGCAGATCGCCGCCATTACTAGTAAAAAAAAAAATAATAAAAACGACATAAATCAATTCCCAGTTTGTAGACACGATAACTTTTGCGCAAACCAATCAATATACGCCGATTGCGATTTTTTTTTTTACCAAAAATATGTAGAAGAATATAAATCGGCCAAAACTGATGAATAGTTTTTTTTAATGGATTTGTACTTTAGCAAAAAGTAAAAAATATTGTTCTTTTTTGCAAAATTGTCGCTCATTTTTTGTTTATAGCGGCGATCAGAAATGACGCAGAGGGGATCAAATACCACCAAAAGAAAGCTCTATCTGTGGGAAAAAAAGGACGCAAATTTTATTTGGGTACAACGTCGCACGACCGCGCAATTGTCATTCAAAATGCGACAGCGCTGAGAGCCAAAAATTGGTCTGGGCAGGAGGGGGGTTTAAGTGCCCAGTAAGGAAGGGGTTTTAATAGGAGTTATGGTCAGTACTAAATTAAAGTATATCTAAATCCAAAAATAAAATTCTAATATAATACACCTTATGTGGTGCTGCATTGTTATTCTCTTACCCTCCTTGCCCATGCACCCCATATGTGTGGCAGCAAACAGGGTATGTGTCCATGGATGGGCAAGGTTTTTGTGCTCACTGCCCGCTCCCAGTATAGTGATCCAGAGCTGGCAGGATGAGCTCCCGAACATGTGATCACTGTGACAGGGCGTGCCAGATTTGCCTTGGCACACCCTAATCACCCTGTGCGCCAGGGCTGCTAATAAAGCAGTACAGCCAGACCTCCTGTACCAGGCCCCGGCCCTATCAGATAAAAAGAGGGGCCTGGGCTTTACTGCAGACACCGATCCTCTTGTTCTTCCCCCTGCAGCACTGCCAGTTTCTCCTCCTCTCCCTTCCTCCGGGTGCACTGCAGGGGGATCAGTCCTACCATACGCACCCCCATCCACCTACTGTCCAGGCCCCCTTTGCCCTGCAGTGCTGCCAAATCAATAAAGATTATAATTAAAAAATAAAAAAAGCAATAAAAAGAAATTGACAAAAAAAAAAAAAAAACACCAAAGGAAAGCCCGGTTTGTCCTGAGAAAAAACGCGGTATAATCCACTTTGATGCACAAAGTAGTTGTGACGTTATGTACAGTTTTACTAAGACGGTTTTACCCTTAGGCGTGAAGGGGTTAAGACCCCTGATATTTCACCACAGCCCCCCGACAGGTCAGTTAAAAATGCAAATAAAAAACAAATATCCAAAGAAGAAAAGTATAAACAAATTACAAATTCTAAAAAATAATTAGAAAAAAAATCATTTCTGCCATGGTTGCAAAGCATGGTGTCACAATTGTGGTATTTGTACACCCTGGCCACTGCCTCTATTGCTCTGCTTGAGCTTTGGGGTGCAAACTGTAACGCGATGGAACGCGCACACCTATGGTGGCAGCCAATCACAGTGTTCATGTGATCAGACAGCCCACCCCATGGCCCGGATACAAAGAGCCAGGGCCAGGCAGGAAGGAGCTACCTTCCTTATTTTCTCCAGTTGATCCTGCCAGTAACACACAACCTGTCTTAGGATGACATTTATGGATTCATGGGGGAGCAGCTTTGTCACCATACGACAGAACACCTCTCTCTCCCTGTTTCTCCACAACACCCCCCTCTACTCGTCTCTATAAAATAGAGGGGGGGTTTTCTGAAGCACACAGAAGAGAATTGGTAAATTGGTAAGCAATGATAATAATGGTAGAGATTTCAGGAAGTTATAAGTGCAAGCGGTGTGCTGTATTTAGCCTGGAAAAAAAAAACGAATGCAGCCATCACATCTAGTGACTGGTAAGTTGCCATACACAACATTTTTTGTTTTATTGGGATTCAGATGCACTCTAAGCCCACAATTGTCCATTGATGTAATCAGTTGTGAACACTGGCCACACTACACATACCTAAAAACTTCATTGAAGTACACAGGGCATATGCAGGATGCTTTGCCCTTCTGCCCCACTTCTGCTCCCCACTTACACCCGGGGCGGATCCAGGGGGGGGGGCAACGAGGCAATTGCCCCCCCCCCCAAAAAAATATTACCGACTCCTGAGTCTCTCTCTCACATTTAGAATCAGCAGCAGGCCAGCACCGGTACCCAGAGATACCCTCGTGTTGTTTGACCATCGCACCACGCTGCACCGCTAGCCTGGCCTCTACTGCTCGCCGCACTGGTTGCTATCACTTGCCGCCTGGCGTCTAGTAACCAGTCCAAGCCAAGCAGGAGGAGAGCGAGGCCCCAGCATTCAGAGCGGAGCCTTCTTCCTCCTAGTGTGAGTGTTGTCTCCACCCACCTCCTCCCTCCATCTTCTCCAGGCTCCAGCCTGAAGACAGAATGAAGCATCTGATGCTGCAATCCTACTCATCTCTATTGCTTCTCCAGATGGAAGCCCCTGCCCCCACCAGAGCACCAAAGTATAAGGCCTCATACACACGGGCGTATCTTTAAAAATAAACAAAATGTCGGGCCCGACGTCAAGAAAAAAAAATTGGCGTTTTTCGGCGTTATGCATCGGCGTTAGTGAGCGTAAGTGAGCGTCGGCGTCAATAGGCGTTTTTTACAAAAAAATCATCCCTCTGCTATTTTTCAACCTAAAAACGTTGGCGTCAAAAAACGCCGGAAAACGCCGGTACAATATTAGTTGGCGTTAGTTGGCGTTTTGCGGCGTTGGCGTCAAAAAATGCCAAAACGTTCCAGCCTCAGAACGCGATGGCCGTGGGTTCTACTTTCAGCTCACTAACGCCGACGCCATCTACAGCTCAAAAACACAGACGTTTTTATGGGGCCATTGACTAACATGGAGAGCTGCAAAAAACGCCAGAAAACCCTGGCGTCAAAAAACTTCCGTGTGTATGAGGCCTTAAGGTGAGTACAGTACAAGAATTAATGATTGTCTAAAAATCACAGAATACAGGCACTGTATGTATGCCAATATTTATGAAAAAAAAGTGCTGCTCTTTTGTTATCAACATTTTTATCTTGACCAAAACTGAATTTACTTATAACGCAGAATATTGATTTAAATGTGGAACCCCAGAAGAGCAAACAGCTAATATGGAAACACAGTACCTGGCACTTTCATAAATTCTGGTTACACTCACCTCCTCAGCTATATCACGCCGGCTGCTAACACTTTGAACTGACATTTAGGTCTGGTGCACACTAGATGCTGTGCGCATTCACAGCGAATGCAAACTGATTGTGGAGATTATGTTAACGACACCCTCCAATCACTTTGCAAAATGCAGTGCAATTTGGAGGATCGGATCGCATGGGCGTGAACACCCATGCGATCCAATTCTGGTGTGGACAAAAAAAAAGGTCCTGCACGAGTTCGGTCCAAATGCGATGCAAATTCAGCCATACACTTTGTATGGCTGAATTTGCATTGCACAGACATCGCATCTGATCTGCACATTTTCTGGCAATTCCCCCCCCCCCCCCCGGATCCGCCCCTGCTTCACGCTTGCTGCATATTCCAGCTTCAGTGTGTTACTTTCCAAATACAACATGTGTAATTGCTGCTGTCAAGAAACTAGCTGGGTGATACAGCGTTGCACTCTATCACAACCACTCAGCCTTGAATTTTTTTTCCACATTGTGAAGGATAATGTTACTTTGTTTTCTGAATTCATTTTGTTTATTTGAATTTGAATTGATTCAAATTTTCCAAATTCCAATTTGAACGAATTTGAAAAATTTGAATTGATTTGAATTCCATTCAAATCAAATTTATTCTATTTAAAATTTGAATTTTGTAAAATGGTTATATTCTTTCTATTCCAGTCTATTCTTTTTTAATTCTATTATATTGTTTCATTTTCTATTATATTCTTTTTTGTTCTATTCTATTATTTTCTATTCAATTTGAATTTATTCTATTCGAAATTTGAATTTCGGAAGAAGGTTATATTCTTTCTATTTTATTCTTTTTTTCTATTCTATTCTATGCTTTTCTATTCTGTTTGCAACACAATCTTTAAACCGTGCTACCATATAATGGAGAAAAATTCATATAGTGTTATACTAATACAAAGTGCAAACAATGTGCAATCAGTGGTGAACCTTGTAAATGGCTATGCTACCGGAAATGGATTATAAGTTTAAATCCCTATCCCGCAAGTGAAAGTTATTGTGAAATAATGTAAATTTTCTATTCTATTGTATTCTGTTTTTTTATTCTATTCTATTCTTTTCTATTTTATTCAAATTCAAATTTATTCTATTTGAAATTTGAATTTCAGAAGATGGCTATATCCTTTCTATTTTATTCTATTCTAATTTTTATTCTATTCTATTCCTTTATTTTCTACTCTATTTTATTGTGTTCTTTTATTTTCTATTCTATTTTGTTCTATTTTGCTCAATTCTTTTCTATTCTATTCTTTTATTTTATATTCTATTCTTTTTTGTTCTATTCTATTATTTTATATTCTGTTCAAATGTTAATTTATTCTATTTGAAATTCAAATTTCGGAAGAAGGCTATATTCTTTCTATTTTATTTTTTTTCTATTCTATTCTATGCTTTTCTATTCTATTGTATTATGTTTTTCTATTCTATTCTTTTCTATTGTATTCAAATTCAAATGTATTCTATTTGAAATTTGAATTTCAGAAGATGGCTATATCCTATTTTATTCTATGCTATTTTTTTATTCTATTCCTTTCTTTTTTTTTTACTCTATTTTATTCTGTTCTTTTATTTTCTATTCTATTTTGTTCTTTTTTACTCAATTATTTTCTATTATATTTATTTTCAATTCTATCCCTGTATTCTGTTCTGTTTTACTTTATTTTCTATTCTATTTTATTCTCTTTGGAAATTCAAATTCAAATGTAATTTGAAAACTAATCAAATCCAAAAACTATTCCAATCTGATTTGAAAACTATTCAAATTCAAATGTCGTCCAAAATTTTGTTTTGTTATTTCGGATTCGTCTGAATTCATTATTATTGTATTTCGGAAATTCAGATACATCCGAATAACAAAACATTTGTCCAAATTTACCCGCGATGCACCCATCCCCCAATCCAAAGATCGGTGGCGGGTGCCGACATCGCTTTACTCCAGGACAGGTAAGTGTCCTATTATTAAAAGTCAGCTGCTACTGTATGTGGAGCTGCTGACTTTTAATTTTTTTTTTTCCATGGCGGACCTCCGCTCTAAGCTGCAATATAATACATTTTTGGTTTTGGGTTTAGATACACTTCAAGGTAGAATTCTGACACAGAATGTCATTTTTAGGGAACAGAAATTGGGAATACTATCAAATATAAACAACGCATTTCATTTTACTGGTGGAAACATTTCGGCGAAATTGTAGCCAAAGCTGGAACTGTAGGCCGGTAACTCTCCCTGTCTGCTTTGTACTCGGTAAGAAATATGGCCCTGGAAATTGATTTCATACAGGTGTATACATATTATACAATAAGGCCCACTTATGGATTATGACATTTGACAAAAGGTGACTGTGTCATCGCAAAGCCTTGATTCCACATTATTGCTTCCAGCTGGGCTGAGTATACAATTTGCAGGATGAAACTAAGGTCACAGTGCCTCGGAGAATAAGCCTTTCATCCTTTATGTTCCTTCCTGGTGGAGTACACAAAGAAACCACGCATTCAGGCCCTGTAAGGCTCTCTGTATATAGTAAATGTAACCACATTTCTGCAGAATAACTAAAGAGGGGCCATCACTCATTGCAAGATATACTACTTGTAAAGTGACACGTAGAAAGCTCGACTGACCACATGCCCTCTTTGTTAAAAGGGAGAATGTTTGCGTAACTTTGAAAATTTTCAGAGTGGAGGGCAAATGAGGATTTTAAGCTTAGTTGTTGGGTCTTTTTACTGAGGAATGGGGAATTCAGATCTTGGGCAAATGACAAAAAAAGTTTGAGCCCATGAGATGAAAGAACAGTTGGTAGCAATTTGCCAGCAACAGGCAACCATCACTAAAGAGAGCACCATCTGCATTAGAGAGCATCATCTCCACCTATGGCAATGTTACCTTGCTGGGCGAAATGTGTAAAGTCCTGGAGCAATGATGGAGTAACACATCAATGGTTTGGTTCCTTTCACTTTTCTGAGATTGTACATAGCTACATAGTTAGTCTGGTTGAAAAAAGACACAAGTCCATCCAGTTCAACCAATAAAAGGAAAAAAAAATATTTGTACGAGGGGAGGCCAATAAGTTCTTACCCTCACCAAGATCCAGATGTGCTAGGGATCTGAAATTTAGTCCACTAACTCTTCCTTATCTACATATCTACCTCCTATGGTTACACACTCCTCACATCTGTGGAACAGACCTTTAATGCCATCTGCGTAGAACAGGGTTTCTCAATCAGGGTTCCGTGGAACCCTAGGGTTCCTCCAGAGGTTGCTAGGGGTTCCTTGAGCAATGGTCAATTTCTACCTCTCAGATAAATTCCCACTGATACCATTGATCTTTTTAGCTATCTATAAGGGGTAATTCTTCCCAATGACCACAAGTGTAAGGAGCATTCTTCCCATTGACCATCACACTAATGTATCATGAGTTGAGATTTTTCATTTTTAGCAGGGGTTCCCCGAGACCTTAGAATTATTTCAAGGGTTCCTCGGTGTTGAAAAGGTTGAGAAAGGCTGATGTAGAAGTATGCAGATTTGGAGGAAAACCAGCTATTATCTTCAGTAATGACTGCCTAATCATTGTGGAAACATCTTCCCCGTAAATGTTTCTTCAGATTTGGAAACAGGTAGAAGTCCCAAGGTGCCAGGTCAGGTAAGGTGTATGGGGCAGAGATTCATAGCCACAATAGCAAGCAAAAGTGACAGTTTCTGTAGCTTGATGTGCAGGTTTTTTGGAAAGGTGTCAATAGCCAGGGAACCCAACGTGCAGCCACTTTGCTCATATGTAAGATGTTATGTAATATGTTGTAAACTGACCCCTTACTAATGTTCACTTCCCTAGCTAAGAAATGAATAGTCACATGTCCATCTTCAAGCACTAGCTACTCAACTTTCCACACCATACTTGGTTCTGTGGCAGTTGATGGATGACCTCCCCTTGGGTCATCCTGTATATTTGTGCCACCACACTTGAATTCTCTCTTTCATCATTTGACAGTCTCATATGATGGATGATCCTCTCCATACACAGCTGACATCTCTTCATGGATTATTTAGGCAGTTTTTACTTGAAGACGGAGGAACCGAATCACGACTCTGTATTCAACTTTATCCGGCACGACACCTACTCCATTTCTCTTGGCTCTAACTATAATTCACGTTGACCTACAAAAACAAAAAAAAGGCATGCATATTACTAAGATATCCACCTATAAACCTGCAGAATTTCAGATCCCTAGCACATTTAAATCATGGTGAGGGTAAGAACTTATTGGCCTCCCCTCGTATTTGCAGTTTTCCTAAGGAAGTCAATGGGCAAATCAACATTGTGTCAGTATAAAAGATAACTAAACCCAAGAACAAAAAACAAAAGGGTTAAGAGGTTTACCAGTCCTTAGCGATTCAGTTAGTTTTAATTTTTCTAGCCAGTGGCAGCTGGTGCTCAATATTTTCTTTACCTCATCCA
>BLSH010548817.1:233215-245108 GCA_018402905.1 Glandirana rugosa
TTAATACTAACCCCTGGATATTGAAGGGTATAAACCAATTTGTACATCTACCTAGTGACATTAAAACGTTATTAATAAATAAAGTGAAACAGAAGAAAGATCATAAAAACTTTGATCCAGACTTAATGATAGGGATTAATCAAGAGGCCTGGAAATATCTCATCTCCAATAACACCAAGAAAAAAGGAATCTCATTATTTTATAATTTGCTAGTATCCTCTCCACCCAAAGAAAAAACTGTAAATATGATTAAATGGGAAAGAGATGTAGGGAAAACATTTGCTTGGGAAAAATGGAATATAGCTATGTTGATTAACAGAAAAGCCTCTTCTTGCATAGAAAATTGGGAAAACGCACAGAAAATATTAAACAGATGGTATATCACCCCATTTAGACTATCAAAAATGTTCCCACTCACCTCCCCTGACTGTTGGAGATGTAATACACACAAAGGAAATTTAATTCATATCTTATGGGAATGCAAAACGCTAAAGAGTTTTTGGAAATCAATTTCCAACTTTATAGCCTCTCTTACAGGAAACTTAATGCATTTAACTCCAGAACTAGCACTTCTAGGAATTAATCTATCCCACTTCATATAGGACCATTGTAGCAAACATCCTGACAGTGGCAAGAATAACTATAGCTAAACTATGGAAAACAGTCCATGCCCCTAACCTATCCGAAGTTATTGGCAGACTCAACACAATTGCCCACTACGAATTTATGATAGCACAAAAAAATGGATCCACCATCAAATTCAATAAGATATGGAAAGAATGGATAATCCACCCTAGAGCATCACGACTCCTGAAATATAAGTTGAATTACTAGTAAGATATTGGGCTATATAACAATAAAATCTGGAATTTCCCATCAAATTAAATGGATATATTAAGTTCCTCACTTATTATTTAACACCTTAGTCCCATTTGCAGCATGTTCCCTTTGGGGCGAATGGGACTTCTTCAATAAGTAAGCTTAAGGAACAGTATATCATTACCACCTCAACGTAATGGCTGATCTTCTTCTTTTATTTAATGATTGTCTTCATTGTATACTCAGATGATTGTTCATATCCACCATCCTTGTTCTCTCTCTTCTCCCCTCCCTTTCTCTTTCTATTTTTTCTCTAGTTATTTAGAGCTAAATCTAAGCTATATCTAGTTAATACAGATATAAAATAACGTTTGAATGACAAAAAGCAGGATTATGGCAAATTTGTAGTCAAGAAAAAAAAAAAAAACTATATAACCTGTTTATACTTGTATTGTATTTGGAAAAACCAATAAACACTTTGAAACTGGAAATGTTAGAGATTAACACATTAAGGGCTCATTTAGATGTCTAAAGAAATTTGAGCACCCATTAACGCACCTAATGTGTTAAGATGTGTTATGGCTGCGTTTTTGATGCATTTGTGTTACTCTAAAAAGGACTTTCCAGACATCCTCCCCTCCCCCATCCCATGTTGGTTTTTAGTGTATAGATTTTTGTATTATCTTCTCGGATAGGTACATAGTTAGTCAGGTTGAAAAAAGAAACAAATCCATCTAGTTCAACCAGTATTAATTTTGACATCAAATTTCAATTTAGTTTTAGTTATAGTCTTTTGACTAAAATGCCATTTTAGTTCTGGTCGTATTTTAGTCATCTGAGTTATTTTAGTTTTAGTCATATTTTAGTCCACTAAAATATCCAGTACATTTTAGTCCACTAAAATCGAATGGGTTTAGCTAAATTGGAGTGCTTTATTTCTTTAGAACTGCCAAACATTATATACTCCTGGAGTAAAAAACTAATAACATCTTATTATTTATGCTATTAAAATTTACAGACACAGATTTCGCCATTGTGATATAAATTCAATTTAGTTTTAGTTATAGTCTTTTGACTAAAATGCCATTTTCGTTTTAGTTGTATTTTAGTCATCTGAATTGTTTTAGTTTTTGTCATATTTCAGTCGACTAAAATAGTATTAATTTAGTCAACGAAAATATTTTAGTCAATGAAATTAACACTAAGTTCAACCAATAAAAGAGAAAAAAAAATCTTAAAACCCAATATACACAATCTATACCCACAGTTGATCCAGAAGTAGGCGAAAAACTCAAGCAAAGCATGATCCAATTTGCCATAGTGGGGGGGGGGGGGGATTCCTTCCTGATCCCCAGAGAGACAATTAGAAACATAGAAACAGAGTGACGGCAGAAAAAGACTGAGTAGTCTATCAAGTTTTTTTTTGTTCGTTTATTTTTTGTTTCTTTTTTTTGTTTTTGTTTTTGTTTTTTTTGTTTCTTTTTTCCCATTAACCTCGTTATCTGACTATAGATTTATGTTTATCCCAAACATGTTTGAAGCCATTTACTGTTGAATGTCTCACAACCTCTGTTGGTGGTTTATTCCAATCATCAACCACCCTTTCAGTAAAATAATACTTTCTAAGATTAGTTTTGAACTTCCCCCCAGTTAGTTTGAGGTCCCCGTGTTCTGGATTTTGGTTTCATATTGAAAAGACCTTATTCACCCCCTTGATGTATTTAACCCCTTCCCGCCCGGCGTATAGAGAAATGACGTCCGTTCATTATCCTGACTGGATGTCTATTGACGTCCTCAGGATAATCCGCGATCGCGCGCCCCTGGGGTCGCGCATCGCGGCGATCGGTGGTGCCGTGGGTCTGGCTGACCCCCCGCATTACCGACCGAGGTAAAAGGCTTCGATCCGAAGCCTTTTACCATGTGATCAGCTGTGACCAATCACGGCTGATCACAGTGTAAATAGGAAGAGCCGTTGATTGGCTTTTCCTCTGCTCAGGTCTGCAGACCTGAGCAGCGGAGAGCCGATCGGCTGCTCTCCTGACGGGGGGGCTGCGCTGAACATTTATCAGCGCAGCCACCCTCAGGATCACCCCACTGGACCACCAGGGAGCCGGATCAGGGCCACCAGGGAGCCCCCCCCCCGCTGGACATCACACCCAGGCCGCCCAGGACCACCAGGGAATGAAATCAGAGGCCACCCAGGACCACCAGGGAGCCCCCACTAGACCACCAGGTAAGGGCATTATTGTGCACTGTTAGGGATGGCACTGTGCCCATGTATGATGTCTGCCAGTGCCATCCCTAACAGTGCTTGTTGCACCTGTGCCCACCACTGCCACCTATAATTGCCCACCTGTGCCCACCTGTGACACCTATCAGTGCCCACCTGTGTCACCTATCAGTGCCCACCTTTGCCATCTAAAAGTGCCCACCTGTGCCACCTAAAAGTGCCCACCTGTGCCACCTAAAAGTGCCACCTATCAGTGCCCACCAGTGCCCAGTGCCACTTATCAGTGCCGCCTATGAGTGTCCATCAGTGCCACATATCAGTGCCACGTATCAGTGCCTGTCACTGTTGCTTGTCAGTGCCGCCCATCAGTGCTGTATATGTGCCCCATCATCAGTGCAACCTTATCAGTGCCACCTCATCAGTGCCAATCTGTACTGCCTCATCAATGCCCGTCAGTGTAGCCTCATCAGTGCCCATCAGTGTAGCCTCATCAGTGCCCGTCAGTGAAGGAGAAAATGTACTTTATACAAACTTTTGTGAGAGAAACAAGAAAAATGTTTTTTTTTTTCAAATTTTCGGTCTTTTATTTTTCTATAGCGCAAAAAATAAAAAACGCAGGGGTGATCAAATACCACCAAAAGAAAGCTCTATTTGTGGGAACAAAATGATAAAAACTTTGTTTGGGTACAGTATCGCACGACCGCGCAATTCTCATTCAAATCCCAACAGCACTGGAAGCTGAAAATTGGTCTGGTAGGGAAGTGTTCTAAGTGCATAGTATTGAAGTGGTTAAAGGTATCAATCATGTCTCCCCTCTCCCTTCTTTCCTCCAGACTGTACATATTAAGTTCCTGAAGTCGCTCTTGATATGTTTTATCCCCCAGACCTTTCACCATTTTTGTTACCCGTCTCTGAACTCGTTCTATCTTATCAATATCTTTTTGTAAGTGAGGTCTCCAGAACTGGACATAGTATTCTAAGTGAGGTCTCACTAAAGATCTATATAGAGGAATCAGAACCTCCTTCCTCCTGCTGGTGATCCCTCTACTGATACATCCCAGAATTCTATTTGCTTTTCCCACTGCCTGGTCACACTGTTTGCTCATTTTGCAATCATCTGAAATAAGCACCCCAAATCTTTTTCTTCTGTAGTGCTGGCTAACACTGTACCCCCAATGCTGTACTCTCTAAGCGGATTCTTTTTCCCTAGATGCATTATTTTACATTTAGAAATATTGAACTGCAGTCTCCACTGCTTTGACCAATCTTCCAGCAATGCCAAATCATGTTCCATGTTATAGACACCTCCAGGGATATCAACCCTATTACACACCTTTGTATCATCAGTAAAGAGACATACATTGCCCAGCAAACCTTTAGTTATATCACTTACATAAAGGTTAAATAGAACAGGACCCAATACAGAGCCTTGTGGTACCCCACTAGTGACTGGTCTCTGTTCTGAGTGAACCCCATTTACAACCACACTCTGGGATCTATCCTTTAGCCAACTGCATATCCACTGAACCACCCAAGGGTTAAGTCCCAGCTTGTACAACTTTTGTATCAGATCATTATGTGGAACTGTGTCAAATGCCTTGCTGAAATCAAGATACGCTATGTCCACAGCACCACCCTGATCCAAAACACTGGTAATATAGTCAAAGAATTCAATCAGATTTGTCTGGCACGATCTGCCCTCAGTAAAGCCATGTTGCTTTGGGTCCAGCAAGCTGTGTATTTTTAGGTGATCAATGATCCTTCTTTTCAGAAGTGATTCCATTACCTTGACTACAATTGATGTTAAACTCACTGGCCTGTAATTGCCAGCTTGTACCTTGCTGCCCTTCTTGTGGATAAGTACAATATTAGCTATCCGCCAGTCATGGGGAACTTCTCCTGTTAGAAGAGAATGATTAAAAAGATCTGTTAATGGTCCAACATCTATATCTTGAAGTTCTCTTAGAACTCTGGGATGAATACCATCAGGGCCCATTGCTTTATTAAGCTTTAACCGAGCCATTTCCTCAGCTACCTCTGTCTCCAAAAATCCTAGAAATGAAACATCATTACTAGAACCAATATGATTCCCTAACTTGTTATCAACAATTGGTATTTGTACATGTTGATCATATGCCCCTTAATTTCCTCTTCTCAAGAGAGAATAAATTCAGTTCCTCTAATCTTTCCTCATAGCTGAGTTCCTCCATGCCTCTTATTAGTTTGGTTGCCTTTCTCTGCACTTTCTCCAGTTCCCCGATATCCTTCTTGAGAACTGGTGCCCAAAACTGAACTGCATATCCCATATGAGGTCTTACTAATGATTTGTACAGGGGCAAAATTATGTCTCTCTCGCTCTCTCTCTGGAGTCCATACCTCTCTTAATACAAGAAAGGACTTTGCTCGATTTGGAAACTGCAGCTTAGCATTGCATGCTATTATTAAATTGGTTGTAAAGGCAATGCATTCTATGCAGTAAGAAAAAAAAAACTTCTGTGTTCAGCAGCCTCTCTCAGCCCCCCTAATACTTACCTGAGCCCCATCTTGATTCAGCGATGTGAAAGAGAGCCTTGACTGTGCGGGACTCTCCCTCCTCATTGGTTGAGACACACAGCAGTTGCCATTGGCTTCCGCTGCTGTCAATCAAAGTCACTGTGCCAATGGGGGGGAATCAGCGCTCCTTGCTGGAACGGAGGACTCCCGCGCATGCACGGGAGTGACGTCATCACAGCTCCGGCGGGAAGAAACGCCAAAGGGACATGTCAGCTCCCTCGGCGGGAGACGATGCAGGCACTTCAATCTAAGGCAAATATTTCATTATACGCTAGTATACGGTGCATACTAGCTCATTATGCCTTTGCCTTACAGGTTTTGTTTTTTTTGTTTTTTCATCCAGGGCATACAACCGCTTTAAGGTGATAAAACTTAGTCTTAGTGACTAAGACTGTTGCCGAAACCCGTTGAGTGTTTTTCTTGTCACTTTATTTAACCAACCATTAAAATCACTATATGGACTACAGAGTTGCCTTTTTTTGTCTGTGGAACACTGAAGAAAGGTTGAATAGCCACACTTCCAAATCACGATCCTTTATTGATTAAAAGAGCAGTGGACAGTACAGGTGAACCACTGAGCCCAGCTAACACGTTTCGCACTAGTCACTAGCGCTTACTCATAGCATGGCCAATAAAGAATTGTGATTTTGAAGTTCGGCTATTCAACCTTTCTTTGGTGTTCCATGTTCATTGCAAACGTCAGCCTGCACCCAACAGTATGCAGATTCAGCTGCTATCCATGGAGTTGTAATTGTCCTGTAGTGGGTGTGTCTTGTTTATCTTTTTTTGGTCTGTGCTGTAGTGTGTAAGGACACACTGAGCCTGAGCACCTGAAAAAGGATCTTGCAGATTGGACTGGGAGTTCCCCATTGTGTGCGCTGTCTCTCTTCATACTCATTACTTCAACCTATGCTTACTTATGAAACCCCTTGCAGAAGCCTGTCCTTGACCAGTTGATGGGGTGCAAGACCTGTTGAGTACATCCAAGGCTGCCACATTTTAAAAAAAAAGTAGGTACATTCCTGTGTTGGTATGTATGTTTTTCTCATATCAACATAGTGTTAACCTGTTCAATTCACTGGCTTCTAGTGGGTATCTGAGGTGGTATCCAATAGCGGACTATTCATTTGCGAGCAAGATTATTATTTATTATTATTATACAGGATTTTATATAGCTCCACCAGTTTGCACAGTGCTTTACAATATTAGGGTAGACAGTATAATTACAATACAATTCAATACAGGAGGAATCAGAGGGCCCTGCTCGTTAGAGCTTACAATCTAAGAGGGAGGGTTAAATGATACGAAAGGGCAATAACTGCGGGGGATGAGCTGATTGAGAAAAAGAGGAGTGTAGTTAGGTGGTGGCAGGATAGGCTTCCCTGAAGAGAAACGTTTTCAGGGATCGCTTGAAGGTGGATAGATTTGGGGACATTCTGACCGATTGGGGTAGGGAGTTCCAGAGGATTGGAGAGGCTCGGGAGAAGTCTTGGAGGCGAGTATGAGAGGAGGTGATGAGGAAGCTGGAGAGCAGGAGGTCTTGGCAGGAGCGAAGAGGAAGGTTAGGTTGGTATTTTGAGACTAGGTTGGTGATGTAGCTGGGAGCAGAGTTGTGGATGGCTTTGTAGCTGATTGTTAGTATTTTGAATTTAATTTGTTGGGCGAGTGGCAGCCAATGGAGGGATTGGCAGAGAGGGGTGGCAGACGTTGAACGGTTTGTAAGGTGGATGAGTCTGGCAGTGGCATTCATGATGGACTGGAGAGGGGATAGTCTATTTAAAGGTAGGCCAGTGAGGAGGGAGTTGCAGTAGTCGAGGCGAGAGATGACCAGGGAGTGAATCAGGAGCTTGGTGGTTTCATTGGTTAGGAAGGGACGTATTTTAGAGATGTTGCGGAGATTGAGGCGGCAAGCCTTAGAAAGTGATTGGATGTGGGGCCAAAAGGAGAGTTCAGAGTCCAGGATAACACCAAGCACCCTGACATGTGGGGATGGGTGGATGGTTGTGCCATTGCTCTTGACAGAGAAGTTGGGGGAAATGGCACGTAGGGGAGGAAATATTATGAGTTCAGTTTTGGACAAGTTGAGTTTGAGAAAGTGGTGTGACATCCAGGCAGAAATGTCTGTTAATAAGCTAGTGATACGTGAGGAGACTGATGGGGTGAGTTGGGGGGTGGAGAGGTAGATATGGGTATCGTCAGCGAAGAAATGATATTGAAAGCCATGGGAGGCTATCAGCCGACCCAGGGAAGAGATGTATATTGAAAATAAGAGAGGTCCAAGAACAGAACCTTGGGGGACCCTGACAGAGAAGGGAAGAGGAGAGGAGGATGTAGAATTGTACATTATGCTGAAGGTGCGATGGGATAGGTAGGACAGTAGCCACTGAAGAGCACAGTCATGGAGACCGAGGGAGTAAAGTTTTTTGAGGAGGAGGGGGTGGTCGACAGTATCAAAGGCAGCCGAAGGGTCCAGGATTAGAAGTACAGAGTAGTGTCCATTGGTTTTTGCGGTTAGTAGGTCATTTGTGAGTTTAAGAAAGGCAGTTTCTGTGGAGTGTTGAGGGCGAAATCCAGATTGAAGGGGGTCCAGAAGGTTATTCTTAAAAAGGTAGTCACTCAGTTGGTTGTAGACTAGGCGTTCAAGGACTTTGGAGGAAAAGGGGAGCAAGTAGATAGGGCGCAGATTGTTTAGATCGGTAGGGTCCAGGGATGCTTTTTGAGTATGGGGGTGACCAATGCATGTTTTAGAGCATTGGGGAAGATGCCAGAAGAGAGGGAGAGATTGAAGATGTGAGTTAGAGAGTGCAGGATAGAGTCAGAAGGTGAGCGTAGTATTTAAGAGGGAATAGGGTCCAGTGGACAGGTGGTTAGGTGGGCGTTAGAAAGGAGTTTAGCAACCTCGTTTATAGTAGTAGGTTTGAACAAGGATAGTGTCGATTTTGCTTGTTGACATGGGGTGTTAACTGGGGAGGATGCCTGTAGAGTGGAGATTTTGTCACGAATTGTGTCAATCTTGCTTTTGAAGTGGTTAGCAACCTCCTGGGCAGTGAGTGAGTTAGTGGGCGGAAGCAGTGGAGGACGAAGTAGGGAATTGAAGGTAGATAAGAGTTGGCGGGGACTGGATGAGAAGGTGTTAATAAGAGTGGTAAAATAGGTCTGCTTGGCAGTGTGGAGGCGAGAATTGTATTTATGGAGGGCAGATTTGTATTTGTTGAAGTCTTTGAGAGACTTAGTCTTGTGCCACAGACGCTCAAGGGCGCGACTACGCTTTTTGAGGTTCCTGGTGTCGTCTGTTTGCCAGGGTTGTAGGGGTCGAGGCCTGATTTTGTGTGTGGTGAGGGGAGCAAGCTCATCCAGGATAAAGCAGTCATAGCACTGCTAAATGTTCTTGTGGTGTAAGCGATTCCTCCTCAAGGGCACTCAATAAACATACTAAAGGGTCATGCAGGAGACGGAATTGAAATGCTCGCCAGATTGTGGTGATAATACTTGACCAATAGCGGAATAATTTGGGACACCTCCAGAGCATATGTATCAAGTCTCCATTTTATCTCTCCCATTTCGGACACAATGGAGAACTCCTGTTACCCCACCTATGAAGCTAAACTGGCGTCCTATACAGCCTATGCAGGAGGTAAATATGGGAGAGTTTTTGGGAAGCCGTAAACAACACAAGCGGGGCAGAGGTTAGACATAAGTCCCATATGTCCCCATCTATAGGCCCCAAATCCTTTTTCCAGCCTTTTCTACACTGAAGTTTAGAAGCATCATGTGTGGATTGAAGGAGAATAGACTACCCGCTAGAAATCAATCCTCTTATCTTTTTAAAATAGAATTCCATGCAAAATGGATGTTCAGCGTATATACGTATGACATTACATACCTGAGCCTGAACTGCATGCCTAAGTTGTAGGTACTTATAGAACTGGGTGTGATGAAGCGCAAACTCCCTTTGTAAATCTGAAAAGGACTTAAACACTGAACCAGAATATAACTGAACTATATAAATAATACCCGTTTTTCCCAGTCCTCCCAGTCCTGGTAGCTTGAGTAATTCTGTAAAGTTGAAGTTACGCCATATGGGGGTGTAGGGACAACTGCCTTGAATACTCATGAGTATTTGACATATAACCATAAGGTATTTAATCTAAGAATCTTCAGAAGGTCGGACTGTAAGTGTGAAAAACCTGCCTCCAAAAAGGTGAGAGCTGGACTGGGTGATCCCCAATGCACCAGTGGGTTACATACAGGATCTAAAGCGTCCTTAATGCACCACGCCCCTAAATGTTGAATTTGAGAGGCAATATAATAATGTCTGGAGAGAACAGCAAGACCACCCCGATCCTTCCCAAACTGTAATGTGGATAAGCTGATTCTGGCTGTTTAATTGCACCATATCAGAGCCCTAAATTGAGAGTCAATTTGGGAGAACCATTTGCGTGGTATCCAAACAGGTGATTTATGAACCACGTATAGGAGTTGGGGAGCCCACACCATTTTAATAAGGTTAACTCTACCAACTATTGACAAAGGGAGTTTGGACCAGACCAGTGGTGGCCCATCCATTAGGGCCGCAGGGGTGCCACCCCCCCATCCAAGCATCCGGTCCCCTCATCTACATGCGGGGCCAGATGCATGGATTCCAGTGAGGATTTTTTTTTGAAGCACGTTATTAGAGCCAGAGGCTCTAATAAGCTTTACCACTTCAATACTATGCACTTAGAACACTTTCCTACCACACCAATTTTCAGATTTCAGCGCTGTTGCGCTTTGAATGACAATTGTTCAGTCATGCGATGCTGTACCCAAACAAATTTTTTATAATTTTGTTCCCAGAAATAGAGCTTTCTTTTGTTGTTATTTAATCAGTTTTTATTTTTTATGCTACAAATAAAAAAGATCGAAAATTTTGAAAAAAAATATCTCTCTTTCTGTCACAAAACTTTGTAAATAAGTAAATTTTCTCCATCACTGATGGGCACTGATGAGGCTACACTGACGGGCACTGATGAGATGGAACTGATTGGCACTGATGAGGCGGCACTCATGAGGAGGCACTTCTATGCAGCAATGATGAGCACTGTTAGGCGGCACTGATAAGCAGCACTGACAGGCACTGATATGCAGCACTGATGGGCACTGATATGCAGCACTGATGGACACTGATAAGCGTCACTGATTGGCACTCATAGGTGGCACTGGGCACTGATAGGTGGCACTGATGAGCACTGATAGGTGGCACTGGTAGGTGGCACTGGTGGGCACTGATATGTGGTACTGGTATGCACTGATGGGGGCACTGGTATGCACTGATAGGGGCACTGGTGGGCAGATGCACTGATAGGGGCCCATTACCTGGTGGTCTAGGGGGGTATCTGAAGGTGGCACTGAGTGCCATCCATATTGGGCACTATGCCTCTTACCTGGTGGTCTAGGGTGGTCTCCCTGATGGTCCGGATGAGCTCCCTGGTGGTCCCTGGTCAGCTCTCTGGTAGTCCTGGGTGGGCACATCCCTGGTGGTCCCTGGGCAGGCTCCCTGGTGGTCTAGTGTGGTGATCCTAGGGGGGGCTGTGCTGATAAACCATCAGCATAAACACCCCCTGTCAGGAGAGCAGCCGATCGGCTCTCCGCTGCTCAGGTCTTCAGACCCGAGTACAGGAAAAGCCGATAAACGGCTTTCCTGTGTTACACTGTGACCAGCAGTGATTGGTCACGGCTGATCACATGGTAAAGTGCTTCTGATGGTAGCGCTTTACCGACATCGGTAATGTAGGAGGTCAGACTGGCCCCCCCCACACCACTGATCCCCGCAATGCACCTCCCCCCCGGCATGTTATCCTGAGGACGTCATATGACGCCCAGTCAGGATAACTCAGCCACTTCACGGCCGTCATTTGGCATATGTCTTACTGCCGGCACTTCACCGACTCAATAGGACTGACCCGCAGTATACTGCAGGAGTCCTATTGTACGGCCCCCCCTCCACGTAACGCCCCTAGTCACCACACCCCCCCCGGTCAGACTGGAGGATGTAATGGCTACAGCCATTTCGCGATGGTAGTCTTCGTGAAATGGTACACTAGTCGGCACTGGTTAGTGACGACCAGTGTCACATTGTGTCCTTTCGGCAAATAGCCGAAAAGGACATGAGCCCAGACTTCTGGACTCGTCGCCTCTCGGCTAGCCGACGAGAGGACTGTCCCCCACAAATACGACTACCAAATAGTCGTGTCGGGGGGGATCCTAGTGGTGTGATCTGGTGGTCCCTCGGACGGGTCCCTGGTGGTCCCT
>BLSH010548817.1:245118-263376 GCA_018402905.1 Glandirana rugosa
ATGTCTTACTGCCGGCACTTCACCGACTCAATAGGACTGACCCGCAGTATACTGCAGGAGTCCTATTGTACAGCCGTGCGTGGGCCCCCCACGTAACGCCCCTAGTCACCACACCCCCCGGTCAGACTGGGGGATGTAATGGCTAGAGCCATTTCGCGAAGGTAGTCTTCGTGAAATGGTACACTAGTCGGCACTGGTTAGTGACGACCAGTGTCACTTTGTGTCCTTTCGGCAAATAGCCGAAAAGGACATGAGCCCAGACTTCTGGACTCGTCACCTCTCGGCTAGCCGACGAGAGGACTGTCCCCCACAAACACGACTACCAAATAGTCGTGTCGGGGGGGATCCTAGTGGTGTGATCTGGTGGTCCCTCGGACGGGTTGATCCCCGCAATGCACCCCCCGGGTGCGTGCCGACATGTTATCCTGAGGACGTCATATGACGCCCAGTCAGGATAACTCAGCCACTTCACGGCCGTCATTCTGTATACGGTGGTCGGGAAGTAGTTAAAAAAAAGGTAGGCTCAGGAGCACCAGCCGCCACTGGACCAGACAGAGCATTTAGTACAAAAATTACGAAGCAATGGCAGCTGATTCAGTTCAGTACATTGCAAAGGATCTGGGGTAATCTGTATACCTAGGTATCGGAACAAGGAGAATATTCTTACTGATTTAGCACAAACCGGTATAGGAGCAGAGGTTGGATCTAACGGCATAAGGACTGATTTACTCCAATTAATGGAAAATCCAGATAGCGCACCAAAATGATCAATCAACATCATTGCATGATTATTAGTATATCATCTGCATATAGCGAGATAACATCCTCCCGAGGGTTTCGTATCTGGATCACTTTTGATAGGTCCTGATCACTGCAGACCAGGAAAATCCCACGAGAGATGTAGTTTTGGAGATGCTCTGACCCAGTCCCTCAAATCCTTATGCTTGCCTGTTTTTTGTGATTAGTGTTACTAATACAATACGTAATATAATATGTAATATAATATGTAATATAATTTGTATGTACTATGAAAATAGTTCATCTGCCCCCTCCCTCCCTCAGTGCCCAAAGCTTATAAATCTTCTTTATACATTAAAATACTGCCACTATATACCTTTTTGGCTGATCTGTATACCACGGTCACATGATAAACTGCAGAGTCTCTAGTAATTGAAAGCCGACAGCTTCTTCATGATAACTTTATTGTGGCATCAAAAGCAGTAAAAACATCCAAAACCTATGTGTTTCGGCCTAGGCCTTCAAACACTGCAGGGTCAGCCTGAGTGCTCAGTTTTCAGGTAGGAGGAGATTTCCACTAGAGACTGTATACACGTCCACATGTGTGATGTCAATATCATGTGACCTGGCTAGCTCTGAGAACAAGGAGATGTTCTCTCCAGCAATAGAGACTAAACTGAGCATGTGCAGGTTTACTACCCTGACTGTGTATTATCTGGCCTTGCCAAGAGAGACAGTACAGGAGGGGAGGATCTGTCCATACAGGATCAAAGAGCCTTTTACACAATGCAGAGGATTAACCCCTTAAAGCGGTTGTATACCCTCCAAAGGGATTTTTACCTACAGGTAAGCCTATAATATGGACCTGCACGGTTTAGGAGATATTCTCCCTGCAAGCAGCATGCGGCGTGTATGTCCTGGCGCATGAGCCGTGATGTCGCATAGCGCCGGACCTTGCCGGAAAGACAGGCTCCCGCGCACATGCGCCGGAGTGACGTCTCGCGGCTCTGGCCAGTCACACCGCCGGAGCCGCATACCTGGAAGCAAGATCTGAGGGAAGATGTCTGCTCCCTCAGAGGGGGCCAAGCAGCCCTGATGGATCTTCGTTCCAAAGTGAGTATTTCATAATGAGCTAGTATGCGGTGCATACTAGCTCATTATGTTATTGTCTTGCAGGTTTTTTTTTTTCCCTGTTGCCTGGGTATACAACCGCTTTAAGTTCGACAGTGAGTATAACAAGAATGCTATTCTGCAAATACAGACAGATTTTACGGTTGTGGATTTAGTAACACTTTAACTTCAGGGACAGCATGTTCACTTTCTGCTTACTATATCCCACCCACTTTCAGGTGCCACTGTCATGAAATAATCAATGTTTTCAGTTTACCCTCAGTGGTCATAATGTTATGGCTGACCAGTGTATAAGATGATCGGGTTTAATTATAGAGTACTTGAAGATATGCTGGTCCACATAACATGGTATGCTCTGTCACCACATTTATAAACAGGTTCATGGTCATAAATGTCTAAACTGGGTAAAAATAATTTGTTGGTAAACCAGAAATGTTTAAAATTAGTTACAAAACCCTGAAGGCGATATCAGGACACGCTTGTCATTCCAAGGTTGGATTTTTATGGTCTTGTGAAGTAAATAAGGCTTATTGCTGAGCAGCGCTATACATAGAAATACATATTGTTACACATTGGGATCTGTAGGGCGATTACATTTATGGTTCCAAGATAGCCCCTCATCTGTATGGAGATATCGGTTCCGATTCAGGCACTAGGTGCCGTCTGGGCTTTGAGTAACTTAAAAGCAAACATTTGCCAGCCTATTCCTGACTTTTACCTTCTTCATAATCTGTGGTTTCTGTGGGCTGCTGACAGCAAGAAATATGGATTTTCTTATGTTGGAAGACATCGGAGAGGTAGATTGTAAACTGAGATATAACGCAGCCCTCTGTGCAATGCTGAAGTTGTCATGGGTCATACTATGTGAAATACACCATTAAGGAATAGGCACAGCTGTAAGGGATCTAGGGAAAGTTCAGTCAAGACTGAGCAAGTTTCGGTATATCACATAATAACCGAATCCTCATACCAGCATACTTATATAGGTTCTGGGATTTGTCAGGATGCAGCGGAGTCTCTGTCTGGACTCCTAGTAGCCCTAGACATACACCCACTGACCACTTTATTAGGTACACCTGTTCAATTGCTTGGTAACACAAATTGCTAATCAGCCAATCACATGGCAACAATTCTATACATTTAGGCACCTAGACGTGGTGAAGATGACTTTCTGAAGTTGAAACCGAGCATCAGAATGGGCAATAAAGGGGATTTAAGTGACTTTGAACGTGGCATGGTTGTTGGTACCAGACGGCCTGGTCTGAGTATTTCAAAAACTGCTCATCTACTGTGATTTTCACACACAACCATCTCTCAGGTGTACAGAGAATGGTCCGAAAGAGAAAATATCCAGTGAGCAGCAGTTGTGTGGAGGAAAATGCCTTGTTGATGTCAGAGGTTAGAAGAGAATGGGCAGTCTGGTTCGAGATGATAGAAAGGCAACAGTAACTCAAATAACCATCTCATTACATCCAAGGTATGCAGAATATCATCTCTGAATGCACAACACATCAAACCTTACAGCAGATAGGCTAGGGCAGCAGAAGACCACACCGGGTGCCACTCCTGTCAGCTAAGAACAGGAAACTGAGGTTACAATTCGCACAGGCTCACCAAAATTGGACAATAGAAGATTGGAAAAACGTTGCCTGGTCTGATGAGTCTCAATTTCAGCTGCAACATTCAGATGGTAGGGTCAAAATTTGGTGTAAACATGAAAGCATGGATCCATCCTGCCTTGTATCACCGGTTCAGGCTGGTGGTGGTGGTGTAATGGTGTTGGGGATATTTTCTAGGCACACTTTGGGCCCCTTAATACCAAATGAGCATGGTTTAAATGCCAGGGCCTACCTGAGTATTGTTGCTGACCATGTCCATCCCTTTATGACTGCAGTGTCCCCATCTTCTGATGGCTCCTTCCAGCAGGATAATGCACCATGTCACAAAGCCCCAATCATCTCACCACTGGACAATGAGGTCACTGCACTCCAATGGCCTCCACATTCATCAGATCTCATCCAATAGAGCACCTTTGGGATTTGGTGGAACGGGAAATTTGAATCATGGATGTGCAGCCGACAAATCTGCAGCAACTGCGTGATGCTATCGTGTCACTATGAACCAAAATCTCTGAGGAATGTTTCCAACACCTTGTTGAACCTATGCCACGAAGAATGAAGGGAATTCTGAAGGCAAAAGGGGATCCAAGCCGGTACTAGCAAGGTGTACCTAATAAAGTGGCTGGTGAGTGTATATTTTCATCTAATGCCTAGCTCCCCCATAACAAACGAAAATGCAAATGAAAAATATTTGAAAATGTATACATTTTGTGGACCTTGAATTATAATACAAGACTCGATTTAACTGCTTCATGTGCAGATCCTGATGCTCATTCATAGGCTTGTGTGTGGCAGAGAAGTAGGACACCAGGTCCTGGTCTGGTGCTAGAGTTAGCAGTGGAAGGGGTGGTGAGATTGAAAGAGGTGAGATGCTGTTTACCTACATGACTCACACAGACTTCACGGTATATGCTATGTTGCTTTCCTGACCCCAGCACTGTATACACTATTTTGTACATTATACTTCTAACCAGAGTTGTGCAAACACCTGAATGTTCGGGTTCGGCGGGTTTGGACGAAATTCGCGGAAACGTTCGGGTTCGGTACCGAACGTTACCTGAACTTGACCCCGGACTCCGAACCCCATTGAAGTCAATGGGGACCCGAACTTTTCAGCACAAAAATGGCTGTAAAAAAGTCCTGGAAAGTGCTAGAGGGCTGCAAAAGGAAGAAAATGGGAGATGTTATTAGATCTGTAATCTGTCCCTCAAAGCAGTAGTAATCTCTACCTAGTCCAGTAGCAGATTGTTCTGTAATCAGATCGTTCTGTAATGCAGGATGAGAGATCGTTCTGTAATCAGATCGTTCTGTAATGCAGGATGAGAGATCGTTCTGTAATCAGATCGTTCTGTAATGCAGGATGAGATGTTATAGATCTACAATCTGTCCCTCACAACAGTAGTAGTAATCTCTACCTAGTTATTATCACTGCAATCTGTCCCTCACAGCAGTAGTAGTAATCTCTACCTAGTTATTATCACTGCAATCTGTCCCTCACAGCAGTAGTAGTAATCTCTACCTAGTTATTATCATTGCAATCTGTCCCTCACAATCTGTCCCTCACAGCGCCGGCAGCATCCTCTCCCTACACTAACCTGAGAGCATGTGACATGCAGCACTGTGACTCCAGCCTCATATAGAGGCTGGGTCACATGATGCACTGGCCAATCACAGCCATGCCATTAGTAGACATGGCTGTGATGGCTTCTAGGGAAACCAGTGAAATGCTTGTTGATTGGCTGCCCTGCAGTTATTCAACATGCGTGATAAAATACCAGAGCCCAGAACCCGAACCCGGACTTTTTCTCAAACGTTCGGGTTCGGGACACGGACACCCGGAAGTTCGGTATGGACCCGAACGTTACAGTTCAGGTTCGCTCAACACTACTTCTAACCCGTGCACTGCATTCACTATGTTGAATGGTATAATCCTTACCCCTGCACTGTACACATGTTGTACATTAAACTTCTGACCCTGCACTGCATTCACTGTGCTATACATTATACACCTGACTCCTCTTCTGCATTCACTGTGTTGTACATTATACTCCTGACCCATACACTGCATTCACTGTGCTATTCATTATACTCTTGATCCCTGCACTGCATTCACTGTGCTGTACATTATACACCTGACTCCTGTTCTACATTCACTGTGTTGTATATTATACTCCTGACCCATGTACTGTATTCACTGTGATGAACATTATACTCCTGACTAGGGATTTTAAGTTTTAGAAACATTTGAAGGTTTGCTTCCAGTATGAACAGAAGCCCTAGCCCAAAACATGAAATACAAAACTATTATTTGTCCACCACATTTCACACTTGTGTAGCGTTACACTGAAGGAGCCACTATAAAGATGCCCAGGGTTCTTTTTCCAGAACAGTTGCCCCACAGCCAGGCAAACGGTCACAGTCACTATTCATCAGGAAGGGGGTCTGAGACCCGTCACCCGATTGGCTGAAAGGACAGGCGATCCTATTGGATGCCTAGCACCTAGGAGGAGGAGATGCACAAAAGCCACCACGATGGAGGAGAGGAGAGAGCAGGAGCAAAGGAGCCGTTGCCCACAGCCCGCCGCCCGTCACCCGCTACCTTAATGGGGTAAGTCGGTCCGACAGAAAGGGGGTGGTTACTTGCCTGCCCCCCCCCCCCAAAAAAAACACCAGCCGCCAGTGGTTTGACCCATTCTCCTGCCGGTGTTAGTTAGTAGACACACCTCTTGATAGGTTCCTGTATACAATGGGGACTGTATTGGTGGGTTCTCTGAATTGAATTCTGCACAACTGCTGTTGCAATGATTAGGTGATCACACTCTCTTTTTGTTTTATTTAGATTTTTTTATATTACAAAGAATGCAAAGGAGGAGACAGAACACACAAAAGAGGTATAGAAAGGCCTCAGATAAAAACGGAAACAGAGTCTAGAATCATGGCAAGATGATCTCACAGTTGGAGGATTCAAGACACAAAGAATCCAGGGACTGACTATAACTAAAATATCCCTTTTGTGTGTCAGCAGTGCACATGGCCTAAATAGCAACTACAACAATTATAAGGGATATCCATATTCTTTGGACCATTTCCTGAAATGGGTCAACATCTAGTATACTTTATCTTAACATTTGAAGAGATGGATCTTTCTGTTGATACTGAGGATGGAAGAGGGAAAAATAAGGCAGCAGAGTGGCAGGAATGCCATAAAGACACTAGATATATGGAAGAGAGCAAAAAACTCATAGTTTAAAGCAGGCAAAGATCAGCAACAGAAAAACAGAAATCAGCAAGGAACATTGTCAACAAGCACAGAGGCTGGAGTCAAAAACAGGTGTCAGGTAAGTTCAGTACCAAAGAAGCATCTGTGGTGTAGTCAGGAGGTCCACCAGAATCAACAACTGGAATCACACTTGTATAGAGTAGGATAAATGGAGAAGGCTGTTATCCGAAGGTCAGCCAGGATCTAAATTAAGGAGGTAATACTGGTAAACAGAATACAAGCCGAAATGTTGAAGGCTAAATGGAAGCCTAAGTATAAAATGTTGAGTCTCAATGTTTGAATCCTTAGAAAAGCTGCAGTTCAAAGGTTGACACTTTCATGCTCATGGACACTCGCACAGCTATTCCAACACCCAGAAGACAACATTCACAAGGCCAGGAGTAAGGAATCAGTTAACCAAAATACAATTGCAAATGACTAAGCTAATTAGCTATATGCAGTAGAATACCTGGGTACCTGGGATAACTGGAAAAATATAACATGCCAAGACAGGACAGATGTTCCTTTGTAAGCACATAATGTAACTTGGACACCTGTCTGAGTATTGTTTGCACAGAGTTATTGTAAATGGAAGTTTCACAAGTTCAGAAGCAAGGAACAAGTATCTGGCATCCACTGGACTGGAAAAGACAGGAGACATTCCAGCGGTTGGGAATTTCCAAACAGGTATATATGTACAATGCAGGAAGATAAACCATGATGTATACTATACTGAACACAGCTGAAATACACAAATGTCAATGATTTTGTCTGCTAAAAGATATCCAGTTGTCTCCAGTCTTGTAATCCAAACACCTCTGCTAGACAGCCTAACCAGGTCCCTGACCTCCTGTGTAGTTAGACAGCAGAGCCTAGTCAAGACAGAGCAAACCACCAGCTTGCTGATAGGACAGTAAAGAAGCAGAAGCATGCTAAGGAGGTTATGCCTACGGTTTCCCTTCTTGTAAATGAGTACCCAGTATAAGACTAGTATCACTTTTTAAATTAATTGAATTCTGATTGACTTGTTTTTTGTACTGTTGCACAGGGTAATACAAAAAGCAAAAATAAAGGCAACATTTGGGTAAAAAGGTAAGGGCGGGATTTCACAATAAAAGAGCTGTTGTTTTCAGGATTGCGGTATAGGACATCGGTGCCTTGCACTGGTAAAATTTGATAGCGTGATAAAATCGCTGTGTCTTCATTCTATCTGTGAAAAAATACTTTGGCAGGATTGGAAAGGTCTGGATGTATAACTGTCCTAGTCTGTGCCAAGCTAAATTTGGTGTTATTATTAGTGTCCAGTTTGAAGATTGTTAAAGAGGAAGCCTGATTTTACACTTTTATACAGCATAGCCAGCTCTCTGACCTCAAGTGCAGGTAAGCAGCAGATCTTAGTCAAGAACACTCCACCTCAAGCCTGCTGATTGGACAATTAACAAAAGCCAGGAGGGCCGCTGGGGGACCCCAGAAGAGGAGGATTGGGGCCACTCTGTGAAAAACCCTTGCACAGAGGAGGTAAGTATGACATGTTTGTTATTTAAAAAAAAAAAGTTGAACCTTTACAATCACTTTAACTTCTCACCATTTCCTGTGTGCAAGCATCAAATTATTCCTGTCACCAGAAAAAGACCAGTATGTTTGAGAGTGCAGAGTGACCAGAGGAGAGGACATGGCTGAGAAATTTGTGCTTGGACAAACTGGAGCAGCTACGGGTCTAGGACCAAGTAAGCCACTGGTGCACATAAGCTGGATGGCGTCTTCATGGAATGCATTCATCCAATATAAATCTGCCTTCTTAAAATACAATTCCTCCCTCCATGCTGCCAAACAACCTACTTTGTCACCCTCATTAACATACCCTGTACAAATCCGCTCTCAACACTCTCTTCTTTAGACCTTGCTACTACTGAAGAGGTCTCTAAAGTTTCCTCAGAAGCCCACCTTACCACCTGTCCCCTGGATCCTGTTCCCTCACATCTACTACGGTCACCCTTTTCTTCTGTCTTATGCTCCCTCACTCACATCTTCAATCTCTCCCTCTCTACTGGCACCTTCCCCTCCCCTCTAAAATATGCCCTGATCACCCCATACTTAAAAAAAGCCTGCACTGGATCCCACCATCCCAAACAACTTAAGACCCATCTCCTTGTTCCCGTTTGTGTCAAAACTTTTAGAATGCCTAGTCTACAACCATAGACAACCGTCTTAGCTCCTACCTCACTGACAACAACCTTCTTGACCCCTTACCATCTGGCTTTCGCTTTCTACACTCCACTGAAATTGCACTACTGAAACTCACTAATGACCTACTAACTGCTAAAACCAATGGCCACTATGCCATACTCATTCTACTCAACCTCTCTGCAGCCTTTGATACTGTTGACCATCCCCTCCTCCTTAAAAAAACTCCACTCTCTTGGACTTCAAGACTCTGCTCTCTCCTGGCTCTCCTCCTACCTCTCAGCGCTCCTTCAGTGTGACTTATAACTCTGCTTCCTCCTCTCCAATTCCTCTTTCTGTAGGGGTACCTCAAGGTTCTGTCGGACCTCGTCTCTTCTCCATTTACATCTCCTCCCTTGGTCTGTTAATAAACTCCCATGGCTTCCAGTACCACCTCTATGCTGACGACACACACTCTATTTCTCTACTCCTCGCCTCGCTCCTTCAGTCTCTTCTCGCATTACTAACTTACTAACTGACATATCAACATGATCGTCACACCACTTCCTCAAACTCAATCTTTCTAAAACCGAGCTCATACCCGTAGCCCCCCCCCCCCCAACCTCTCCATCAAGATCAATAATACAACCATCAGTTCCTCCCCTCCTGCCAAGGTACTAGGTGTAATCCTAGACTCTGACCTGTCCTTTCAGCCCCAAATCCAATCACTATCCAAATCGTGCAGACTTCACCTCCGAAACATCTTCAAAATACACCCCTTTCTAACCTTTGGCTCCACTAAGCAATTTATTTACTCCCTTGTTATCTCTCGTCTTGAATATTGTAACTCTCTCCTCATTGGCCTACCTCTCCACAAGCTATCCCTTCTTGAATGTCGCTGCCAGACTCATCCACCTTACCAACCGTTCAGTGTCCGCTGCTCCTCTCTGCCAATCCCTCCATTGGCTTCCCATTGTCCAATTAATAAAATTCAAAACACTAACAATAACATACAAAGCCATTCACAATTCTGCCCTGAGCTACATCACCAATCTTATCTCCAAATATCACCCAAACCATCCTCTCTGTTCCTCCAAGACCCTCTATGCTTTAGCTCCCTTGTCTCCTCCTCCCATGCTCATCTCCAGGACTTCCCAGAGCCTCTACCATCCTCTGGAACTCAGTACCCCAACCTGTCTGGTTATCTCCTAATCCGTACACTATTAGGCGATCCCTGAAAACTCATCTCTTCAGGGAGGCCTATCCTGCCTCCAGCTAACAACCGAATCTTCTACTCCCCTAATCAGTTCATACCTCACAGCCCCTACCTTTTGTTTCACTAGCCCCTCCCTCTTAGATTGTAAGCTCGCATAAGCAGGGCTCCTCTAACCCTCTTGTTTTGAATTGTACTGTTGGTGTATTGTCTCCCTTTACATTGTAAAGCGTTGCGCAAACTGTTGGCACTATATAAATCCTGTATAATAATAATAATTGTAACCTTTGGTCAAAAGGGGTGTTGGGGGGAAATAGTGGAAAGAAGGACAAAGGGGCAGAGGATAAAGTAGGAACCCTGAGTTACAAAGGTAATTTCTATTAAGCTAGAATGACCCTTAAATGCAAGATTAAAGTGGTTGTAAACTCTTTACAACCACTTTAACCTACAGGTAAGCCTATAATAAGGCTTACCTGTAAGAACCCTGCATATCTTCAAAGCCTGCACAGTTTAGGAGATATTCTCTGTATACGCCATCAGCGCATGCGCCGTGAAGAAATGGACTAATGTGCCGTTTCTTCACTAGGATCATGCGCAGGAGTGACGTCATGCAACTCCGGCCAGTCCCAGAGTTGGAGTCTGCGGCCCTGGAAGGAAGAGGGGCAAAGGTGGACGTGGCCTGCACAGGGGACAGCGCGGGCGTCGATTGCAGGAAAGTGGCACATAATGGGCTAAAATGCAATGCATATTAGCCCATTATGCTTTTAATTTGCAGGGAACTAAAGAGGAAGTAAAACCCATCAGGGTTTACTTCCTTTTTAAGTTGTATATAAGGCCCGTCTGTAACAAAAAACGTTAAAGTGGTTGTCAACTCATGACAACCACTTTAACCTACAGTTAAGCCTATAATAAGGCTTTCCTGTTGGTGCCCTGCATATCTCCCAAACCTGCACGGTTCAGGAGATATGCAGTGTAAGAGATGTGCCGACATCATTTTGGCACATGTGCAGTGAGGAAACGGCCACCGTGCCATTTCTTCACTGTGATCGTGCCGGGACTGGCGGCCCCCGTGCGCATGTGCAAGAGTTCCCGGAAGGAAGAGGGGCTGAAGATGGACGCTGCCTGCACAGGGGACAGCGCTGAACGTCGCAGGCTTCGTTTTCAGGTAAGTGACACATAATGGACTACTATGCGATGCATAGTAGCCCATTGTGTTTCTACTTTGCAGGGGAATATAGAGGAAGTAAACCCCATCGGGGTTTACTTCCTCTTTAATACTTACCTATCACATCTGCTGAGTTTCCAGCTTCCACTAATTTTCCTTAGCAAATGTAATGTGGTAAAGCTTCACTTTGTAAAGAATGCTCAATCAGGTGCAAGGAAAATAAAAAAAGCATGTTTGCATTATTGCATGATGGAAATCAGCAGAGCTTTACCGCATTTACTAAGCTCTGGGGGAAATTAGTGCAAAGCTCTTGCAAAGTGTACAGTCTATTTGCCGTTAGTAAATTCTCCCCCAAGTGTCTCTTCTGCATTTTTTATTAAAGTAAATAAAATGTCTTACGCACAAGACGAAAGAACTCCCACGCAGGTGCAGGAGTGATGTCATCCCTGCCCAGCCAACCAAAATGTCCGAAGATCAGAAACCCCAAGACTGGCCGAACATGTCAGTGGTCAGCGAGGGCGCGCATGGACGTTGCATCGCTGGAGTGGAGGTGAATATGGTTCCACTTTAAATAAAGGGTTTAATATAACTTTAAAGCTTTTCTAACAGGCAGGCCATATTAGCAACGTCTATATGCAGCGGCAGAGTTGCTTTCAGGCCTTTGTTAGACTGGCTGCCCTCCATGGATCTTTGGCATTCATTCTAGTAGCTCTCCATTACTGCACCCATTAGATTGGTCTATGTGCATTGTAGTAAATGATCCTGTGTTACTTTCTTAGGCAAGTGGAAGGAAGATGTCATGCCAAGTTTATATCACATCAAGCAGGAAAGAAGAAACCAAATTAGATTGAGCTGATTATGGTGCTGACAAGCCATCAGAGCTACAACTACACTGAGAGGTGAGGAGGTGGATAAAGACTCTTTGAGAAGTCAGGATGCTGCTTGAAATGGGATCTCAGCTTTGTATAACATTAACAGCTGTCTACTTATCCTATAATGCGGTGTTGTCATTGTCTGTTAGTTCTAAAGTGCACTCGTACAGCCTGCAAACTACTTTCAGCTGAAAAAACAAACCCTACCAAGGTACGCCTTGGTCCACTATGAAGCATTGAAAGGTAAATGAATACCAAGGCTCACCACAATATTAGCGCTACAAGTTGCGGTCAAGCTCTCAGGTACTAATCATAAATAGAATTAAAAGTGTATACAGTATATATTCAATTAAAATATATATATTATCATATTTTAGGTAGACAAACATTGGCCAGTCCTCCATAATGGTGATACGGATTCCCTGGAGGATATGTGACAGATTTCAAAATGAGATTCTGCTGGTAAAAAAATATATTCATCATTCAGGGTTTGAAGATTAAATGATAATGCAACTTTATGAAAAAAACAGCAAATAATACAAAAAAATAAATAAATAATAAAATAGTATAACTATAAAAACTGCACACTACTATAGTAGCAATCTCTAGCCACCACCAAACAACAAGTGCAAACAGCGCTCAAAAATAAGTCCAAAATCAATTTCCACACATAGCATGAGAGAAGGAGTGGTGCAATCTTTAAACCTTCTGCCAAAATTCGCATCCGGCCAGCAGTCTCCACCCAGGTTAGTGACTCAGAATGAAGATCCCACAGGGCCGGAATGTAGAGGGTGATAGTTGAGGATCCGCCTCCCACAGACAAAGCTCCGGACAACGGGCAGTGGTGCCGCCATTGGATGCCGGTGATGGCAGGAATTTCTTTTGAGGGGAGCAAATGATGTCCATCTAGCATTATGCAAATAGTGACCCAGAGAAAGGTAAGCCTATAATAAAGCCGTAGCCGCAAACCCGGAAGGAACCCCCGAGGGAACATGTCAGCTCCCTAAGCGGTGACCGGAGGCCCTGTGGGATCTTCATTCTGAGTCACTAACCTGGGTGGAGACTGCTGGCCGGATGCGAATTTTGGCAGAAGGTTTAAAGATTGCAGCACAGCACTCCAGTTGAATACAGGCCTCTGTTGTTCTCACTTTCTGGTAAGCAGATTGTGGATTCGTTCACTGCACGTGGTGTCTGTTTTCCATCTTTCCGGGTGATTGGAACTTGAGGACTCAAAACAGCAAGATACTTGGCTATCCCTGAGAACTTTGCCCACCACTCCTTCTCTCATGCTATGTGTGGAAATTGATTTTGGACTTATTTTTGAGCGCTGTTTGCAGTTGTTGTTTGGTGGTGGCTAGAGATTGCTACTATAGTAGTGTGCAGTTTTTATAGTTAATTTGTATGTTTTTTATGGCAGCTTAATAGGTCCTTGCATATCGTGGTCTATTCCCAATAAGAAACCCAAGAGCTCTAATTAGCGCTGATAGGTGTGTCTATAGGCAGTTACCACAGTTGATATCACCATTGTTTTCTTAAATAAAATAGTATAGTATGTACAATTGCTACACAAGCCGTATTGTAATTTAACCGCTTCAAGCCCACGCTATAGCCGAATGACGGCTACATCGTGGGCCTTAATTGCCAGGAGGCCGTCATATGATGTACTGCTACTACAATGATCTTCACTTGTTTCCGAGTCCCCCACCGAGCAGCTTCACTCATGCTTACACAATGTAGGAGGTTGGCCACCCAACACAGAAACCATTCAGAGAATTCTTTGTCTATTAGCTCAAATCAAGATTGGTTTGATCTGATGCTTGTACAAGCTGGTAATAGCTTGTTTACATGAGACCAAAATTCTTGCCACTTCCGGTTTGTGCCGTCACCCATTGGGAGGAATGACTCTCACTGCATCTCAGAAACTGGATGCCGCCAGTTGCATCCTTGCAGGCGCCCCTGATTGCCTGGGAGAGCACGGTAAAAGTGGCGGTGCGGGGGGGGGAGCTGGGGAGGCTTTCTACAGCCTATAAAAGTAATCCAGCAGCTCTTTAGCCACCTGGATTACTTTTACCAGTTTTAGAATCACTGGCTGAAAAGAATAATAGGGATAAGTCGCTGCACGGCAAGTAGTTAAATCATACCTCCCAATTTTTTGAGATGGGAACAAGGGACACCTATTAGCAAAAGTATGTAGGTATAAGACACACCCTCTGCCACACCCCCTTAAAGGAGAATTATACAAAAAAAATGATTGGTTAAATACATAAGTGCTTTTTTTTACCACTGCTATTCCTTTATTCTGCTTTTTCAAAATTAACAGATGCAGTAGTTTATAAATTGGATGAAAGGTTTAGCACTGGGAAATACTTTTTTAAGGATAGAAAGTGCTGTCATAAACCTGCAATAACATTTCATGTCCTGTCTGCTTACCTTTCTGCGTGTGTCCAGTTAGAGGCCATCCCTCCCTCACCTGTGTGCTTTTGTAAGCCTTCCTCAGCTGGGCTCCACACCAGGCCCTAATTAGGAACATTATTTAACACCTGGCAGTGCAACCTTGCGATGCCGAACAATATTATGTGTGTTAGCTTGGTGTGTGTGCTTCTGCCGTGTGCTCTTCGTTTGTTACCATGTACCGATTTTGGCTTTCCTAACCCTTCTTGTCTGCTAGTGACCCCAATCTCGGCTTGTTCCTTACCTTCCCTGTTCTGCCTGTGACCCCGACCCTTGGCTTTCCCACTGACCTTCTCTTGCTATCCTACACTGCTGCTTTCTCTCCATTCACCTGTAGCCAGCCGTGAGCGTGAGCTGGGGGACCACGAGGGCCACGACCTGGACCCAGTTGCAGCCAAGTCCATCCTCACCACCAGAGGCTCTGGTGAACACCTGCTGGCTCTTAGACATTGCACCCTGGGGAAACCTACGCTCTAGCTCCCTGTGCAATCTGTGTCAAAGTTCCAGCAGTCCCGCTTCCCTGCACCATCCCGAGCTCTAGTCGCAGCAGTCAGCTAAGGGTTCACAAACAGTGTAAAATAAAAAAGGCATAAAATCTGAAACGTACATAAAACATACTGTACGTCTGCAAAGTCGAGCAGAGCGGGCCGTGGGTGACATCATGCTACTTCCTCCATACGCGTTGCGTTCTACACAAACCAGAACTTTTTCAGAAGTCCGTGACGTCACTCGCGGCCCGCTCTGCTTGACTATACAGACGTATGGTCTGTTTTATGTATGTTTCAGATTTTATGCCTTTTATCCAAGCACTGGGAATCAGTGCCTTCATTGTGAATGTGATTCTTTTTTAATTTAATAAATAGAGATACGTTACAGAGAGCGCTATATATCTCCTTTGTTTACATACATGTTACATGGCATTGGTGCTGTGGAGGTCCGATTGGAGGTGATATTTACCAAAGGGATCTGTGGGGGAGATCCTGAAGGCATCAGCAGTCCCAGCTTAAGTGAACAGGCGCTATTGATCCTTTATTACGGGATCCATATGTGGAGGTGAGCTGCTAGTATCACTACTGGTGGTGGATATGCACTAAAGCACTTTAAGAATTTTAGCCCTCTCACCCTGCAGACATTCTTTGGTGGATTTCGTATTGGAATAATTTTTGGACTAATGACGTTATGGACTTTAGTATTTAAGTGCTGCACTTCCTTTTCAGTTTAATCTATGTGTGGGATTTGATCTTTTGACCCAGAGTGTTCAGCTGCTATTATAGTTATTTTCACCTATTGCGCTGATTGACTTATCCTTTTATCTATCTGGATGATATTCTCATCTTTTAGGAAGATCTGCTTATCCACAGAAACCATGTCCAGGTTGTACTTCAGCGCCTTAGAGAGAATAATCTGTATGCCAAGCTGGAGAAATGTTCTTTTGAATGTTCTGAGGTCCTTTTTTTGTGATGCTAGGTCTCCAGTTTGGGTCTTCGTATGCATCCCAAAAAGGTCTCGGCCATTACCGACTGGCCTCTTCCTGCCAGCCTCAAGGCCACACAGCGATCTCTTGGGTTTTCCAACTATTAGGCCTCATACAAATGGGCATTATGCAAAACAAACTGTAACGTCGGTTCCGACGCCATAAAAAAAAGCCACGTTAAAAACACGATTTCATCAGCGTTTTGCATTGGCGTCAATGCACGTTTTTCCGTGCTAGCTTTCAGCGGCATTTCTCTGTCTCTATTCAAAATCAATGGTTCCCTATGGGAGCCCATTGATTTGAATAGAAGTCGGATCCGACTTGCGGTGCGACTTGTGTGCAGAGGATCTTGAAGGGGAACCCCCGCAAAAATTAAAAAAAAAATTTGCATGAGGTTCCCCCCCAAGAGGTACCAGACCCTTTGGATTTTAAGGGGAACCCTCACGCTGAAAAAACAGCGTAGGGCCCCCCCCACAATCCATACCAGACCCTTATCCGATCAGGCAGCCTGGCAGGCCAAGAAAGGGGTTGGGGACGAGTGAGCGCCCCCCCTCCTGGACCATACCAGGCCGCATGCCCTTAACATGGGGAGTATGGGTGCTTTAGGGCAGGGGGGCCCTGCGCCCCCCACCCCAAAGCACCTTGTCCCCATGTTAATGAGGACAAGAGCCTCTTCCCGATAACCCTGGCCATTGGTTGTCAGGGTCTGCAGGTGGGGGCCTATCGGAATCTGGAAGCCCCCTTTAACAAGGGGACCCCCAGATCCTGGACCCCCACTCTATGTGAATGAGAATGGGATACATTGTACCCCTATCCATTCACCTGAAAAGCAAAGTGTCCAAAAAAAACCACACCACAGCTTTTAAAAATATTTAATCAAATCAGCTCCGGCATCTTCTCCCCTCTCCAGCTCTTCTTTATTCTGCTCTTTTGCGGGGTTTCTGTCTTCTGAGGGATCGTCTGTCTTCTCCTGGGTCTTCTGCTCTTTTGCCGCTGTCTTCTCCCTTCTGGAAATGTTGACTCATTGCTCTCTCCCACTCAAACGCCAAGTCCTTGCTGCGCATTGCTTTATATTGGCATGGGGCGGGACCACTCGCTGATGTCATCCCGAGGCCCCACCCCCTTATGACGTCACACCCCATGCCAATATAAAGCAACGCGCAGCAAGGATTTGGCATTCGAGTGGGAGAGAGTGATGAGTAAACATCTCCAGAAGAAAGAGGAAGAAGACAGCGGAAAAAGAGCAGAAGACCCAGGAGAAGACAGAAGACCCCTCATCAGACAGAAACCCCACAAAAGAGCAGAAGACAGGGGAAGACAGAAGGCCCCTCTGAAGACAGAAACTCTGCAAAAGAGCAGAAGAAAGAAAAGCCAGAGAGGGGAGAAGACGCCGGAGCTGATTTAATAAAAAATATTTTAAAAAGCTGTGGTGTGGTTTTTTTGGGCACAATGTACCCCATTCTCATTCACATAGGGTGGGGGTCCGGGATCTGGGGGCCCTGACAACCAATGACCCCGACAACCAATAGCCAGGATTGTCAGGAAGAGGCTCTTGTCCTCATCAACATGGGGACAAGGTGCTTTGGGGTGGGGGCGCAGGGCCCCCCTGCCCCAAAGCACCCATACTCCCCATGTTAAGGGCATGCGGCCTGGTATGGTCCAGGGGGGGGCACTTGCTCGTCCCCACCCCCTTTCCTGGCCTGCCAGGCTGCCTGGTTGGATAAGGGTCTGGTATGGATTGTGGGGGGGACCCTACGCTGTTTTTTCGGCGTGGGGGTTTCCCTTAAAATCAGGGCTGTCTTTAATATTGATTGGACCCTGGGCAAACATTTTCTTTGGGCCCCCCCAATGCAATTTTGCACTCCACCTGCTTTGTGACATACAGTAAATAGCAGCTAGACTCCAAATCAGTTTAGTTGGCTAGAGGTTACTTCACATCATTATCGCTCACCCATTGGTTGCTGGGGCTAGGGGGGGGGGAAGTGGAAGTGGGCAGTGGTGGTGGTGATAAGGGGTGGAATGGTATCAGTGGCAGTGGGAAGGGAGGGTTTTGCAGGGTGTGATCAGTGCTGGGGAGTTGATGGGAACAATGGCAGTCATAGGGGGGTGGGATAAGTGAAAACAGTGCTGGTGGGGATGGGATCAGTGGCAGTCGGGACTAAAATTCCCTTTG
>BLSH010548817.1:264170-275222 GCA_018402905.1 Glandirana rugosa
GTAGGGGGTTGGTGATGATACAGGAGGGATGAGAGAGGGGGGTTGGGGATGAGAGAGGGGGGGATTGGGGATGAGAGAGGAGAGATGAGAGAGGGGGATTGGGGATGAGAGAGAGGGGGGGATTGGGGATGAGAGAGAGGCGGGATTGGGGGTGAGAGAGAGAGGGGGGACGAGAGCGGGGGGATTGGGGGTGAGAGAAAAGGGGGGATTGGGAATGAGAGAGAGGGGGGGATCAGGGGTGAGAGAGAGGGGGATCGGGGGTGAGAGAGAGGGGGATAAGAGATATGGGCCCCTATCCAGGTCTGCAGTCTCTTCTGTGCACCCCCTGTCCCATGTCTGTGTATTGGTGTGCATGATACTGAGGAGTGCCGAGTGGGACTCAGGAGCCAGGGGAGGTGAAAGACCTACCTGGTGGTAGTCTGGAGACTGGTCCACTTCCTGGCCAGCTCAGCTCCGATCAGTGCCAGCGGGTGCCGGGTTTCAATCACTGGCCAGCCAGCCAGCACACACTCCTCTGACAGTGTCAGTGACTGTGACACCGGCCCAGCAGCTGTGCGGCGGCGGTCCTCACTCCGGCTCCGAGGCTCTGGGCCCGATCATCGGCAGGCAGCACGCAAGGCAAGGGGCGAGGTCAGAGCATCAGTGGAGCTCAAGGCCCCACCCGCCCGCTCAAAGTCCGCTCTGCCCGCTGAATCCGTTGATGCGGTTGACCGGTGCCATTGTGTTGCATGTCAGACTGGCGCCGGTGCGGTGGATGGCTGGATGCAGCGCCGCTGATGGAGATCCGATTTTGATGATTTACGGGCAGCGCGCAGGCATAAGGGGCCCTGGGCAGCTGCCCCTTTTGCCCTGTGGTAAAATCCAAAGGGTCTGGTACCTCTTGGGGGGGAACCCCATGCAATTTTTAAAAAAATTTTTGTGGGGGTTCCCCTTCAAGATCATCTGCACAAAAGTCCCATAGGGAACCCTTGATTTTGAATAGAGGCAGAGAAACACAGACGAGGCTTAATGCTGTGTATACAACGTTAAGCCACGTTTTTGAGCGTTTTACCGGCTCGGCGTCAAAAACGCCATAACGCTGCAGCTTTGGAACATGAAGGTCCGGCATTAGATTTACAGTTTAAGAACGCCAACGCCATCTGCAGTTCAAACACGTCAACATGTTTATGAGGCCATAGAATAACATGGGGTGGCGTTTTTAAGCTGTAAAAACAGCTCAAAATGTGGCATTAATAACGTACGTGTGTATGAGGCCTTATAGGTAATTCATTAAGAATTACTCTTCTACTGCTGCGCCTATTGTTGCCTTGACCAAGAAGGGTGCGAATGCCAAGGAGTGGCCTCCTGAAGCTGTCTCTGCGTTTCATGATTTGAATCAAGCCTTTGTTTCTGGACCTCTCTTGAGGAGACCTAATCCTGGGGATCCATTTTGCATTGAAGCGGATGATTTGTCCACTGGAGTAGACGCCGTGCTTCTACAATCCTTTGAGAAAAAACGTCAGCCATGTGCGTTTTTCTCAGGCAGAGAAAAATGACGCCATTGGTGATCGGGAGCTTCTTGCAATTAAATTGGCGTTAGAGGAGTGGAGTCGTCTCTTGGAGGGCTCCCTTCATTCCATAACAATTTTCACTGATCATGAAAATCTGCAGTACTTACAGAATGCAAAACGACTGAATCCCAGACAGGCTAGGTGGAGTCTTTTCTTTTCCCGTTTTAAGTTCACGATTGCGTACAAACCTGGTTCCTGTAACAGTCGGGCTGATGCACTTTCTAGGTCTTTCTTTTTGTAAGTAAACACGGATCTCCGTTCTCATAGAGGGGGAAGGGTGGTGATCACAGGCTTCCTCTATATGGAAGCCGTGATCATCCCCTTTCCCCAGCCAGGGCAGCCCACACACAGTTAGAACACGCCCAGGGAACACAGTTAACCCTTAGAGCGCCCCCTGCAGGTTAACCCCTTCACTGCCAATGGCATTTACACAGTAATCAGTGCATTTTTATAGCACTGGTCGCTGTATAAATGCCAATGGTCCCAAAAAAGTGTCAAAATAGTCTGACATGTCCGCCGCAATATCGCAGTACCGCTAAAAATCGCAGATCACCACCATTAAAAAAAAATAAAAACCCCAGAAATTAATTCTCATTGTCCGTAAACGCGGCAACTTTTGAGCAAACCAATCAATAAACACCGATTGCGATATTTACCAAAAATATGAGGAAGAATATAAATCGGCCAAAACCGATGGAAAAAATATTTTTTTTTATATATTTTTTTTTTGATTTGTATTTTAGCAAAAGTAAGAAATTTGGGTTTTTTTGCAAAATTGACGCTCTTCTTTTGTTTATAGCGGCGATCAGAAATGACGCAGAGGTGATCAAATACCACCAAAAGAAAGGTCTATTTGTGGGGAAAAAAGGACGCAAATTGCGTTTAGGTACAACGTCGCACGACCGTGCAATTGTCAGTTAAAGCGACGCAGTGCCGAATCACAAAAAGTGCTCCGGTCCTAAAGTGGGAAATCCTTCCAGGGCTGAAGTGGTTAATATTGAAAAATGTAAAGTAATTTACTTGGGAGCTAAAAATAAGAATGCAAGTTACGTGCTAGGGGGAGAACCTCTGGGGGAAGTAAAGTGTTACTAAACCCACAACAGTAAAATCAGTCTGTATATGCAGTAAAGCATGCTTGTTATACTCACTATGGAACCTAAGGGGTTAATCCTCTGCATTGTGTAAAAAGTAGACATGTGCGGTTCGTTTTGTTCTGAATAAATATTCAGACAAATCTTTATTTATTCAGAGATTTGGATATATCCGGATACCAGAATTACAGTAAAAACAAAGGTTACCGAATGCTCCAAATAACTCGTCCGAAATTCCGCAATTGAAATTGAAATTCGAATCGAATTTTACATCGCATTCCATTCAAATTCTAACTGTACACATATTTCTGAAATCAAAGACTGTGTGTGTTATTAGAGTACCATTTCGAAATGTTGCTGTTTTTTGTTAAGCCAAAGGTGATTTAAAGAGTTATTGTAATCATTGGATGAATATTTTTCTTTTTGTTTGCCCACTTTGCCGCATTCGAAATGAAAAAAATCTAAAATTTTCGATTCAACTGATTCAAAATTTTAGTGAATCTGTAAATTCGAAGAAAATGAAAAAAAATAAAAACATAAAATTAATTCCGAATACGAATTGAACGAATAAACACATTTATTGAAACTAAATAACTAGAATCTAAATTAAACAAAACAAATGTTTTCGTCATGCACATGTCTAGTAAAAAGGCTGTTTGAGCTTGTCTTCTCTGATCCTCCCCTTCTTTCACAGTACCCAATCCATTTCCTGATAGTACAGAGCCTTGGAGGCACTCTGCACATGCTTAGTTTGGTGCGTATTACTAGAATTTTTTTTTTCATGAGGGTGCATGTGATCAGCACAGGGCCAATCAGCACTGTCCAGACAGAGGGTCAGGGGTCATGCAGCCTCATAGGACAGTCAGAGAAGAATGAAAACTCCCCCTACAAGCTTTAACCAGTGCTTGGCCAGGCACTGATAGAAGTCACAAGCCAGCTATATACTGCTGATGAGAAAAGGTATTTATCCCCTGAAGAAGCTGATACAGGCGAAATGCGTCAACATGGAAGGAGTTATTATTGCCTGCTGTAACTGATACTGGACTTTCTTTCCTTCATCACGATCAGTTATATACTATATGCAGGTAGTAAACTCTACCTGTAGGGGTGTTAGTTACAGGTTATGTGTGGGAACAACCATTTATGATTTTTATCTTCTGTTTTAGACTGTCATTCCGAGAGGGGGTTTCAGCAGCTAAAAAAGTCCCACCCTATCTGACATTTTGCTTCTAGTTCCTAATCAGGGATGCAGTGCTATCCTTTCAAGCCATACTCTCTCTTTTTTTCTATATATGATCTTTTTTTCTATATAAAGGTATTTATCAGTTTATATTTACTAAAATAATCGCATTTCCATGTTCTGTGTACTGTGGGAGACCAGATATAGTGAGTGCAAGCTCCTGGGTTTAGTAACACTTTAACCACTTCCTTACTGGGCACTTAAACCCCCCTCCTGCCCAGACCAATTTTCAGGTTTCAGCGCTGTCGCATTTTGAATGACAATTGCGCGGTCGTGTGACATTGTACCCAAACAAAATAGATGTCCTTTTTTCCCCACAAATAGAGCTTTCTTTTGGTGGTATTTGATCCCCTCTGTGGTTTTTATTTTTTGCGCTATAAAAAAACAAAGAGCAACGATTTTGAAAAAAGAACAATATTTTTTACTTTTTGCTCTAATAAATATCCAAAAATAAAATATAGAAAAAAAATCATTCATTGGGTTTGGCCGATTTATATTCTTCTACATATTTTTGGTAAAAAAAAATCGCAATCAGCGTATATTGATTGGTTTGCGCAAAAGTTATCGCGTCTACAAACTATGGTAATTGATTTATGGCGTTTTTATTATTATTATTTTTTTTACTAGTAATGGCGGCGATCTGCAATTTTTATCGGGACTTTGATATTGCAGCGGACATGTCGGACATTTTTTACACATTTTTGGGACCAATGACATTTATACAGCGATCAGAAATTTAAATATCCACTGATTACTGTATAAATGTCATTGGCAGTGAAGGGGTTAACAGTGTTCCCTGGGTGTGTTCTAACTGTGGGGGGGATGGGTTGGCAGGGACATAACAGATTTAACTGATCCCAGTGACAGGGATCAGTAGATCTGCTTGTCCCCCTCTCACAGAACGGGGAACCGCCGTGTTTACATTGGCGGTTCCCCGTTCTGCAGCTCCGCAGGCGATCGCGGGTCAGTAGTGGACATCCTGTCTGCCCGACCCGCAGGTGCGAGCGCGCCACCACCTGTGAGTGCGCGCCGGGAGCGTGCAAAGGGGCGGACGTCCACCTGGAGATTGAGATCTGCGCTGTAGACGTCTGTAGTCGTCTATAGCGCGGATCTCTGGAGGTTAAGGATGGAAAAGGATCTGTGGGTCATAGTAGATCCCAGACTCAGCAGAATGCAGGACCAGAAGACTATTAGCATTAAAAAGGGTATTTAATCTAAAGATAAGACTGTAATTCTACCAAAAAAGGTTTTGCTTGGAGTTCCACTTTAAAAAAAATTGAACAAATTTCTCCTCCATAGAGAAAGCTGCAGATACTTTTATTTAAATCTCGGTGAGATGACCAAGCTTGGACCACCCTAAAAAAACCTCCATATCAGCCTCCTTACGCCTTCCATCGCTTGCTCTGAATTAACCTCTTGCTGTCTTCAAAGATCAGGAAAGTACAATGGAGAAAATTGTTAAAGTGCTACAAAGGAGGAACCACAAGAAAGAAAGTCTTGGGGAGAAACCCACTGAACATCTGCTTGGCTTTACGTTTCTACCCAGGGGATTGCAGCAGCTGTTTCTGTAGAGTGCAACGCACTGCGAAATGGCAAGGGGGCAGGACAAGCAAAGTGGAAGCATTATAAAGTCAGGATTATAAAACCTCAGGGTCCGTGAAATCAAATACACAGTATTTATTGTTAATAACTGGTCACCATGACAACCCGTGACTTTTAAATAGGCGGCAACAAGGTTGAAGTTGTAAAGGATAAAAGGATAATCTGTGCTGCCATATATTCCTACACGGTCCCTAGGAGTTGGCAGGTTGCCCCAGTTTATTCTATGAGAGTGGCTTGACAGCTGGCAGCGGGTCCCACTGTCTTGTGTTGTTTCGGAGGTCACACCTAGACATTGTGATTACTCAGTTCACATGTTACATTATCCAATTATTTCAGTCTTTAGCAGGCCTAGAACATATTAGGCATTTGTCTGCCTTTCCAGATACGAGCATACAGCATGCTAGCCAAGCAACTATACCAATTACCTGGCTATCGCACTTAGAATCTCTAACTCTGAACAAGTATGCAGATAAGGGACTCTGGATTCCATTTCCAGATGTGCTTACTTGTAAGTAATAAAGCCACAGACAAGAAGTATTTTCAGAAGGATTCCACCAATAGCAGCCCATGTATTTCTTATATTTTATATTTTCTTTAACTCAGTGCGTAGGAAGGGGTTAAGTGGCTCCTGATGTAATTCCTTGTGTGGCCAATAGAGGGTTCTTTTTCCGTAGAGCAGGGGTGTCGATCTCAATTTCATTGGGGCCCGCGTCCTCAGTATGGTTGCCCTCAAAGGGCCAGGAATCTGGGGTGCACTACATACAGAGTGCAGGGTTCAGGAGTGTGTTACATACAGAGTGCCATTTCAGGAAAACCCTATGCACAGAGTGCAGAGTTCAGGAGTATGCTACGTACAGATTGCAGAGTTCAGGAGTATGCTACGTACAGATTGCAGAGTTCAGGAGTATGCTACGTACAGAGTGCAGAGTTCAGGAGTATGCTACGTACAGATTGCAGAGTTCAGGAGTATGCTACGTACAGATTGCAGAGTTCAGGAGTATGCTACATACAGAGTGCAGAGTTCAGGAGTATGCTATGTACAGAGTGCAGAGTTCAGGAGTACACTATGTGCAGAGTGCAGAGTTCAGGAGGAGTACGCTACATACAGAGTGCAGAGTTCAGGGGTGTGCTGCATACAGAGTGCAGAGTCAGGAGTACGCTACGCATAGAGTGCAGAGTTCAGGAGTACCCTACATACAGAGTGAAGAGTTCAGGGGTGTGCTACGTACAGAGTGCAGAGTTCAAGAATACGCTACATACAGAGTACAAAGTTCAGGAGTACGCTACATACAGAGTGCAGAGTTCAGGAGTACGCTACGTACAGAGTGCAGAGTTCGGGAGTACACTACGTACAGAGTGAAGAGTTCGGGGGTGTGCTGCGTACAGAGTTCAGGAATACGCTACATACAGAGTGCAGAATTCAGGAGTACGCTACATACAGAGTGCAGAGTTCAGGAGTACGCTACGTACAGAGTGCAGAGTTCGGGAGTACGCTACGTACAGAGTGAAGAGTTCTGGGGTGTGCTGCGTACAGAGTGCAGAGTTCAGGAATACGCTACATACAGAGTGCAGAATTCAGGAGTACGCTACGTACAGAGTGCAGAGTTCAGAAGTACACTACCTAAGGAGTGCAGAGTTCAGGAGTACCCTACGTAGTTCATAGGTCAGGGGTGTGCTACGTGCAGAGTGCATTGTTCAGGAGTACACTACATACAGAGTGCAGAGTTTAGGGTGCACTATGTACAGAGTGCAGTTCCAGGGGTGCCCTATGCACAAAGTGTAGAGTTCAGGGGTGCGTTACATAGAGAGTGCAGGGTTTAGGAGTGCACTATGTACATAGTACAGGGTTTAGGGGTGCGGTACATACAGAGTACATGGTTTAGAGGTACGCTATGTACAAAGTGCAGAGTTCAGGGGTGCCCTGTGTACAGAGTGAAGGGTTTAGGGGTGCTCTTTGCACAGTGTGCAACACCCACCCACCTTGCAAGGCTTCGCTACCACCCTGTGTAGTCAGCTCTCTCTACTACCCGTGTATTTGACTCTGTTATACCTCCCTGAGTAGATAGCACTGCCTTGCATGAAGATCAATCTTGCTTTCACATTCTAAAGAGCTGTCCCCACCAGCCGCTGCAAGCAAAGCTGTCCCTTGTATACACAGGAGGCTTCTGTGTTTACAAGTGACAACAGGGAGTGGAGGAATTTCAGGATGGAGACCGGGGAAATGGGCTGGTAAATATGGCATTTCCTTTTCTAAATGAACACAGTAAGTGGTCATTACCAATCACTCACTGTGTTCATTCATAACTGAAGCATAGCAACTGTGTTTACTATGCTTTAGTATGTAAACGAACAGGAAACACAGAGCACTTCCCATTCATTCACTGTCCAGTGCAGCTGAGGCTGCAGAGAAAGAGACTGGGTAATCTTTGTCCTCAGTCCCTTTCTCTGTCTCAAAAAGGAGCCATCAGGGGTTTGTTTAGATCCGTGATATTTCCCCAAAGCCACCCAATGGGGCTCCTAAAAAAAATGTAAAAAAAAAAAAAATAATATTATAAAAAAAAAAATTTGGAAAAAAAATAATAGAATAATTAAAATAAAAAACTACTGACATTATCCACTGCCTACTGACAGGTCCACTGCTCTACTGACTGACACCATTTACTGACCCACTGACACATCCACTGCTACATTTTAAAATGTTTGTTTACATTTTGGACCCCCTTTTGCCTTCATTCTTTGTGGCATAGATTCAATAAGGTGTTGGAAATATTCCTCAGAGCTTTTAAGGCCCAAAGTGTGCCAAGAAAATATCCCCAACAGCATTACACCACCACTACCAGCCTGAACCGGTGATACAAGGCAGGATGGATCCATGCTTTCATGTTGTTTGCACGAAATTCTGACCCCACCATCTGAATGTCACAGCTAAAAATGAGACTCGTCAGACCAGGCAAAGTTTTACCAATCTTCTATTGTCCAATTTTGGTGAGCCTTTGTAGCCTCAGTTTTCTGTTCTTAGCTGACAGGAGTGGCACCCGGTGTGGTCTTCTGCTGCTGTAGCCCATCTGCTTCAGGTTTGATGTGGTGTGTGTTGAAAGATGGCATTCTGCATACCATGGCTATAACGAGTGGTTATTTGAGTTACTGTTGCCTTTCTATCATCTTGACCCAGTCTGCCCATTTACCTCTGACATCAACAAGGCATTTTCATCCACACAACTCCCGCTCACTGGATATTTTCTCTTTCTCTGTAAACCCTAGAGATGGTTGTGCGTGAAAATCCCATAACATCAGCAGTTTTTGAAATACTCAGACCAACCCGTCTGGCACCAACAACCATGCCACATTCAAAGTCACTTAAAATCCCTTTCTCCCCCATTCCGATGCCCAGTTTGAACTTCAGCAAGTTGTCTTCACCACATCTAGATGCCCAAATGCTTTGAGTTTCTGCCATGTGATTGGCAGATTAGCAATTTTTTTGTTACCAAGCAATTGAACAGGTGTACCTAATAAAGTGGTCGGTGAGTGTATGTGTATATATATATACAGTATCTCAAAAAAGTGAGTACACCCCTCACATGTTTGTAAATATTTTATTCTATCTTTTCATGTGACAACACTGAAGAAATGACACTTTGCTACAATGTAAAGTAGTGAGTGTACAGCTTGTATAACAGTGTAAATTTGCTGTCCCCTCAAAATAACTCAACACACAGCCATTAATGTCTAAACCGCTGGCAACAAAAGTGAGTACACCCCTAAGTGAAAATGTCCACATTGGGCCCAATTAGCCATTTTACCTCCCAGGTGTCATGTGATTCGTTAGTGTTACAAGGTCTCAGGTGTGAATGAGGAGCAGGTGTGTTAAATTTGGTGTTATTGCTCTCACTCTCTCATACTGGTCACTGGAAGTTCAACATGGCACCTCATGGCAAAGAACTCTCTGAGGAACTGAAAAAAAGAATTATTGCTCTACATAAAGATGGCCTAGGCTATAAGAAGATTGCCAAGACCCTGAAACTGAGCTGCAGCACGGTGGCCAAGACCATACAGCAGTTTAACAGGACAGGTTCCACTCATAACAGACCTCACCATGATCGACCAAAGAAGTTGAGTGCACGTGCTCAGCGTCATATCCAGACGTTGTATTTTGGAAATTGACGGATGAGTGCTGCCAGCATTGCTGCAGAGGTTGAAGGGGTGGGGGGTCAGCCTGTCAGTGCTCAGACCATACACCGCACACTGCAACAAATTGGTCTGCATGGCTGTTGTCCCAGAAGGAAGCCTCTTCTAAACATAATGCGCAAGAAAGCCTGCAAAAAGTTTGCCGAAGACAAGCAGACTAAGGACACTGGAACCATGTCCTGTGGTCTGATGAGACCAAGATAAACGTATTTGGTTCAGATGGTGTCAAGCGTGTGTGACGGCAACCAGGTGAGGAGTACAAAGACAAGTGTGTCCTGCCTGCAGTCAAGCATGGTGGTGGGAGTGTCATGGTCTGGGGCTGCATGAGTGCTGCCAGCACTGGGGAGCTACAGTTCATTGAGGGAACCATGAATGCCAACATGTACTGTGACTTACCGAAGCAGAGCATGATCCCCTCCCTTCAGGGACTGGGCCACAGGGCAGTATTCCAACATAACGACCCCAAACACACCTCCAAGAGGACCACTGCATTGCTAAAGAAGCTGAGGGTAAAGGTGATGGACTGGCCAAGCATGTCTCCAGACCTAAACACTATTGAGCATCTGTGGGGCATCCTCAAATGGAAGGTGGAGGAGCACAAGGTCTCTAACATCCACCAGCACTGTGATGTCATCATGGAAGAGTGGAAGAGGACTCCAGTGGCAATGGGTGAAGCTCTGGTGAACTCCATGCCCAAGAGGGTTAAGGCAGTGCTGGAAAATAATGGTGGCCACACAAAATATTGACACTTTGGGCCCAATTTGGCCATTTTCACTTAGGGGTGTACTCACTTTTGCTGTCAGCGGTTTAGACATTAATGGCTGTGTGTTGAGTTATTTTGAGGGGACAGCAAATTTCTGTTCTGTTATACAAGCTGTACACTCACTACTTTACATTGTAGCAAAGTGTAATTTCTTCAGTGTTGTCACATGAAAATATATAATAAAATATTTACAAAAATGTGAGGAGAGTACTTACTTTTGTGAGATACTGTATATATATATATATATATATATATATATATATATATATAATAAATATGAGCTGCGCTCAGACCACAGATAGACGGATATAACGTGGAATAGTATATAAATACACTAGACATCCGAATAACCAAACCTGGGTATAACGTGAAATAATAACTAAGTACAATAACCGAATAGCCATATTTACGGACGGATAGATATAACGTTCAATCATAACTAGTTGTCATAAAGACGAATGATTAAATGATTAAATAATAAAAAGATACGTGTTTATAATATATATAAAAAAAAATATATAAGTATCACATATATGTAGACACCAGACTCGCGTCGAGTATAAATAATATATATATATATATATATATATATATATATATATATATGTCATAGAGTGTTTT
>BLSH010548817.1:305742-319713 GCA_018402905.1 Glandirana rugosa
GTTGGAGTGGGTTGGTAGGTGGGGGGTGGGTAGGAGTGGGTTAGGTAGGAGTGGGTGGGTAGGAGTGGGTTAGGTAGGAGTGGGTGGGTAGGTAGGTAGGTACGAGTGAGTAGGTCGGTACGTACGAGTAGTTACGAGTGGATCGGTAGGTAGGTACGAGTGGGTGGGTCGGCACGAGTGGGTAGGTACGAGTGGGTGGGTCGGCACGAGTTGGTAGGTACGAGTGGGTAGGTACGAGTGGGTAGGTAGGTACGAGTGGGTAGGTACGAGTGGGTCGGTAGGTAGATACGAGTGGGTCGGTAGGTAGGTGGATTGGGTGAGGATGGGTGGGGGGTGGATGGTTGGGTGAGGTTGGGTGGGGGGTGGATGGGTGGGTGATGATGGGTGGGTGGGTGATTGATGGCTTGGTGGGGGTGCATTCCTGTCACATAGCAGTGCTGTGGGCATTACACATTGCCCACAGCATTGCAGCACGTCTTTCCTCCCCCCTCTCCTCTCACAATGCACCAATCGGTACGGAGAGGAGAGAGAAAAGCCGGCGCTTCCGCCGGCTTGTTTGCATGTAACCGCGCTGTCATTTGACGGCGCGATCACGTGGTAAAAGGCCGCTCACAGCGGCCATTCACCGCGATCCGTGATCAGTCGGGTTCCCTGGACCCGACGGTCATGGATGTTCCCGTGTGCGCGCCCCAGGCAATAGACGTCCTCCCAGAATTAAGCAACCGCCCTGTAGACGTCTTTTGTCTATAGGGCAGTTGTTAACTGGTTAAAAGGCTATTTAAAGTACCTGGACATCTTCAACCAAAATACGGGGAGTCTGTCGCACTATATGGCCGTAGAGTGCTTAGCTCACTCCTGCAACATTGCTGGATCTAGATGGAGCTCAGGTAAGTATTAGGGGGGCTGAGGGGGACTGCTACACAGAAGGTTTTTTTATCTTAATGCATAGAATGCATTAAGATAAAAAACCTTCTGCCTTTACAACCACTTTAAGCTACAACTCCAGAGAGGGTACTAATAGCAACAAACAAACAACATAAAAAAAGGAAAACAAGAAGGAAAAAATATACAAAGAAAAAAATAAAAATAAAAATACAAAATAAAAACAGCAGAGCAGCCAAGGGTGGGCAACCATACAAAGCTTCACTAGAACTAAATGAGGGTCCTGCAATGGTTCCGCGAGGAGATTTCGCATTTTAGGTGACTCCATAAGTATGTTCCAAGAGAGCCATATTTGAGGACATTGTTTGTATGTATCCAATTAGTGTGCCAAAAGGGGCTCCATCCTCTCAAAGTAGCCATCTCTGAGACCCACTCAATCAGAGATGGAACATGTGCTGTCCGCCAATGGCGTGGTATAACTGATCTCGCTGCTGTCAACCAATACCTAAGGAGACCTTTTTTGATACAATTAAGCGATCCTGGTAAAATCGAGAGCAAAGTGATTTGCAGCATGTTAGGAGCAATCTCCCCTCTTTATTATTATAATTAGAGATTAGGTTCAAGTTCACTGCTACCATGGGTATGAAGTTTACGAAATGCAAACTTGTAGCCCAAAACATTGCAGATTTGCCACCAAAAATAAGAAACAACCTATAATGCAATGGATTGCCTTCACTTCTGGTCAGTTGAGTCACCAGAACCAAAGCCTGCAAACCTTCAACTTCGAGCAAGATTGGTGAAAATGTTTGTGAACTGAACTCAGGAAGATCCGCTCATCCTTCACTATTACTAATATTATTATATTATATTTGCCTCTTAACCACTTGCCGACCGCCAACCGCAGGTTGACGGCGACAAGGTGGTTTGATATCGCAAACCGCCGTCATATGACGGCGGCTGCGAGATTGTGCACTGTGGGCGCGCTCGTGCACTCACTGTGTCCAGGGGGGGCAGGGAACGGGTGTGGCGGAATCGATCTCCGCCGGCTACCCACAATGCCCCCCCGGAGTGAAAGAACGGAGGTCCGTGCATGTAAACACGGATCTCCGTTCTGTGAGATGATGGGGAAGGGCTGTGATCACAGCCTTTCTGTATATGGAAGCCATGATCACTCCCCTTCCCCTGTTAAGGCAGTCCCCCATACAGTTAGAACACGCCCAGGGAACACAGTTAACCCTTAGAGTGCCCCCCCCCAGGTTAACCCCTTCACTGCCAATGGCATTTACACAGTAATCAGTGCATTTTTATAGCACTGATCGCTGTATAAATGCCAATGGTCCCAAAAAAGTGTCAAAATGGTCCGACATGTCCGCCCCAATATCGCAGTACCGCTAAAAATCGCAGATCGCCGCCATTACTAGTAAAAATAAATAAAAAATAAAAACCCCAAAAATGAATTCTCATCATCCATAAACACGGCAACTTTTGTGCAAACCAATCAATAAACGCCGATTGCGATTTTTTTTATCACAGATATGAGGAAGAATATAAAATCAGCCAAAACCGTTGAAAAAATTTTTTTTTATATTTTTTTTTGGATTTGTATTTTAGCAAAAAGTAAGAAATTTCGGTTTTTTTGCAAAATTGTTGCTCTTCTTTTGTTTATAGCGGCGATTAGAAATAATGCAGCAGTGATCAAATACCACCAAAAGAAAGCTCTATTTGTGGGAAAAAAAGGACGCAAATTTCGTTTGGTTACAACGTTGCACGACCGCGCAATTGTCAGTTAAAGCGACGCAGCGCCAAATCACAAAAAGTGCTCTGGTCCTAAAGTGTGAAATCCTTCCAGGGCTGAAGTGGTTAAATAACATTTTATACTTTCATCCAGGGCTTCTTGTGAGAATTTTGTTTGCTGGATACAAGCAGCCACCCAGCCTTTGACATCTCTGCCTGATAATATAATTTAATTTAAAAATAGATTTGGCAGATATTTACATTTTACCATCAAATAATATTTTAGGGAAATTTAAGAAATATTTCTAGATCCCAGACAACCCCATCCTTCCTCATTTTGTTCCCCCGGGTGTCTCCCTCTATCATTTTCAGAATAAGTCAGTGTTCCAATTCGAAATGTTTGCTTTTTATATCAATGGGAGTTTCCAAATTACAAAAAAAAAAATGTCACAACTCGAAACTGAATCAGAAGTCCAGCAGAAAATGCTAAAATCAAGCTAGAACTGTTGAATGGCCACAAGAACATGTGGGAAAATTTCTGTATGAAGTGAGTTAAGCTCGAGAACGTTTTTTTGGCAAAGTCAGCAGCATTACAGCATCGTCTCTGCCAAATGCTACTACTTTATGGTACGTTTGACAGTTGTATTATGCGTCAATAGCTGCAACACCCCAGCACCTGCGTCTAAGGCTCTGTATAAGTCATTCTGAAAAGTCCTTTCCACCAACATTATCCAGTCTGCGATTATAAACAGAACAATGCAAACGCTTACTTATTGATTAAAACTGGCTGCCACATCTCAATGGTGATAATAATGGAAAGGAAGGACTGCAAATTAAGTGATAATGCATATAAATGGGTATGGGGTAAGTGGGACTTTAACCACTTCAGCCCCGGAAGGATTTCACACTTTAGGACGCGCTTCGTCGCTTTAACTGACAATTGCACGGTCGTGCGACGTTGTACCCAAACGAAATTTGCGTCCTTTTTTTCCCACAAATAGAGATTTCTTTTGGTGGTATTTGATCATCACTGCGTCATTTCTGATCGCCGCTATAAGCAAAAGAAGAGCGACAATTTAGCAAAAAAACCCAAATTTCTTACTTTTTGCTAAAATACAAATACAAAAAAAAAATACAAAAAAAACATTTTTTTTCATCAGTTTTGGCCGATTTATATTCTTCCTCATATTTGTGATAAAAAAAAATCGCAATCGGCATTTATTGATTGGTTTGCGCAAAAGTGGCCGCGTTTACGGATGATGAGAATTCATTTCTGGGGTTTTTATTTTTTTTTTATTTTTTACTAGTAATGGCGGCGATCTGCGATTTTTAGCGGTACTGCGATATTGGGGCGGACATGTCGGACCATTTTGACACTTTTTTGGGACCATTGGCAATTATACAGCGATCAGTGCTATAACAATTCACTGATTACTGTGTAAATGCAATTGGCAGTGAAGGGGTTAACCTGGGGGGGCGCTCTAAGGGTTAACTGTGTTCCCTGGGCGTGTTCTAACTGTGTGTGGGCTGCCCTAGCTGGGGAAGGGAAGTGATCACAGCTTCCATATACAGGAAGGCTGTGATCACAGCCCTTCCCCCCTCACAGAACTAAGGCCCGTGTTTACTTACACGGACCTCCGTTCTTTCAGTGCGGGGGGGCATTGCGGGTAGCCGGCGGCGATCGAGTCCGCGGCACCCGCTCCCTGGCCCTCCCCGAACACAGTGAGCATGCGGGCGCGCCTCAGGCGGCGCGCTCACAGTGCACGATCTCGCAGCCGCCGTCGTATGACGGCGGTTTGCGATATCGAGCCACTATGTCGCCGTCAACCTGCGGTTGACAGTCGGCAAGTGGATAAATGAGGCATGGCTTATAAGGGATACCGTGCCTCCATCCCTGTCAGTATTCTACAATGGGGGGGACAGAAGGCGGGACTTTAAATGAGGTGTGCAATGGTAAATGAAAATACTCAAGCATGAAAGCAGTGTTATTTATTTTCAAGTCATACATAGATATCAATGTGAGACCATGCCCTACAATGATACAAGAACATAAAAAACATACATAACACAGTACTGATTCATATTATGGTAATTCTCATAGACACCCACAAAGTCACATAATATTGTATAGTATTTATGGCTCATGGCCAAGTTGTTGACCAACCTCCATAAAGTTATGGGCATACCAATAAAAATATGCATATCAGATAAAATAAAAAGTCATAATTTTGGATATGATTTTTTGGATAGGGCCGCTCGTATCTCTACGCGTTTCGTGATTTTTTGTTTATCACTCATCAGGAGAAAGCCTATCTGGAAGTTACATAAGTAGTCAGATGGGATTTTGGACTAAAAAAAAAAAAAAATTATACAAAAAGGAAAGAGAGCACAAGCCCCCAAGGGGAAAAACTTACATAGATTATGCTGCTGGGAGTAGGTGCCCATGCCGGAGAACACAGGCCGACCGGGAGCATCATCTCAGGAGCTCTGGGGGCATAGCAAGGGGCGGCTAACCTCAACAGGACAGGAAACACGGGGAACGGAGGTGGTGCAGCAAAGGTGGTGATGGTGAAAATGCCAAATATCATATCTGAAGAATGATGTAATAAGTGGATATGAGTGTAGGTCCAGGGTGAGAAGAAAAAAAAAAGTGATAATGCAGATTTGAACATGATTAATATTGACTCTTTAGAGGAAGCCTATAGGGACAAGAAAAGGGGTGATGCCATTGCTGACTTGTTTGTAATAGCTATAATTGCCGACTTGTCTGACCTTTACTTATTACAGGACGCAGTAGTGATGTTGAGAACAGCAGCAAGAGGAACTAGTGAGACCCATGAGGAACCCAGAAGTGTTGGTCTCCCATTGGACTCCATGGAACGATTGCTCAGGATCAGAACAGAGTTTGGTAACACGACCAACAGTAAAGGTAACTATTTACTGTCTTATTTTACATGGAGAGCAATGCTGAGTATCAATGGTATGGCAACACTTGAAGTGTTACTAAACCCAGCAATATAAAAACAATTCACCCCCCCCCCCCTCCCCACACAGCTTCTAAGTCTTCTTTTAATATAAAAATACTGCTGCTATATACCTTTTTTTCATCTGTATATTGCAGTCAAATGATAAACTGCAAAGAGTCAGGGCTTCCCCAGTGTTCATATAGGAGGAGATTTCACTCTCTGATGATGTAACTTCCTTTGCATCAGTGACCCTTCACCCAAAATCCGGCCAGAGCTGATTGGTGCATTGCCAATGACATGCTCTGTTCACAAATAAACAATCACTGCCTCTAGAAATGCACTGCAGTCTGTGTCCATGTGAAACAGGAAGATCGAACAGAGCATGTTGAATGTTTCCACCCTGCCTGTATGTAGTATAGTATAGTATAGTATAGTATAGTCTAATATAGTAGACAGGGCAAGAGGGAAGTATCTGGCCATTCAAGATCAAACAGACTTTTTACACAATACAGAGGATTAACCCCCTCAGTTGCACAGTGAGTATAGCAAGCATGCTATTCTACATATAAGACATATTTTACTGTTGTGGGTTTAGTAACAGAGTAAGTACCTTTTCTGCTTCAAATGCTGATTTATTCATTGACATACAGTGCCTCTTTAGATTTAGTCTGCTTGAAAAGTATGGTCACCTGCTGACTTGACTCCATGCGCAGTCACCTTAAAGGATATGTAAAGGTTCGATTTAAAAAAAAAAAAAAACATGTCATACTTACCTCCTCTGTGCAGTTGGTTTTGCACAGAGTGGCCCCGATCCTCCTTTTCTGGGGTCCCTCGGCGGTGCTCCTGGCTCCTCCTCTTCTCGAGTGCCCCATTGGAGAGCTGCTTTCCATGGGGGCACTCGTGCGGGCGCGCTCCCGTGTCCTGCTGCAGCGTCCATTGACAGACAGCAGGACTCAGCCCCGCACCCCGGCACCATGTCAATGGATTTAATTGAGAACAGCAGGAGCCAATGGATGCGCTGCTATCAATCTATCCAATCAGGACCCAAGACACAGGCTGGAGCTGGTGTGCTTGTCCCTATTGCTGGAAAGACCGGGTTCAGGTAAGTAAAAGGCGGGCTCTGGGGGGCTGCTGCATCACAGGAGGTTTTTCCACTTAATGCATAGAATGCATTAAGGTGAAAAACCTTGAGGGTTTACAACCCCTTTAAGGGCCAGTTCACACCACATGCAGTCCAGTGTGTTTTTTTCTGCATCAAAAACACATGGAAAGTAGGTTATATTGTTTCCAATGGCATAGTTCACACCAGTGCAGTCAGTTCCAGGGAGTTCCAGTTCCAGAAAAAAAAGTAGAACATGTTGCATTTTATCTGCACTGGACTGTACTGGAACGCAGTAAAACATATCAAAAACACACTGAAATGCATCAAAAATGCACTGGACCCTAGTATAGTGAAAAACAAAAGAAAAAAAAAAGGAAAAAAGAAGAAAAATGCACCCGGAAAGCATCAAAAATGTTCTGAAACTCGTCAAAAACGCTCTAAAAACATGCATGCAGAAACGTATCCGGAACGGATCTGGGATGCGTTTTTATGGCGTGAATCAGCCCTTACTGTTCGCTAAGACACAGACGGTTGAATCCAGCTCAGTTTTCCTTCAGACAATTGCAGTACAGAGGATGTATTTCCGATCTTCTAGTGTAAAAAGACAATGTCTACAGAGAGCCCCTTCCTTACATCAGGGTCCCCAGAGAGCCCTCTTACATCAGGGTCTCCAGAGAGCCTCCCTATACATCAGGGTCCCCAGAGAGCCCTCCCATACATCAGGATCCCCAGAGAGCCCCGCCCATACACCAGGGTCCCCAGAGAGCCTCCCCATACATCAGGGTCCTCAGAGAACCCCCCCTTACATCAGGGTCCCCAGAGAGCCCCCCTTTACATCAGGGTCCCCATAGAGTCCCCCTTACATCAGGGTCCCCAGAGAGCCCCCTTACATCAGGGGCCCCAGAGAGCCTCCCCATACATCAGGGTCCCCAGAGAGCCCCTTCCTTACATCAGGGTCCCCAGAGAGCCCCTTCCTTACATCAGGTTCCCCAGAGAGCCCCTTCCTTACATCAAGGTCCCCAGAGATCCCCTTCATTACATCAGGGTCCCCAGAGATCCCCTTCCTTACATCGGGGTCCCCAGAGAGCCCCCTTACATCAGGGGCCCCAGAGAGCCTCCCCATACATCAGGGTCCCCAGAGAGCCCCTTCCTTACATCAGGATCCCCAGAGAGCCACTTCCTTACTTCAGGTTCCCCAGAGAGGGTCTTGCTTTTGAAAGTAAAGGACAGCCGAAAAGGAAAAGACCACCAGTATTTGATGGACGATTTCGAAAGGACTTCTAGCAATGGTTTCAAGGATCTTCCCCTCTGGATCGTGGAAGGGGATAAGTCTGCAAAAACTTGTATGGGGTGGCCATGAATGGAAAGGTTGGGGGAGTTCCTAGAGACCTTCACGATCTCCTCCTTAATGCTGTAAAAGTGCGGTTTCACCACTATGTCCCTAGGTAAGCCGTCAGAACGTGGAGGTTGAAGCGCTCTGTGCACCCTATCCAATTCCAGACGATGGTCCTGGATACCCGGGATGGAGTCTTTGACAAATTGACAGCATGGACATCTGTGATGGCCTCAGGAAGACCCCTGGTTCGAAAATTATACCATCTGGAGCGGTTTTCCAGATCGTCAATTTTGGATAGAGCAGAGTCCAGCTGATCTTGTAGGTCCTGGATTCGTGATGTGTTTTGGTTGGTTCTGGCAACAGATTGATCTGTTTTAAGTTCAATAGCAACAATCCGGGCCCCCAGATTTTGTAGGTCGGCCTGAATAACAGATGTAATTTGAGAGACCGTTTGTGCCAGGCCTCTGGATAGCATCTTGGAGAAGACCTCCATCATCATTTGGAAGTCAGGGGGGAGTGTTGAGGAGGGGGAGACTGGGGGATAAGCACATGTAGGTCCGGAGACCTAGTCCTTTAGAGGAGTGGAGATCAAATCTCTGGGGACCGGGACAGAGTGGGGGCGGTGCTGGCAGGGAGGAGGAAGGAGGAGGGAAAAGGGATGAGGACACCACCTCCATGGGGCAATACTTAGGCTGTATTCACACAGGGGCTACCCGACTTCAGCGCGATTTTGCTAGGCGATTTCAGTGCGACTTTAGGCGACTTACACCACGACTTATGTCAGACGACTTTGCCTGTGGCCAATCAGAGAAGGGAGGAAGGGGGCTGCCCCAAATAAATTCTATTTTTTTCACTGACAAAGTCGCTTGCATTTAGATGGGGGATCCGACTTGGAGGCGACTTCTATTGAATTCTATGGGCACATGTCGGATAGAAGTCGCCTCCAAGTAGTACAGGATCCTTTTCTGCAGTTGGAGCCACTTCAGTAGTGTACATTAAGACGGCTGTCATTCACAAACATGGGATTTCTTCTGTCAAGCGACTTGAGGCAACTTGGGGTGACACAAGTCGCCTCCCAAAGTCGCTGTATTGTGAATGGGCACTTACTTCTACTGATGGTGGGGCATTTTCTACTCCCACTGGTCACAGTCTACCCCCCCCCCACACCACCACCTTAAAGCCTGATGGACAGTAAACTGGCCCTTTATTTAGAAAGCTTGGAGAACCCTGGTGTAGGTGATCATCACTTATGATTAGAACCTTAGCAACCAACCATGCCACAGTAGGGGCTTCACTATTATTTTTAACTCAAAAGCCATGGTAATTCTAGAAGTGACCAAAAATACAGTGCTGATCATTTGTGCTTTGGAAGAACCAATAGGGATATTTTTGACTTTCAGCTCTCATGACAAAGAATTCATTCTGAGCATCTTACCAAGATCTTACACCAGAGCTAGGAAATGTTGGGTGCTTTCCAGTATAGCATGCTCATATCATGAGAAGGAAGTAGCATTATGCTCTGCATTGTGCTAATCCACAATAATCCTTCTGTTTTTATAATCAACCACAAGTTAAAAAGGTAAGAGCTCTCCTTACAAGGTTCAAAAAGCAATTACTCTTTGAAAGGAAAGAGCGGATTTTGTTTTTTACTTTGAGTAAACTTTGGCTTCATTATTCTGGAATCTTCCTTTTGTCATCTCGTCAAGCTGATCTGCATCCAGAAGAGATGAAATATCTGCCAAACATTGGCTGATCACCTACTAATCTCTTCTTTAATTACCTATATATCATTCATTGTGCCAACTCCTAAATGATAGAGAACAATTAGTGGTGTAAGCAAGCTCAATCTTGACAAGCCTACAGATTTACAACACCTGTGTGTCTGGGATGTTGGCCTGAAGCAGTTGTCAAACGTACATCAGTTATGAAATGGTTGTCCAAAAAGTTGTTGCAAACTGTGAAAATATCTAAAACCCACAGGAAATAGGGCTTTTTTTGTACTTTTTATACCCTATGGCTATTTTCAAAGCTTTTAAACTCTATTTAATAAACATATGCAAAATGGTAGACCTCATACACTCTGCAGGTGCTCTGTCAACAGACATTTGCACCAAAAATAATTAGCAGGTATTAAAAAAAAAAGAATATATATATATACTGTATATGCAGTGCTTACCCCTTAGGAGCCACTTGAGATGATAGACTCTCTGTTCTGCCAGGACTCTTTAAACATCTGGTTATAGGTTGAAAGCCACTTACACATGTTTAACTTAACCACTTCAGCCCCGGCAGGATTTCACACTTTAGGACCAGAGCACTTTTTGCGATTCGGCGCTGAGTCGCTTTAACTGACAATTGCGCGGTCGCAAATTTGCGTCCTTTTTTTCCCACAAATAGAGCTTTCTTTTGGTGGTATTTGATCCCCTCTGCGTCATTTCTGATCGCCGCTATAAACAAAAGAAGAGCGACAATTTTGCAAAAAATCCCAAATTTCTTACTTTTTGCTAAAATACAAATCAAAAAAAAAAAAATATAAAAAAACATTTGTTTCATCGATTTTGGCCGATTTATATTCTTCCTCATATTTTTGGTAAAAAAAAATCGCAATCGGCGTTTATTGATTGATTTGCGCAAAAGTTGCCACGTTTACGGATGATGAGAATTAATTTCTGGGGTTTTTAATTTTTTTTTTATTTTTTACTAGTAATGGCGGCGATCTGCGATTTTTTGCGGTACTGCGATATTGCAGCGGACATGTCGGAACATTTTGACACTTTTTTGAGACCACTGGCATTTATACAGCGATCAGTGCTATAAAAATGCACTGATTACTGTGTAAATGGCATTGGCAGTGAAGGGGTTAACCTGCAGGGGGCGCTCTAAGGGTTAACTGTGTTCCCTGGGCGTGTTCTAACTGTGTGTGGGCTGCCCTGACTGGGGAAAGGGGATGATCACAGCTTCCATGTAGAGGAAGGCTGTGATCATCGCCCTTCCCCCTCTATGAGAATGGAGATCCATGTTTACATACACGGACCTCCGTTCTCTCGCTGCGGGGGGGCCATCGCGGGTAGCCGGCGGAGATCGAGTCCGCCCTACCCCCTCCCTGGCCCCCCCCGAACACAGTGATCGCGCGAGCGCGCCTCCGGCGGTGCGCGCTCACAATATTGGTTATCGTGGCCGCCGTCAGGTGACGGCGGTTTGCGATAACAAGCCACCTTGTCGCCGTCACGCTGCGGCGGGCGGTCGGCACGTGGTTAAAGAGTAACTCCACGTTTGTTAAGAAAAAAACATTCCCCTCTGGGTGATCTATGTATATTACAAGGATTTGAACAAAGTTAGTTGCTGATCCCCACCTTTTGTTATTCTGGAGGTATAGCTGCTTGTTTGTCTGTGTCCATATGCTCAGTGAAAATCTATGGGAATGATTTTATATTTATCATTCATCTGCTGCTCCTGCGTGGCTCTAATGAGGGAAGTGGCAAGGTCTGCATCTCTATAGACATGATTTCCCTTTGGAAATATCTCACCAAAAGGGGATGCTCACCCATAGTGGGTGAATAAATGTGTCACTAACAAAAGAAACACATATTGTCAGTTGTCAGTTTTAGCCAGCTATCGCTGGGGCCCTTCTGTAAGGTGGTAGCTGTCTTTTAAAATGGTGAAATGGATGACTGGTGGGCAGTTAAGCAAGGTGCAGTCCCTATGGACATTAACAGTGGGCAGTTTGTGTTTAAGCTCAGTTGCCCTGCTCATCACTGCTGGCATACAATAGGTCTGGTCCAAATGCTTGGCAGTCAGTTATCCCAGAAGGCTCGGTCTCTAACCTCTGGTGTAGGCACTCACATGGCAGCAAGTCTCAAGATACTTTGATTCTCTTTGGCTCAGTCCTCTAGCTGTATGGGTGCTCGCAAGGATTCTCTCTCTCTCGTCCCTGCACATAAGATCCAATTCAGTCTCAGAATGCCTGGGAAAAGTCCCGTCTACTCGTCCTCTGTGTGCCTGAAATCCTGGATATTAAAATCCACGGCTTTGTATTGTACTGTGCGGTGCTCCTTTAAGAACTACATATCCTAGTGTACCATGTGCTGTCAGATGTGTACTCTGTACATATCAGTGGCAAATAGTGCTGCAACTATTTGCATGTAATTGCTCATCTAAACCACTACATGGGAATAGAGGAGGCTCTATTCCCATGTAACTGCTCAGATGAGTGGTTACATGCAAATAGAGCCTCCTACTGACCCTGGGCGAACACAGTGTGCATCCAGGGATGGCATTTCTGCAAAGTTCTGCCTATCCCCAGAGCTCTGTTATTTAAGAAAGAAGTAAATGACACACATTTAGTGAAAATAATCTACTAATAGTGGATCATGTTTGAAGGTACTTTGGTGAGCAGCAGACCTTTGTTCAGTTTGGACTTTGTGATATCTGTAATAGAAGAACAGTGGAGCTTATTTCATTAGGTAATATAAGACCAAGACATTTTGTATGCTATCATTGTTGCCAGGACCTCTATACCTTGAACAAGTAATTTAGTGCATTCTAGTTCTATACTTGGACTCAATGGCCTGAGTTGTCAATCCCTATGCTACAGACCGAGTTGGGCCCCTCTTTTTGACTTGTGGGTCCATCTGGTACGTACCATTGTGTACCCATGTTGTGTCTGGCTGCTCTGGGAGAAACGTGAAATGCGGTCCTGGCCCTTCTAAGATCAACGTGTACTCACTCAACTTTATTCTATCATCCCCCTCTAAGCCCCTGAAGAAGCCGACAAGGTGAAACATGTCGGGTTGTGTTTTGTCCTCCCTTATGTGATTAACCAAGTGTAAGATGTATATACAGTGTGATCTCATCTTTCATATGAGTGTCATTTATACACCTTCTTTGGGAGGAATTACTATCTTCGTGGGGCTGTGGTATTATAATGAGTTGTGATGATTTTTTTATGTTTTTAAGGGGTGTCTACTACCAATATTATACATGTTTTTAATGAAGTGTACAATAAAATTTTCTTTTTATTTATAATTGTGTATGGAGAATTCAGCACTTGTAAAGTCCCAACTCATTTTCTATTTTTGCATGTCTGTATTTTGGGGATTTGGTGCTGATTTTTCAACTGAGCTCATGTCTTTGTTGACAAAGTCTAACATTCATTAATCACATAAAACATCAGGCAAACAACTGTTTTAGTTGGAAAATAAAAAGAAAATAACAAGGTCAGTTTTTAGCACAAGAACAAGTCCACCATTTGAAGCCCCTTGTATCCCTAAAAACCACCTTAAAGCAGAACTGCTGTCAAAAATCACAAGATAAAAATGAAGAGCCTAAATGAAGAAAATAACGAAGACAGTTTTTACTGCAACATTCACCTTTAGTTCAGAGGTTTCCCTACAGTACTTTTCTCTTTAACACTAGATGGCCTCAGCTTCATGGCCAGTATCATTCAACCCACTTCCTGAGCCCAGGTTGTCCTGGGCCCACCCCAAGCTGTGACTGGACAGTGAAAGGAGAAATAGCACAGTGTGATCACACAGCATGCACCTTGTCAGCACATAAACTGCTTCTTTCATATTCAGGATCTTACGCTCTTTACATTTAAAAATATATTTAATTAATTACAGAGCTGAATTAATGTGTGTCTTTTATAGCTGCTTATATATATATATATTGTTTACCTTCCCCATTGATGCCAATGCATTTTTATTAAATTGCAAAATTTTAACAAAGTCTCCCAATTTTTGCCAAAATTTTAGAGAAAAAAAATCTTAAGTTCGTTCATCCATAATCATGCCATATTATTCATCACACTGGCAGTTCTGGTGAACTTATATGAATTCTGTATACCTGCAGATATCACTGACTTTACTTGTTCTTTCTTTTAACCACTTGCCGACCGCCGATCGGCAATTGACGGCGGCAAAGTGGCTCTGTAACGCGGATCGCCGTCATAC
>BLSH010548817.1:326053-336217 GCA_018402905.1 Glandirana rugosa
GGGATTTAGTCTTGAGGATCGTTAAAATTGGGACAATTTGGGGGGCAACAGAGGGTTAAAATTGCTAGGAGTTCTGATTTAGGGGGATTTGTGTTGGGAGGGGGGATTTAGGGGGTTTGCTAGAAGAGGTGATATGGTGAAGGAGGGAGGAGAATTGTGCTAGGAGGGTAAATTTAGGGGGTGGATTTGTACTAGCAGGGGGCATTTGGTGTGGGGCAGAGGTGTACTTGGAGGGGAAATTTGAGGGGTAGAGGATTTGTGCTTAGGAGGGGTCACTTTTTGGGGGAGGAACATTTGGGTTGGGGGGATTTAGGGGATGGGGGGCAAATATTTGTTCTGGGAGGGGGATTTCAGCAGGGGTAAGCATGCAGATAAATGTTCAATCTTTTTTGGTGGGGGGGATTTTTGCTGACACATAATGCTCATACATCTTGTGTTGGGGCACAGTTTGGCATGTCCACCCTGGGCTCTAGATGACCTTGTCTCAGCACTAGTCACACATCCCAAGAAGGTGAGGGTATTCTACTGCAAATGTGCCAGGACACATCCTCGGGGGGCTTGCTGTCTCTTACCAGTACCTGCCATGGTGCATGTGCATCAGTAGTAAGCCAGCTGAAGGAACCCAGAAGAGACAGCTGGTCTACTGATGATATCACAAATAAAGATGATGATTCACTGCTGGATCATTTGGCACTTGAGTACGTGTTTTGTGGTCTACCCAGAGAAAAAAGGAAAGGTGGGAAAAAGATGAGAGGTTATGAGTGAGGTTCCTCTTTAATCTTTAATATAGCCCATTGTTTAACCACTTCAGCCCCGGAAGGATTTCACACTTTAGGACCAGACCACTTTTTGCGATTCGGCACTGCGTTGCTTTAACTGACAATTGCGCGGTCGTGCGACGTTGTACCCAAATTAATTTGCGTCCTTTTTTTCCCACAAATAGAGCTTTCTTTTGGTGGTATTTCTGATCGCCGCTATAAACAAAAGAATAGCGACAATTTTGCAACAAAACCCAAATTTCTTACTTTTTTCTAAAATCCAAATCCCAAAAAAAATATAAAAAAACATTTTTTTTCATCGGTTTTGGCCGATTTATATTCTTCCTCATATTTGTGATAAAAAAAAATCGCAATCGGCGTTTATTGATTGGTTTGCGCAAAAGTGGCCGCGTTTACGGATGATGAGAATTAATTTCTGGGGTTTTTATTTTTTTTTTATTTTTTACTACTAATGGCGGCGATCTGCGATTTTTAGCGGTACTGCGATATTGCGGCGGACATGTCCGACCATTTTGACACTTTTTTTGGGACCATTGGCATTTATACAGCAATCAGTGCTATAAAAATGCACTGATTACTGTGTAAATGCCATTGGCAGTGAAGGAGTTAACCTGCAGGGGGCACTCTAAGGGTTAACTGTGTTCCCTGGGCGTGTTCTAACTGTGTGTGGGCTGCCCTAGCAGGGGAAGGGGAGCGATCACAGCTTCCATATAGAGGAAGGCTGTGATCACAGCCCTTCCCCCCTCACAGATCGGAGGTCCGTGTTTACTTACACGGACCTCCATTCTTTCACTGCGGGGGGGCATCGCGGGTAGCCGGCGGAGATCGAGTCCGCCACACCCGCTCCCTGGCCCCCCCGAACACAGTGAGTGTGCGGGCGTGCCTCCGGTGACGCGCGCACGCTCACAGTGCATGGTATCGCAGCCACCGTCGTATGACGCCGATTTGCGATATCGAGCCACCTTGACGCCGTCAACCTGCGGTTGGCGGTCGGCAAGTGGTTAATTCTGAGCCCTCATATTCCATTTTTTTGTTATTTGAAATTGCCATGCCTGTTTTGGTTAGATCAATCTTTCTCAACCTTTGTACTTTAAAGGAACTCCTCAAATATTTTTTTAGGTCTTGGGGAACCCTTTCTAGAACCAATTCATTCAGGATTATTGGGAAAAATATTGGTGGCCAGTGGAAATAATGATCCCCTTAAAGTGGTGGTCAAAAGGCCACCCTTACAAAAAGCTAGATAGATCATTGTAGCTGGCTTTGCCAAATTGTGTTGACCCTGGAACTATGCAGACGCCATCAGATGGAAGGTCAATCAGCCACAGCTCATAGAACCCCTAGCATCCCCTGAGGGAACTATAGGGTTCCACAAACCCCTAAGTGAGAATGGCTTGTTTAGATTTTCCTCTATATACATGCTTTCTACGATGTATCCATAATAGATTCTGGTGTATGTCTTTAACTTATTATGTGGCTGACAAACATGCATTTGCAGATTCCATTCTAGCTATGCTGTGGCATGTGACAGAGAGCTTAATTGGAACAACGAATTCCGCTAGGACAAGCCGCACGCAAGATCAATAGATGTTTCTTGACTTTGCCATATGTACAAAAGTGTACCCCACGATATGTTATGTAAACGAGAGACGCGGCCATGTAATTAGATACATTCATGTTACCAACGCTGTCATTATGGCTGCATAGAATGCCAAACTAAAATCATGATAGAAGTTTGTATAATATACCAAATGTATTCTGAAATGCATGTCTGTATTTGAACAAGTTTTCAGTGATAAATACAATGTAACCACAGTATAATTCTAACCAACATAATTGTTTACATGATTGTTTAATTTATTTTTTTTCTTACTTTTTCTTCTGCATCTGAAATTTTGAAATATTTGAATTAAAGTGTTACTTAACCCACAACAGTGAAATCAGTGTGTATATGCAGTAAAGCTTGCTTGTTATACTCACCGTGGAACCTAAGGGGTTAATCCTCCACATTATGTAAAAAGGCTGTTTGATTCTGGCTTCTGTGATCCTAACCTTCTTTTGTTGTCCCCAATCCATCTCCTGATAGTACAGAGCCTCGGGGGCACTTTGCACATGCTCAGTTTGGTGTGTATTGCTAAAGAGTTTTTTTTTTATCTTTCTTGGGCCAATCAGCACTGTCCTGACAGAGGATCAGGGGTCCTGCAGCCTCATAGGACAATCAGAGGGAAATGAAAACTTCTCCTATAAGCTTTAACCAGTGCTTGGCCAGACACTAATAGAAGTCACAAGACTGCTATATAGTGCTGATGAGAAAAGGTATTTAGCAGTTTATATTTGCTAAAAGAATTGCATTCCCATGTTCTGTGTACTGCGGGAAACCAGATATAGTGAACGCAGGCTCCTAGGTTTAGTAACACTTTAAGTAAGGTGTTACATTGTTTCAATAACAATTAGATATTATTTACATTGAATGCAGACATGCATTTAGCATCTGAGTGACTTTAGGCAACATTCCAAATAGACCAGTGGGTGCTGATTGTTTCTACATGGAGTATCAACCCAACTGTTAAATGCTCTGCTGGTTAGGATCATCCAGCAGTTTTTGCTTTTCAATGATTGAATGAGTAAGGCAGGCCATACTCGGAGCAAATTTCTTTCCTGCAACCACAGGTTGCAGGAAAGAATTTCGCTTGATACCCCCATCAACACAGACAGGGTTAAAGTGGGAATCCCTCCTGCTGGGCCAATTACTTCTACCAGTGGTGGGGGAGCCATCCCCACCAGGAGAAGACAGTGGTTATTGCTAGTGGTCATAGCAGTCTCTAGCGATAATCGCAGGTAAAACCCAGCATGCTGGTTGTACCCAAGTCGGTTGATCGATAAACTGGGTACGTTCAGCCTGCCCATACACCTCCTGCTGAACCGGCCGAGATTCGAACCTTGTATGACCTGTCTAAGTGGTTATGTGCATGCGGTATTTAGCCCGTGCATGAGATACTGGTGTTTTTGTGCAGGCAGAGGACATGGGCACACCATCCAGCCCCACTACCGTCAGCCTGTAAAACTGTATGGGAAGCTGAAAGCTGCTGCCAATGGACAGGATCGATGGTGCTCTGAGTGGTACAGGGAGGTGCACACCCAGGGATGATTTCCTGTAACACAAGAACCAAGGACCTCAACCCCTTCCTGGACCTGACAACTCTCTTGCTGCCACCTGACCTAGACCAAGACCTAGCCATTTCATATATTATCCTCTAATGGGGATTTTGAAGGCAACCAAAGACATTATTTTAATTAAATAGAATATACTTTATTGCTAATACATAAAATCCATTACTCTTAAAAACATTTTGTTCATTAATGACCAGAAAATGGTCAAGACAAGAACAATGCGTAGAAAGGAACAGCGACCAATTGGCAACTGTAAAGGAGACTGACAAAACAAAAAACTATGGGGAAGATCAACTAAATGCAACCTCCATTTAATCTCTTTTTAGGCTGTCGAACATCTGAAAAAGTTTGCAAGTATTTTAACCATCATTTTAATTCTTTGGCTCTCTTGAGTAGAATATGTGCTATTTGAGCAAGATTTGTTATACATTATTTAAGCAGGATTTCTCATACCCATATTATCAAGGGACAGCTTAAAGGATACCTAGTGTTAATAAGCAAATATATTGTCCCCCAACCTATATTTAACCGGTTCCACACCGCCCACCGTCTATTTACGGCGGCAGTGTGGACTCTGGGCGCTAATCGCCGTAAAAAAACGGCAATCTGTGAGTGGCTGCTAGGGGGTGCGCGCGCGCCCACCGCACTCCTTAGGAGTGTGCCCGCGGCTCAGGTGGACCCAATGTTCGCTGGCGAGCCGTGATGAGCGGCCACAGGCAAAGAACAGGGAACCGCCGATGTACACACGGCGGTTCCCCGCTCTGTTAGTGAGGGCATGGGTGATCTACTGATCCCTGTCACTGGGATCAGTTAGATCTCTCATGCCCATGTTAACCCAGCCCCCCCCACAGTAAGGACACACCCAGGGAACACAGTTAACCCCTAGCTCTCCCCCTGCAGGTTTACCCCTTCACTGCCAATGACATTTATACAGTAATCAGTGGACATTTATATTTCTGATCGCTGTATAAATGTCATTGGTCCCAAAAAAGTGTCAAAAATGTCCGACATGTCCGCTGCAATATCGCAGTACCGCAAAAAATCGCAGATCACCGCCATTCATTACTAGTAAAAAATAAAAAAAAAATAAAAGCCCCAGAAATTAATTCTCGCCAACCGTAAACGCGGCCACTTTTGTGCAAACCAATCAATAAACGCCGATTGTGATTTTTTTTATCACAAATATGAGGAAGAATATAAATCGGCCAAAACCGATGAAAAAAAATGTTTTTTTATATTTGTTTTTGGATTTGTATTTTAGCAAAAAGTAAGAAATTTGGGTTTTTTTGCAAAATGGTCGCTCTTCTTTTGTTTATAGCGGCGATCAGAAATGACGCAGAGGTGATCAAATACCACCAAAAGAAAGCTCTATTTGTGGGGGAAAAAAGGACGCAAATTTTGTTTGGGTACAACGTCGCACGACCACGCAATTGTCAGTTAAAGCGACTCAGTGCCAAATCTCAAAAAGTGCTCTGGTCCTAACCTGGGAAATTCTTCCGGGGCTGAAGTGGTTAAAGAGAAAGAGCATTTCAAGTTATTTTGTCAAATAATTGTATTATTTTATAACTCTGTAACCTCCTGGTCCCATTGCAGTACTATTACTTTTTCTTTTTTGTGGTGGTAGTTAGAAATATTGGCCCAGCAGTCCTTGAACGCAATTGCCTATGCCCCTGTAATGATTGCCTGCCTGTCATAGCATGGAAAGACACCCAGCTTAATGAGATTCTTTGTAAGTAGTGCATTATCACGTGTGTTGCTGTAAACTAGATGCAGCATTTTTGAAAGGCTTTGTAAAATCTGCATGTGAACACGTTTTGAATGTTATTTGTATTTACAAAGAGGTATTATATTCCCGAGGAAGATACTTAAAGTAAAAAAAATTGAAACACGTTGGATGCCCGGGTCATGGATAGAACTAACAATCAAGTTGTCAGGGTTACGATCAGTCATTGGTTTTTTTTATGCATTGTTCTTTTCTTGTTTGTTGCTGAAAAAAAAACACCATTTCTGGTCATGACTGAACAAAATGTTTTTATGAGTAATTGATTTTATGCATTAACAATAAAGTATATTATAATTAAAATAATGTCTTTGGTTGCCTTCAAACTCCCCACCAAAGGATAAAGTAAGAAATTGCTATATTACAGGGATGGTTGCAACCACACTCAGTCCTAATGACCCTTTTTGAGGACCCCCTGATGACGTCCGTACGTTTAGACTGACGAAACGTCGCGTCGGGAGACCAGAAGTCTGCACGCCATTTCCGCTTGTGCTGTTTGGAATGCAGGTGCACCGCACCTCCAGCGTTCCCTGCCTGTTTTTAATGCTTTGATCCAAATCCAATACATTTTTTGGAATGGGAACGTACTTCAGTATACCAAACCCCCTTTTTTCTCACCTACCCCCTGTTTCCTCGAGGCTCGCTGCCCAGTCGTTGCTACACAGCACCTTGCAGGATGGGATATTGGCTGCTACAGGATCCTTGAGTGAAAAGCGCTATTGATCCCCGTAATAGGGATCAACAATTTCTGGCGAGTAGGGTGTGCCACTGGGTGCCTTTTTTGGCGAAGGAGCATGATCGGTTTGGACCCTAGAATGAAAGATTCAGCATACATCTTTCTACCTGAACATTTCTTTGAATTTTGAACTTTGTTTTTCTCTGGAATTAATTTCAAATACTTTTTATTGATGGTTTACCAGTTTTAACACTTTTGAAGTGATACATATTAACTTGGATTCAACATACCGCAAAAACCCCTTTTCTCTGCTTTGCACTGATTTGCACCATTGTGCACATGAGATCACTTTATATGGGACTATATATATTTTGCACTTAAGTCACTTTATATTTTAAGAACTTTTATTATGTATTATGGATTTTTGACTATACACATGTTATGCAGAATTAGTTTATACTTATGTGGAAGCGCGGTCTAAAGTAGGGTTCCTATGCCTAATCTGACCTCTCTCTTGCCTACAGCCTGCCTAGACTCCTACCTGGACTTGACTACTCTTGCTGCCACCTGCCAGACCTCTGCCTGACTTAACCACTCTCTCTATCTGCCTTGACCCCTACCTGGAGCTGACTACTCTTTTTTTGCCACTTGCCCTGCCTGAAACTGACTGCTCTCCTGCTGCTGCCTGCCAAGACCCCTGCTTGACCTGACCCCTTGTCTTCATCTCTGTGAACAGTCTCAGCACTATAGGCTTTCCATTCCAGCCACACCCCTGGTGGGGTGATCCTGGTGGCTGTAATCTGGTGCCAGCTGCAGCAAAGAAAACCAGGACCACTTGGGTTCCTGCTTATCTCTACCACCAGGAGCTCTGATGAAGACCCACTGCCATTTAGATTCAACGTCTGAGGTGAGCCCTCTAAGGCTCCTCAGGCTGACCTTTTGGGCAGAAAGGTGTCTCCCACAAGTCATGTAGAGGTTAGGAAGGGACCCCAGCTTACATTTATGCTCCTTCTATATCTGTTTTCCTTTTTCTTCTCACTATTTATATTTCTTTATATTTTTTCTGACCCGTTGGGTCTGTTCTCTAAGGGTTGCAACCCCCATCCCACACCATAATTGGACTAATCTCCCCTTGACTAGACTTGTGAGAACCTTCTTCACTTCATGATGGACCACACAAAGAGAAAATACGAGGAACATTCTGAATATCCTAATACCATTGTAAATGAAGTGAAGGTGCAGACTCTTGGAGATTACTGCATGAGAAAATAGTCAGGGCATCATAAAAGTTGTCTTTCGCCACTACCTTCCCCTAGATGTGACTAATAGTCAGCTATGTGATAGTGGTAAAGGAGTGCCTTTAATCATCCAATTCTTTTTGGTGCAACCTCCCTCTAATGCTGTACTGAGATGGGAATTAAGTCACCTTTTAGAACATAAGTATTTAGACAATAGATACACTTTTCCTGGACCTGCATCATGCAGATTTTTCTGATTTAACCTAAAAAAAAACAAATATTTGAACATTTACAAATATGCTAAACTAAGAAATGCCAAGCACACAGGGGCTGATTTACTAAGGACAAATAGGTTTTCGCTTTGCAAGATAATTTTCCCTTAGCTCAGTGGATGACATCAAGCTCTGCTGACTTCCATAATTCAAAAATACTGTTTTTGTTTTTGCTTTTTTTTTTCCTTGCACGCAATTAAGTACTCTTTGTAAAGCGCATTTTAACTTGTTTCTACGAAAAAATATCTTGCACAGGCAAAATTCCCTTGCAAAGTGAAACGCCTATTTGCCTTTAGTAAATCATCCCCATTGATTCTTTTTATCATCACTTTTCATTTAAATTCATATTTGAAAATGAGCAGCGCAATGAGTGAGAGGTAGACATGGATATAAAAACATTGATTTATTCAGCTCTGTAATTTAAACCTTAAAACCCTCTCTCAACCAGCCCCAGCATCCCTTTAACTGGGCTATTATGCAGAGGGGTGAGAATATCTTCCTGATCACACTGTGATTGGCTCTTACAGTGGTCACACAATCAGGAGCCGGTTCCATGGGGGGGGGAGGGGGGGCAAGAAATTAAAGAGGGCAAGAGTGAAGGAAAAGGGGGCAGAGTGGTCTAGGTCCAGATGAGGAGCTGTCTTCCCAAAAGTAGAACAAATGCAAGCTAAGCAGAGAAGTAAGAGTTGCGGAGAACTCAGGGTATTGCTAGAACCCTGGAACTATTCTTTAGGCAGAGATTTTGGGGATTTGGAAAACATAATATTTATAACCAGTGGGTACTCAGCCAGGTCCCGATAAGAAAGTTGGAAGCTACAGTAATTTATCTGCTGTGTTTCCTTGAGTATAGAGGGATTAGAACACCTGTCATGTTATATTGTTGTCTGTGTCACCATTTGGGAGATTCACCCACTCTATTTTCCTGTTTACCATTATCACCAAGAGTGAATGTGAAAGACAATCCCAATTTTGGGTTGTCACCGGAGCAGGAATATCTTCCAATGGGGACGCCAGTTCTGGTGACAGCCATGGATTCTCCTACTTTGAAGGGATTTCCTCTCACCTTCTGTTTTGGCTATGGGACAGGAAGTGAAGAGAAATCTCCCCAATGGGCTTATAACCCTCCCTTACTCTATTCAAAATGAAAAAAAAAAAAAAAGTTTTACCTTTAGTTCTACTTTAAGGATATTCTCAATGGCTAAGTCATACTTCTATTATTCTAACAAATTACTTAATTTGTTACATCATTTTGGTACAGTGCTTAAACTGACGCTGAGTCATGCCTTGAATAAATAGGGCTGACAAATAAGCTAACACACTCATATGGCAGTTTATACAGGTGAGGTGGCAGTTGCCAAGTCTCTACATCATTGTTCCTGTGATGATGGCAGTGCAACAAAGTAGAACAATTCCAAGGGGCGCAATGGCAAATATGTAGCAACGTCGTAACAGCGGAACATCCGTAATTAGGTCAGCCAAACAAGGAGACATTGAGCCCAGACTGACACAGATGTATACGTTGATGAGTCATCTTTTCAGGAAGAGTGCCAAGAAAACCCTTAAAGAGAAGTAGTTAAGCCAGTGCAGACACAAATAAACCATAGGTGCTGCCTATTTCTGAACTCACAGCTGGCAGACTCCATGAAAAAAAAAAATGTCTGCTCATTCATGGGAAAAAGTTACATTAAACCAATATGAGGGCCAAACTGGAAAATGTAGCGGGTAGCTTGCTGTAATTATATGGAACACTGCCTATCTGCGCACAGGGTTCTTTTTTTCTCTTTTCTAACATATCTTGAATACATAGGGCTACCAATACAACTGGGTGATGTTTAACCACTTCAATACCAGGCACTTAGGACACTTCCCTACCAGACCAATTTTCAGCTTTCAGTGCTGTTGCGATTTGAATGAGAATTGCGCGGTCGAGCGACGCTGCAGACCATCCCTTCACAGGATTCACGGACCATAACTTCACCAATTTGTAGTGGGTCAACATAACCATCGGGATACATAAGTTCTATACAATCTTTTCTCTTTTTTTCTTGGGACACGCGTCTATCCGTCACAAGGTATATTAATGTCGTTCGATGGGCGATGTAAAAGGTCAAACCGGGAGTATAACCAAATTACATTGAAAAAGGGTACTTACTCGTCTGTAAAAAAAAAAAGTACCTCAGACGGTCGACACTCAAGTCTTTATCCGTCGTGGATACCAAATAAACACAGACGTGACCGAATTGATGAAGAG
>BLSH010548817.1:336227-350358 GCA_018402905.1 Glandirana rugosa
TATTACGCGCTAGCGCGCGGGGACCCCCGCGCGTAACGCCGCTAACCACCACGGCACCCAGTCCGACTGGGGGGCGTAATGGCTGGCTCCATTTTCCGAAACTAGGCTTCGGAAAATGGTACACTAGTCGGCACTGGTTAGTGCCGACTAGTGTCACATTTATCCTTCTCGGCAACTAGCCGAAAAGGAAACGAGTCCAGACGTCTAGTCGGCTAGCCGACGAGAGGACTGTCCCCCCTCGACGCTACTTGTAAATAGTCGCGTCGGTGGGCCCTGGTGGTCCTGGGCGGCCTCTGATTTAATTCCCTGGTGGTCCTGGGCGGCCTGGGTGTGCTGTCCGGCGGGGGGGCTCCCTGGTGGCCCTGATCCGGCTCCCTGGTGGTCCAGTGGGGTGATCCTGAGGGTGGCTGCGCTGATAAATGTTCATCGCAGCTCCCCCCTGTCAGGAGAGCAGCCGATCGGCTGATCTGCAGACCTGAGCAAAGGAAAAGCCGATCAACGGCTCTTCCTATTTACACTGTGATCAGCCGTGATTGGTCACGGCTGATCACATGGTAAAAGGCTTCGGATCAAAGCCTTTTACCTCGGTCGGTAATGCGGGGGGTCAGCCTGACCCACGGCACCACCAATCGCCGCAATGCGCGCCCCCAGGGGCGCGCGATCGCGCATTATCCTGAGGACGTCAATAGACGTCCAGTCAGGATAATGAACCCCCCGCCCAGACGTCATTTGTCAATGCGCCGGGCGGGAAGTGGTTAAACATTTTTTTTTTTGTTTTTTGTATTTTTTTTTTTTCGTGTCGGATCATTCGTTATAATCGGCATTTATTATTTCGATAATTTGTGACTTCGGATAAATTCGTATTCGTTCACTAACAGTTAACCAAATTTGAAATGAAACTCCAATACCTATAATTTAATAGTTTAGAACTATTATGATAGTTTTTATTATTATTATAATTATTATTATTATCTATTATTAATAGATAATAATAATAATAAAAAACTATAATAATGGTTAATAATTTAATTACAATAAGAAATATGAAAAACTAAATTATCTGAGTGTTTTTCGTTCTTATTTTCGAATTTTCATTGTTATTTTTGGATTTTCGTTCTTTCTGATATCATTCTTTATGATTTTTGAACATTCAGATTCTCGTTTTCGTATTTTCTCTCTTTTGGATTTTCGCTTTCGGATTTTTGTTCCTTTAGAAAATTTGTTTTTAAAAAAAATTGTCAAATAGTCTTCCGATCATTCGGATGCTTCTATATGAACGAATATGCCGAATTTTGACGAAAAACTAATTCGGAACAAAACAAAAAAAACTATAATAATGGTTAATAATGTAATTATAATAGAAAATATGAAAAACAAAATTATCTGAATGTTTTTGTTCTTTCGGATTTTCATTCTTATTTTCAGATTTTCGTTCTTATTTTCGGATTTTCGTCCTTTCTGATTTACGGACTGTCGAATTTTTGTTTTAAAAAGAAATGGTCACATAGTCTTTCGTTCATGTTGGAATATGCCGAAAAACTAATTCGGAACGAAACAAATTGCACGTCTAGTGATTTTGCAGCACCTAATCCTTAACCTGCAAGCCTGAGGTTCCTTACTTGGCTCCTCATGCTACTCTCTTTATTCTCAAATACACTCCTGAGCAGTCTACAGGGTCCATTACATGCAGTGAGATGTACAGATGACTGAGTTGCAAAGCAAAAAATTATTGGCAAGAAGTTTTGAAAACCTTCTCCAGTCCATCAATGGAACAAATATATGCAGCACTGGGTTTCCCAGTTGGAATCCTGGTCAGGAAACTATCTGCCAGGAATGTGCATGTTCTCCTTGTGCTTGCATGAGTCTCCCAAACTCCATGTTGGTAAGTTGATAGGCTCCTTTCCAAATTGACCAAAGTATGTGTGTGCATGCATATATGCATATAAGGTATGGATGGACCTTAGATTGTATGCTCCTCAAGGGCAGGGACTAGTGTGAATGTACAATATGTAAAGCGTCAGCATAAATTGTTGGCAATATATAAATAATAAATAATTATTAACCACTTCAGCCCCGGAAGGATTTCCCACTTTAGGACCAGAGCCCTTTTTGCGAATCGGCACTGCGTCACTTTAACTGATAATTGCGCGGTCGTGTGATGTTGTACCCAAACAAAATTTGCGTCCTTTTTTTCTTACAAATAGAGCTTTCTTTTGGTGGTATTTGATCCCCTCTGAGTCATTTCTGATCACCGCTATAAACAAAAGAAGAGCGAAATTTCTTACTTTTTGCTAAAATACAAATCCAAAAAAAAATATAAAAAAACATTTTTTCCATCGGTTTTGGCCGATCTATATTCTTCCTCATATTTTTGGTAAAAAAAATCGCAATCAGCATTTATCGATTGGTTTGCGCAAAAGTTACCGCGTTTACGGATGATGAGAATTAATTTCTGGGGGGTTTTTTTTATATTTTACTAGTAATGGCGGCGATCTGCGATTTTTAGCGGTACTGCGATATTGCAGCGGACATGTCTGACCATTTTGACACTTTTTTGGGACCATTGGCATTTATACAGCTATCAGTGCTATAAAAATGCACTGATTACTGTGTAAATGCCTTTTCTCCCCTCTACTTGTGATGGGCTATGGAGATATATCCTGCAGTCTCACTGAACATAGTTAGTGTCCAGGTCATGTTCACTCAATGTTCTTTATCTAGTGTATTCACATAAGAAATGTTTTGTATATTGTATATTTATTGTACTGTCTCTATCCTAGAGTTCCTCCTATATATCCTGTAAACATCCCTGAAGAAGAGCTGAAGAAGAGCTTTATCTTTTGAGCATCTTGAAGCGCGTTGGATGTTTTGCAGCTTTTCACTGTTCAGGAGGTTCTTATGTATCTGCAAACCCATATGCATGTTTGTTATACACTGTCATTTACCTTACATTTCCCACTGTGAGCTAGCTTCCAATGCTCATTTTTGATACTTTGATGTGCTTTTATCCAATTTGTTAATAAATATATTTTTTATATTATTGATGTTCAGATAACTTTTTGTCCATTTATGCCTTTAAAATCCCTTATGTTGGAGGGTCCCTCTCTTCTTTTTCCTGGATAGCATTATAGGATATTTCAATCCTCAGGTCTGGGTGAGCATTATATGGTTTACAATAAGTTTGTCTATAATCCGCATCATAACCCCAGAAAAGACTGAGAACAAGGATGGAATGTGCTCCTCATATCTGTTTGATTCAATATTATTACTGCCATGTTAGGTGGGGGCGGTGTTGCCGGGTGACATAAGCGAGTGGCCCTGCCCTTGCCTATATAAGAGCTGTCCAAAGGAAGAGACAGCATACAGCAGGTAGCCTCTGATAGAGGCGGAGCGTTTTTGACATTTTGCTATCTTTTGGGTCCATCGGGCACCGTGAGTGACGATTGATTACATCGCGGGACACTTTTTATCTCTTCTTCAATAAAGGAATTGTCAAAAATTGTCTCTTGTGGTTTTTGCTTTTTGACACTTTTTTGGTGAATGGGTAGAGGTACGATGTACCTCTACCCATTCACATGGGGAGGGGGCAGGATCTGTTAAAGGGGGCTTCCAGATTCTGTCTGATAAGCCCCCTACCCACAGACCCCAACAACCACAGCCCAGGGTGTCGGGAAGAGGCCCTTGTCCTCATCAATATGGGGACATGGTGCTTTGGGGTGGGGGGGTCGCAGAGCCCCCCCTTGCCCCAAAGCACCCATCCCCCAAGTTGAGGGCATGTGGCCTGGTATGATTCAGGGGGGCGCTCGCACACCCCCCTTTTCCTGATCTGCCAGGCTGCATGCTCCAATAAGGGTCTGGTATGGATTTGGTGGGGGACCCCACGTGGTTTTTTTAAAAAATTTTTACATTTTCTATTGCCGAGCAATTGCCTGCATTCTTTATCTTTCATTCATCTGTCAGTGGAAAAGCCTGCTGACAGATGATGACTCATTGTTGTTAAGATACAAACAAATATTTGGGGGGAACACCCAAACAATACATGGTGCTGCTGTAAGACCACACAAACAAAACAACATATTACAGCGCACACACAAAATTTACATTTACTCCTACAAGGCTATTTAAAAGAATCTAAACATATAAAGCAAATATGCATAAATATGGGGATTTGGGCACACTATATGGCCATAAAGTGCTTAAGCCCAGTACTGCGTCAAAGTACCTCATTTTTAGTGGGTCCTACGCTAACCATAGAATGAAAGATCCAGTCTCTAAACCATGGGAGCATACACTCCTCTTTATGGGAGAACTAAAGGACTCTTCCTACAGTTCAGGTGGACACTGATTAGAGGTAATGAGGGAGGATGGGGTTCTCCAGCCCATAGTGGTCAGGACCACTATAACATACAAACAAATATTTGGGGGGAACATCCTAACAATGCATGGTGATACTTTTTTTTTCATTGTTGTAAAGGACGCTTCCCGACCTGCTGCTAAACAACCAGCTATTTCTTCACACAGAATTCAGATCGGTTGATTGTTTTTCAACCGATCTGAATTCTAATCATTCTGAAAACTTGGTTTCTAACTTTGTTAGAAAACTAATACAAAAAAAACAATTTTTAAGGGAGTTCAACAAATTTCATTAGTATTCATTACTATTTCATTCAGAGATTTGGATACAACCAAAAATTAGTCCGAATTTGTATTCAGACCGAATTGAATTCCACATGTCTAGTATTTTGCATACCTTGGTTGTAACGAGTGGTTATTTGAGTTTCTGTTGCCTTTCTATCATCTCAAACCAGTCTGCCCATTCTCCTCTGACCTCTCACATTAACCAGAAATTTTTTCGTCCACACAACTGCCACTCCCTGGATATTTTCTCTTTTTTGGACAATTCTCTTTATTCCCTAGAGAAGGCGGTGCGTGAAAATCACAGTAGATCAGCAGTTTCTGAAATACTCAGACCATGCCACATTCAAAGTCACTTAAATCACCTTTCTTCCCCATTCTGATAATCTATGTCTTTATGGACCTTGCTTTGCTGAGCACTTGAAGCCTTTTTGATACCCCCTAAAAGCATTGATATAGAGAACTAATTTATGTCCACCTGGGTGGCTGCCAGGGACCTTTAATTGTGAATTGTTGAGGTACCACGTCCCTAATTCATAGTGAGAACAAAGAAAAAGGATAGCGCCTGGGACTTTATAGGTACCATAAAATCAATCCTTCGCAGGAATCAATAATTATGAAATATATATTTTTATTTAAATTTGTTTAAAAAGAATCTGAGTATCTGATCCAAAAAGAAAACAGAACATCAATATAAAAGCACATATTTTTTGCCTACTTAATCCCATTGAATTCCCTCATAGAAAGTGGGTCCTAATATGCCAAGAACTATACCTATGCGAATCAACAAAATAGTATCCTGTCTCACAGTGGCTTGGGGGAGGGGGAGGGGGAGGGGAAAAATCACCCTTCCAACCACTACACAATTTATATAGCCACATTGAAGATATAAATGACAAAGATTGAAATATGTCCCAGATGAGCAGTTACTGGTATAGTCCGGCAATAGAACCCACGATCATGCCTTGGGGATTCCTCTTTACATGTTTCGCGTTCTTAGAAATACGCTTCTTCAGAAGATTAGGGTATGTAGGACTGGTCTGAAATGGATACATAATTAGAATAACAAAAATTTGAGAAAAAAAAAAAAAATAAAAAATTTTTGTTATTCTAATTATGTATCCATTTCAGACCAGTCCTACATACCCTAATCTTCTGAAGAAGCGTATTTCTAAGAACGCGAAACATGTAAAGAGGTATCCCCAAGGCATGATCGTGGGTTCTATTGCCGGACTATACCAGTAACTGCTCATCTGGGACATATTTCAATCTTTGTCATTTATATCTTCAATGTGGCTATATAAATTGTGTAGTGGTTGGATGGGTGATTTTTCCCCTCCTCCTCCCCCAAGCCACTGTGAGACAGGATACTATTTTGTTGATACGCATAGGTATAGTTCTTGGCATATTAGGACCCACTTTCTATGAGGGAATTCAATGGGATTAAGTAGGCAAAAAATATGTGCTTTTATATTGATGTTCTGTTTTCTTTTTGGATCAGATACTCAGATTCTTTTTAAACAAATTTAAATAAAAATATATATTTCATAATTATTGATTCCTGCAAAGGATTGATTTTATGGTACCTATAAAGTCCCAGGCGCTATCCTTTTTCTTTGTTCTCACCCCCTAAAAGCAGACAGGAACCCTAAACCCAATTGTGGGACTGCTACACTGGCAGTGAGCCGTTATGTAGTCTTTATTATACCAAGATTATGGACTGTTTGTTCTACTTTTGCTGAAAAAAGCTGTTTTTGTTTGTTTGTTTTGATAATTTATTAAATACTGTTTACTTTTACAAGTGGCTGGCAGGCAAACCCAGGCTCTCCATATTACAGCTTACATGACATTTTAATGATTCAGTTAAAGTTTTAGTAAACTCCCCTGTATGTTTTTTACTTATAGGTAAGTGTCACAAACCTGGTGGTGGAGTCTGTCTTGTGCAGGGAACAACCGCTCTTGCGCACCCGATTCAAGGACCCCTGGTAGAGTAGACAGAGATCCAAGAGTGCGGGATGGCACAAGGGCTAGATGGTCACTGATGATGTTGTGATGCTCCAGAAGGTTGTGCAGATAGACGGGTGGTCGTACAGGCTGGGTTGGCAACAGGCAGGCAGAGAGGTACAAAAGGATCAGGCAAGCGGGTAGTCAAGTTCAAGCAAGGTTTGTTAACGAGCGGGCAGCAGAAGTACAAGGGAGCAGACAATCAGATGGTCGTGGAAAGCCGGGGTCGGTGCAGGCAGCGGAACAGCAGGTCAGGACAAGCCGGGTCAACAGAAAGCGGAACAAACTCAGGAACAGGTAGTAGGAGCTGGGGCTCACAGGTCACGGACGCTGTAGAACGAGCAGCACTTGTTGCTGGGCTCTCCAGGTTTAAATAGCCCCATTTGGCGCTGTTTCCGGCGTGCGCACCACCGCGGAAACCGCCAGAATACACTGGCAGAGATGTTTCTTCTCTAACATTGCCCCCCCAAGGGGCAGCCTCCGGATGCCTTACCGGGTGTCGCCACCCTGGCGATTTCTTTTGAAGGCCTGGATCAGTCCGGGGGCGTGGATGTTTTTCTCAGGTTCCCAGGAGTTCTCCTCCGGAACAAACCCCTTCCACTTAATTAAATACTGGGTCCCCCCAGCTCTCCGGCGACAGTTCAAGATGGCTTCCACCTCAAACTCCTCCTCTCCATTAACCAAGATGGGGTCTGGTGGACCTACTTCCCGACCCGAGAAAGAGTCAAGAACAATGGGCTTCAGCAGAGACACATGAAAAACCGGGTGGATCCGCAGGGATGGAGGGAGGTCCAGCTCAAATGCCACCCGGTTTATCTTCCTCTTAACTGGGAACGGTCCCAGAAATCTTGGACCCAACTTTTTCGAGGGGCAGGCTAGTTTTAAGTTTTTGGTGGATAGCCAGACACAGTCGCCTGGTTGAAGCTCCAGCTCCCCCCGCCTTCTCTTATCATAGGCCTCTTTGTTCAGCTCCCGAGACCTAGAAAGAGTTTCCTGTAAGAGTTTACAGTTTGTTTGGAGGAAACTAGTGATATCCTGTGCTGCTGGGACGGTACCTTCCGGATTTAGGTCGGGCAGAAATGTGGGATGAAATCCGTAGTTGGCCCAGAATGGGGACTGCTGGGTGGCCGAGTGAATGGTGTTGTTGTAGGCAAATTTGGCCACCGGCAGCAGTGCAACCTCAAATATTGCTCAAGAGTCTGATTTGTCCTCTCAGTCTGGCCGTTTGTCTGCGGGTGGTAGGCGGAAGAAAAAGCGAGCTCTATCTCCAATCCTGCACATAGAGCTCTCCAAAACCTGGATGTGAATTGGACCCCCTGGTCAGACATGATATTGCTGGGCACTCCATGAAGCCGGATGACCTCTTTTATGAACGTGTTGGCGTTTCGGCCGCAGAGGGGGTCCCTTTCATGGGAATGAAGTGCGCCATCTTTGTCATTCGATCCACTACTACAAAGATGGTAATAAAGCCTTCAGATGGGGGAAGTTCCATGATAAAATCCATCGCCAGTTGCGACCACGGGCGTTCAGGTACAGGAAGGGGGTTTAGGAGACCCCAGACCTTGGCCTTGTCGGTCTTATTCCTGGCGCAGACAGGACAGGCACCAACATATTTCCTGCAATCCTCCGTAATGTTTGGCCACCAGAACGACCGTGAGAGGATCTCAGCGGTCTTCCGAGCACCGAAATGTCCGGCCAATTTATGGTCATGGCACCGACCCAAGATCCTGAGGCGCAGGCTTGCCGGAATAAACATTCTCCGCCCAAACCACCATAGACCATCTCTGACGGTGAGTCGGGTGTCCTTGTCGACAGCGGAGCTGGCCAGCACCCGACGAATCTAAGAGAGGATGTCCTCATCGGACAGGAGGAAGTCCCGTGCCGGGAGTATGGTGTCAGGTATTTCCTGGCTCCGCGAACATCCGAGAGAGGGCATCGGGCTTGCTATTTTTTGATCCTGGGCAAAAGGTTAAATGGAAATGGAACCTGGAGAAGAACAGTGCCCAGTGGGCCTGCCGAGGTCTCAGCCTTTTTGCTGTTTGGAGGTACTCCAGGTTCTTGTGATCCGTGAAGATGAGGATCGGATGAGAAGCCCCTTCCAGCAAGTATCGCCACTCCTCTAGAGCCGACTTGATCACCAGTAATTCCCTATCTCCCACATCATAATTCCGCTCTGGTGTGGTTAACTTCCTGGAGAAAAAGGCTACTGGGTGGAGCAGGGCCTTGGGACCTTGGTGTTGGGATAAAATAGCCCCTACTGCTGTTTCCGAAGCGTCCACTTCAAGGACGTACGGTAAAGCTGGGTCCGGGTGTTTTAGAATGGGAGCGGAGGTAAAAAGGAACTTGAGCTTCTGAAACGCAGCCTGAGCCTCCGGAGACCAATGGTATCGGGTGTTTTGTCTGGTCAGTCGTGTGATAGGCTCCACGATGGCAGAGAATCCTTTTATGAACTTTCAATAAAAGTTTGCGAAGCCCACAAACTTTTGAACACTTTTTCTGTCTGCTCGTGGGCCATTCCAGGATAGTAGAGACTTTTTGTGGATCCATGTGAATGCCCGTTGTGGAGATGATCAGCCCCAGAAAGTGCATGCTTGGCTGTTCAAAAGAGCACTTCTCTGCTTTGGCGTACAAGCCATGCTGCCGTAGCCGCCCTAGAACCTTGGTGACATGCCTGCGATGTTCTTACAAAGAAGCAGAAAAGATCAGAATATCGTCAATGTATATAATTACAAAAAGGTCCAGAAAGTCTCGGAACACATCATTGACAAAGTGTTGGAAGGTTGCTGGGGCGTTACATAGCCCGAAGGGCATCACCAAGCATTCATAGTGCCCAAAACTAGTACGGAATGCTGTCTTCCACTCGTCTCCTTCCCTGATACAAATGAGGTTATATGCTCCCCGAAGATCAAGCTTTCTAAAGATGGTTGCCGCCCCTAGCCGCTGAAAAAGGTAGAGGGTACCGATTTTTAATAGTCACCCGATTAAGCTCCCTGTAGTCTATGCATGGCCGGATGTGAGTGGTCCTTCTTCTCCACAAAGAAGGTACCGGCTCCGGCCGGAGACGTGGATGGCCGGATGAACCCCTTCTTTGTGTTTTCGTCCTGGTAGGACTTGAGAGCCGCTAGTTCAGGCTCGGAGAGGGGGTAAATCCTCCCAAACGGAACTTCTGCCCCGGGCAGTAATTCGATATCGTATGGCCTATGTGGCGGGAGCTTATCCGCCCCTTCTTACTGAAAACGTCCAGGAATGAGTGATAGGCCTGAGGAAGAAGAGTCGGAACGTCGGGTTCAGTTTCAGAATCCAGGCTGAGTGAGGGAACAGTTCCACCCCTGGGGTTCAGGCAATGCTGGCGACAATAGGGTGACTGGAAGCGGACAGTTCCGGTGGTCCAGTCTATGCTAGGGTTATGGGCCTGGAACCAGGGCAGTCCCAAGATGATGGGACAGAGGGGCTCTTTCATGGGTAAGAGTCCCAGATTTTATGTGTGACCCATCGGCCAAATGGATCACCAGTTTTTGTGTCTTGGGTTGCAGGGGAATGTGGTGCTGCGCAGCAAAGTCTAGGTCAATAAAGCAGCTGCACGCCCCCGAATCAAGAATTGCTAGAACCGTGATAATCCCTCCGAGAAGCTGCAAAGAGAGGAGAATGGTGAGATGAGCAGGAGAACTGGGAAACTTAGACAGGTCCTTAGGGACGGTGGTCAAGCACTTACCGCGCTTCGCGGGGCACGTCCTGACCATGTGACCAGGCTCACCGCAGTAGAGGCAGAGGTTCAGCTGGAACCGACGTTGTCTTTCCTCGGTGCTGAGAGAAGGCAGAAGCAATCCAATCTGCATGGGCTCGGAGGTGTCCTGCGGAGAGGAGGAGGAGGATGTCGGGTGGAAGGGAGGCGGTGTCGGGTAGCCAGGAACTCGAGGAAGCATCCAGGTAGGGCGTAACTGCCCAGAAGACCTTTCGGCGCGGCGCTCTCTGAGGCGTCGATTGATGGAGATGGCCAGGGTGATCAGCTCCTCCAAGGTCTTAGGGATCCCCACTCGTGCCAGCTCGTCCTTCAGAGGTTCCGAAAGTCCCATGCTGAACTGAAACAGGAGAGCCGCGCTGCCCCAGGCTGTGTCCGAGCTCCAGCGCCGAAATTCAGCGGCATAGTCCTCCACTGGGCGGCGGCCCTGCTGGAGGTTGTGCAGCGTAGCCTCTGCCGTGGCAGCCAAGTGGGGGTCTTCATATAGCTGCGCCATGGCCTGGAATAAGGTGGCAGCGGTGGCAACTTCAGGGGCATTTTGCTCCCATAGTCTGAGAGCCCATGCCTGGGGTTCACCCTGCAGCAGGGAGATAATGAATCCGACCTTGGTACTCTCCAGGGAAAACGTGCGTTGCTGCAGTCCCAGATATAAATCGCACGCACTCCGAAAGACGCGGAACTTGCGCTGGTCCCCGGAGAACTTAACCGGCAGCGGGACCTTAGGTTCCGAGGGCAGGGCCACAAGGGTACGGGATGCCGTAGCACTGGAGGTCGGGGCGGTGGACAGTTCCTGTACCCGTTCTTCTAATCGGGTGTATCCCTCTTGCAAATTTTTGACGGCCTGGGTGAGGCCTGCAAGATGTGCGTACAAGTCGTCCATGGCGGAGCGGGTTCCCTGCGCAGACTCAGTCATGGCTGCTCGTTTCTGAGTACACAGAGATCCAAGAGTGCGGGATGGCACGAGGGCTGGATGGTCACTGATGATGTTGTGATGCTCCAGAAGGTCGTGCAGATAGACGGGTGGTCGTACAGGCTGGGTTGGCAACAGGCAGGCAGAGAGGTACAAAAGGATCAGGCAAGCGGGTAGTCAAGTTCAAGCAAGGTTCGTTAATGGGTGGGCAGCAGAAGTACAAGGGAGCAGACAATCGGATGGTCGTGGAAAGCCGGGGTCGGTGCAGGCAGCGGAACAGCGGGTCAGGACAAGCCGGGTCAACAGAAAGCGGAACGAACTCAGGAACAGGTAGTAGGAGCTGGGGCTCACAGGTCACGGACGCTGTAGAACGAGCAGCACTTGTTGCTGGACTCTCCAGGTTTAAATAGCCCCATTTGGCGCGCACCACCGCGGAAACCGCCAGAATACACTGGCAGAGATGTTCCTTCTCTAACAGTAAGTCTATAATAATGCTTGTCTATAGGTACTGTAAATATCTCCTGAACATGCACTGCTTAGGAGATATTTATTTTAGATGCAACCAGTGACATCACCAGCGCATGTGCTCTGAAGGAGCGGCATTCCTTCAGAGCTGTGCCATAAACAGTGACTCCTGCGCGCATGCGTGGGAATAGTGTCATTGTTGGTTCGCCCATTAATATTGTGATGCCCGTGAACCCGAAAGGAAGACAGGGTGAAGATGGAAGCGCCTTCAGTGGTGACAGTGAACCGTTGGAGGGCTTCGTTTTCATTTAAGTCTGTCATAATGTGCTAGTATGCTATGAATACCAGCACTTTATGACCTACGCTGCCGGGTTCCTTTTTTTCTTTTTTAATGCGGTTTACTATCGCTTTAAGAACTCTGTTATATAGTGCAGGAAACATCAACCTCTCGACATCACACCTCATTTTACTATAAACAAAGGAAATTACAGTTTTTGGCCTTGTTTACCCTAGGTGTTGGGAGGCATAAAGAATGGTCAGCTAAGCCATTATTCCCCCCAACTGCACCTCCTTAAAGATTAACATCACTTTTATTGAGAAAAAAACATTCCCTTCTGGGTGATCAATATACAGTGGAGGGATTTTAACAAAGTTTGTTTCAGATTCCTACCTTTTGTTATTCTGAAGAAATAGCTGTTTGTTTGTCCCGACCCATGTGTAGAGCGAATCTGTATGGGAGTGAGTTCATAATTATCAATCAGCTGCTGCACCTGCAGGGCTGTAATGAGGAAAATTGCAGGGTCTACATCTCTTTAGACGTGGTTTCCCTTTGGAAGTATCTCACCAAGAGGGATATTTTTGTTGCAGGGGATGCCTAAAATCTGACTTGTATCTTAGTGCAGACTTCTGGAAAAATTTGTAAGCCAATTACACAAGCAGGAAATTACATTTCTAGGGGGCGTTCTGTACACCATCTGTGTACAGAACGCCTCTAGGTTGCCATATTGCATTTTACAGAGAATTACAGGGGCTAAAGACTGAAAATGAAAGATCATTTTTAATAACATTCAATCACAATATGATTTATGTTGCAATTATATACGCTGTATTATTATTTTTTTATTAACTTTTTTATTCCCATGAACGTGGAGTTACAGTATCCTTTAATCCACAAAGGCAGCATTTATCTTTTCATCATGGCACGCCAAAATTTATCCCAACTGAATGGAGTCATGTCGCAATTGCTCCTTATCACAGGAAGTGTCTGAACAAGGACTTTAATGGATCATCAAGTCAGTGCGCATGCGCCGGTCTCCGTGATGGCTGCTTGATCGCGGAGCTCCGGGCTACCCCGCCACCAAATGCCCTAACCAGCAGCCATCCGGGTCCATCCACCCCAGACCAAGCGCCCCTTGATGCAGGGAAGGCAGCGGAGGTTCAGCGGGACCCCCCCGGATTGATTGGAGGCGGACGCCGGGGTCAGCCCAAAATCGAGGCCGCGGCTGCGGCCTAGTCACGGACGCGACCAGAACAGGCGGACCTCATTACAGCAACAGGCTCACTAGGCCTCAAGACCAAAAGGTGAGGAAGACCCTCTGGCCAAATCGCTCCCCTCCAAGACCAGTGACAGTGGGCTTTTTTGCAGCTATACATAGGAGGTAACTGGCCCTGAAAGACCTAGGCCCGCTCAAACAAGCCCCGCGCCACGCCGAGGGCTCCTGGGAATCCCTACTCCGCGGTCTCCTCATCCCCCCTATCTATTTCTCAAGGATCCTTCACTACTAGGGGGCCAGAGATAGACTTTACCCAGCATATCTCTCTATAAGCACGCAGAGACTGTACTGGACCTGCACCCAGCTCTCCCTCATATTCCCGTCACCATCACCCCTCCTCCATATTGGGCTTCACCTTACTATCTTACTATCCATGTATGCAGCAGCAGTAAGAAGGGACTTATCTAAGCATCCGGGGTTTACTAAACATACCTCAGATCAAGCCCCTTTGCCCCCTCTAAACCAGCAGGTTCCCAAAGACTGTGACTTTCCTGAGGATATGGAGGCAGGGGCAGAGGGGGGCTCCCGGGTCCTTCCCGATCAGGATCCGCCATCTTCAAATTTCCTGCCTCCTCAAAACACGTCCCCGGCATCTACAGTGTCTCTCCTGGAAAGGACTTTGGAAGAAATGTTTGCGTCCCCGGGGGGAACGGGGACCCCTGACCCTGACACCCCAGCTGTCTTGGGGCCTCCCACCTCAGCCCCTCCGCCAGACCTGCGTTTCATGATGGAAACCTTTTCTAAAATGCTGGCAAAGGGCCCAGACCGCCTCCCCGACTCCACCCTCCGGGGTTCTGTCGACCCCACAGTCCCAGTCCCCAGGGG
>BLSH010548817.1:352185-396615 GCA_018402905.1 Glandirana rugosa
CTCCTCTCTTCTCTCCAGGTGCCGTGGTGGTCCTTAGCCGGAGGCGGCGAAGGGTTCAAGTTCCGCTCACATATTGAAGGTATGCCAGTCTGCCCTGAGGGGGGGTACCGGACGTGAGGTCCTTCGACAACGTAAGTGCCTTTTTCTCCTTTTACAATGGTTCCTCCAGATAGTTTACCCAGGGGTCTCAAAGTTGCCTCCCACAATGTGCAAGGCCTTAACTCACCTATAAAGCGTAGGAAGTACTTCCAGTCAGCCCATTCGCAGCATCTGGAAGTCCTCCTTATCCAGGAAACACATTTTCCATCCCAATTCACACCTAGTTTCATTCACAAAAACTACCCTCAATTCTTCCTAGCTAATGCCCAAGACAAGACTAGAGGGGTGGGGGTGTTTTTCGGGCATAGGACGCGTTTTAACCTACGCAAGATCATTAGAGACCCGGAGGGCAGGTACATCCTGGTACTGGGGGACCTGGGGGGTTTCCCTTATTCTTTCGTGTCCTACTATGCCCCTAACACAGGTCAAATAAAATTCTTTGATACCATGCTGAAGTCCCTCTCCCCTCATTTTGAGGGGACTTTGATCCTAGGGGGGGATTCCAACACTGCTCTCGACCACATGTTGGACAAGTCAAGGCCGGCCCACATTCGCCTCCTGCAACCCCCAAAAAGAAGCGTCAAACTAGCTAAACTTATCAACTCACTAGACTTGGTGGATGTATGGCGGGAGTTTAATCCTACCACTAGGGATTTCACGCACTACTCAGCTCCCCATAAATCTTATGCAAGAATTGATCATATCTTTATGGGTAACACTTCTATCCCACGAATCTCTAAGTCCTTCATTAGAGATTCAGCCCTTTCAGACCACTCTATGGTGGTTGTCCTTTTAAGGCCCATGGGGGTTTTGGGGTCCAGACCTCAATGGAGACTGAGGGAATCGTTGCTGAGTAATCCGGTCCATTGTACCTTGATCAAGAGAGACCTGGAGGAATATTTTAATCTGAATTCTAACCCTGAGACCTCCAGCATGACCCTCTGGGCGGCCCACAAAACAGTCATTCGAGGCAAGATAATCCAACTAGCCTCTAAATTAAAAAGAGAGAGGAAATCCCACCTAGTTAAACTTGAACAAGACTTTCATAGACTCGCTAAAACGCATAAGAAAAACCCCACCCATCAGTCCCGGTTGAAGCTGGAGGCAGGGAGGTTGTCCCTTAATCTAGCTTTGACCACCCAGGCCGAGAAACAAGCTCAATGGTCAAGTGCCCATTTTTACCTTCGTAAGGATCACATAGGTCCGAATCTAGCGTCAAAACTATCCACAAAACTCAAATCATTTGTTTTTCCGAAAGTAAGAGACTTGTCAGGCTCCCTTACCCAAAACCCGCAGAAGATTATGTCCACATTCAGGGAATTTTACGCTAAGCTCTATAGTTCAAAGCTCTCGACCCCCCCACCCCATTCACCCAACTTTTTGGACAGAGTCCATCTCCCTACCCTGTCGGACGATCATAGACTTTCACTTGAAGCCCCCATTTCGGTAGCTGAGATTCTAGAAGTCATCAAACACCTCAAAAAGGGCTCCACCCCGGGGCCGGACGGTCTATCGACAGGCTACTATAAGCAATTTGGGCCTACCTTAGCTCAGCACTTAGCGAATTTCTTTAACTCTCTTCAATCAGAGGCAGTCCTTAATAATGACCTTAACTCAGCTAACATAGCGGTTATCCCGAAGCCGGACAAGGACCCCTCCGATGTAGCCAATTACAGGCCCATCTCCCTAATCAACAATGACTTAAAAATTTTCACAAAGGTCTTGGCCAACAGACTTTCGGCCTTCATAGGACAATACATCCATAAGGACCAGGTAGGCTTCATCCCCGGGAGGCAGGGTCCTGACCAGATCCGTAGGGCTGTAGACATCATTTCAATTCTGAGATCAGGGTGGAGTGGAGGCCCAGCCCAAGAGGGCTTTATCCTGTCAGTCGACCTGCAAAAAGCTTTCGACACTGTCGAATGGTCTTACCTTTTTGAGGTCTTGGGTAGATGGGGGTTTGGCCCAAAATTCTTGCACATCCTTAAAGCACTATATTCCAATCCCTCAGCCACTATAAAACTACATAACTTCCTCTCCGAGCCTTTCAGCATTCACAGGGGCACCAGACAAGGATGCCCACTATCGCCTCTGATCTTCGCGATTGCCATCAAACCTCTGGCAATCGCTATCAGGGAACATCCTGATATCAGAGGGGTGAACAGCGGTTCGGTTACCCATAAATGCGCGCTTTTTGCGGATGACCTGCTGCTGTTTATCTCCTCCCCCCTAGTCTCGGTCCCGCACATAGTTAAGCTCTTGCAGGATTTCGGCTCTGCCTCAGGGCTTCAGGTCAATATAGCTAAATCGGTGGCGCTAAACATCAATGTCCCGGAGTCCCGGATTCATCAGATTAGGGCCCAGTTTCCGTTTCCGTGGTCATCTCAACAGATTCCTTATCTGGGTGTGAAATTGGCAGCTGGGTTCGAACAGTTATACTCTCTTAATTACCCCCCATTATTTAAACGAATTGAGGGCGATTTGTGTAATTGGGAGAGACTGGGCCTATCCTGGCTGGGCAGAATCAATACAATTAAAATGACCCTCCTACCTAGAATACTATATTATTTCAGGGCGCTGCCTATTCCCGTTAAAAAGGCGCAGATACTCAAAATCCAAGCCCGGATCAAAAAATTTGTTTGGGGTCATAAGGGCTATAGATGTCCAGCAGAGGTCCTCATGAGACGGCGTACCCAGGGTGGACTTGGCCTTCCAAATCTTTGGCGTTACTACCAAGCGGCACAACTAGCCCAGTTTTCCATAATTTACGCGAGGTCCAATAGACCGGATTGGGTCGGGATAGAGAGACAGGCGGTCCCCAACAATACTCTAGACTATTTGGTATGGGCAGCTCCTAAGACAAGGCCATCTATCTTATCCCCAACGCTTTCCAACTCGCTAACCCTGTGTGATCACCTCTTTAGTACCTCGAAGCTGGCCTCTACAGTTAGGCCCCTCCAGCACATTTTTAACAATCCCCGATTCCCGCCGGGTCAAAACATCCGCTCCTTTAAGTGGTGGACGGATAAAGGTCTATATAGAATAGGACACTTCCTCTCCGCTTCAGGCCCCATCACCCTTGACCACTGCCTGGGGTCGCTTGAGATGCCCCCCTCAGAGAGGTTCAGATTCCAGCAAATTCACCATTTCTTAACCTCTCTGTGTAAGCATTCCCAGAATACATACGAGGTCACTCCCTATGAGAGGTGGTGCTCAGACATCACTTCTCAGAAGGGAGGGATCTCGATCATTTATGCCTTACTAACAGACTACCCCGAGAAACCATCATACGCCGGGAGCTGGGAGACTGACCTGGACCTGAGGTGGGAAGCGGAGACTTGGTTTTCCCACTTCCTAAGATCCTTTAGGGGAATAGTGAATATTCCTCTGATGGAAGCTAGCGTCAAAATATTTACTCGGTGGTACCTTGTCCCCTCTCGTCTCGCGACCATGTTTCCGGGCTCCTCGCCGCTATGTTTTAGGGATTGCCATCTCATGGGGACCTTCTATCACATTTGGTGGGAATGTCCCAAGATCAGGGGCTTCTGGAATAAAATCTTTTCCATTTTACGGAAAGTGTCAGCCATCCCATACCGCAGACACCTGAGATTGCCCTCCTAAACCACAGACCGGCTGGTCTTTCGAAAACCCTGGGTAAACTATCTCATTTTATTCTTCTGGGGGCCAAGCTCACCATTGCCAAGGCCTGGAAAAAGCCATATGTCTCAGTCAAACGGGCCAAGAGGAAGATTACATGGATCATGTCTCAGGAAAAGTATGCAAATATGATCTTGGATACTTCTCCTAAATTCGAGGCGATTTGGGAACCTTGGAGGCTGTATCTTAATCTCCCACTTTGAACCAATTCGAATCCGGGTAGGATTCCCATGGTACCTTCCTCTCTCTTTTTCCTAGCTGTATCCATCTAGCTCCTTCACTAGCCTCCCCTCACTTCTTCTTCTTTCCGCATCCTCTGCCCCCTTCTCTCTTCATTCTTTTTCTCTGTCTCAACAGGGTGTTTCGCTTTTTGAAGACACATACAGTGGGTCCAAGGGCGCTCCCGATCCTGGGAACTGCTCCTGGTTAACTCTCAATGAGTGGGTTTTTCCCGGGGGGGGGGGGGTCCGGGGGGATTCCGGAACACTTCCTAGCACAGTATGTTCCCACCAGGGGTGCTGGGGGTTGGTTCGGGACTCTCTGGGGGGTGCCCCCCTATTTTAATTTTAATTTTAATCTTTTAATTTTTTTTCTTTTTCACCCGGGGTTGTATCCGTGAATATTCATGTTTTGTGATTACCCAACGGTATGTGAAGTTTGACAAGTTGTAAGCTACCTAATGCTTAATGTCGATATTTGTCTCTGTAATTGTGAAATACCAATAAAGCTTTCAAATTTAATGGATCATCAAGTATTCTTTTAACCACTTGAGCACCGGAAGGTTATACCCCCTTCCAGGCCATTTTTTGTGATATGGCACTGCGCTACCTTAACTGAAAATTGCGTGGTTGTGCAACGCTGTACCCAAATAACATTTTGTCCATTTTTCCCACAAATAGAGCTTTCTTTTGGTGGTATTTAACCACCTCTGCGTGTTTTATTTTTGTGCTATATACAAAAAAAAGCTGCCAATTTTTCTAAAAAAAGCAATATTTTTTACTTTCTGCTATGGAACATATCCAATAAAAAAAAGTAAAAAAATCGAATTTCTTCATCAATTTAGGCCAATAAATATTCTGCTACATATTTTTGGTGAAAAAATCCCAATAAGTGTATATTGATTGGTTTGTGCAAAAGGATATTTTTATGCCATTTTTATGCCATTTTTTTTTTTACTAGTAATGGCAGCGATCAGCGATTTTTAGCGGGACTACGACATTGTCGGGCACCTAACTGACACTTTTGACACTTTTTATGGGAACCAGTGACATTATTACAGTGATCAGTGCTAAAAATATTCACTGTTACTGTACTAATGAAACTGGCAGGGAAGGGGTTAACATCAGGGGCGATCAGAGGGTTAAGTTTGTCCCTAAGGGGTGCTTGCTAACTGTGTGTGGGATGGTTTGACTGGGTGAAGACAGAGATCAATGTTCCTTAGCAGGAACACAAGATCTCTACTTTCCTGTGAGAACGGCGATCTGTCTTGTTTACATAGGCAGATCACCGTTCTACCTCTCTGGGGAACGATGGCGGGTGGTCGGCAGACATTGCCCCCCTCTGTTCAATCAGCACACACCCCCCGTGTCTATTGCACATCACTTCGCGCAATAGAGCCGACCTGCCACAGTACATCTGTGGTAGGCATTCAGGAAGTGGTTAACCAGTTGCCGTCCGCCCGCTGTGGATTGACATTGGCAACAAGGTTCTCCTGTGCCACTCGCCATCACCTGATGGCGGGCGCAGGAACGAGTATTGTGGGCACGCTCCACGTCTAAAGAATATATATCGTCCTAAACTGATGAATAAATTCGTTTTTTTTTATATATTTTTTTTGGATATGTATTATAGCAAAAAAAAATGTTTTTTTTTCAAAATTTTTTTGTTTATAGCTCAAAAAAGAAAAAACGCAGAAGGTATCAAATACCACCAAAAAAAACCCCCTCTATTTGTGGAAAAAAAAAGGACGTCAATTTTGTTTGGGTGCAGCGCACGACCGCACAATTGTCAGTTAAAACGACGCAGTGCCCTATTGCAAAAAGTGCTCTGGTCAGGAAGGGGGAAAATCCTTCCGGGGCTTAAGCGGTTAATAAAAGCTGCAGATATAAAAAAAAAAGACTAAAACCATTTTTAAATGGCAATACACTGTTAAAGCTTATATGAGATTTTGGTGATTGGGTAAACTTTACAATAATTTGAAAACAACCGCTCGCTGTAAATACATGTTATGTGAACAGTTTGCGGTTGCTCCAGATGCGCTGGACATATGTTTTACTGACAGAACTGTTAGGAAACATTCATAAAATATCATGCATACAATGTATATTGCATACAGCAGCAGCAGCAGCAGATGAATTGATGCCATATGTCATGTAAGGAGATTAAAGGATACTTGCTGATAGTGGGAGAGAAGAATGAAACAGCACTTTCCTTGAATCAAGAACTTTTGAACTTGTTCTGAGAGCTTGGACTGGGAAACAGAAAGGCAGGAAAAACTTTTAAAGCAAACCTCTAATAAGGGAAAAGTGAGCTGCCATTCATGGCTTTCTTCCTGAAAATACCAGAACTCTAGTTCCGGTGCTGGTTGCTGATTTCTGGTAGATTAAGTGATGGGCTTTTGATACCAAATACAATTAAACACAGAACTGTATGTAAGCATCGCCCTAACCATAAAGCAGAACCATAGGCAAAACTGATTTTTTTTTTTTTGTTTTGTTTTGGATAGAGCAAGGGAGGATTATAACCTCTATGCCCTATTGCGGAGATTTCCCTTCACTTCCTGTCCCATAGCCAAACAGGAAGAGAGAAGAAATTCCTGCAAAATTAAGGGAATTCCTTGGGAACTCCCAGGTCACCAGAACTAGCGTCCCCAATGGAAGATTTCCCCTCTATCACTTTTCTGGGGTCAACCCAAAATTTGGGGTTTTCTTTTACCTTTCGGGGGGGGAGAGGGGGAAGAGGCAGGGGCGGACCAAGTGGGGGGCGCGGGCCGCCTCGGGTGCCACACTTTGGGGGGGGGGGGTGTTCTGTCATCTCTCTAGTGGGGGGGTCCCGCTCTGCGCATCTCGAGGGCGGCAGGAGCCCCTCAGCCCTGGCTGCTCTCTTTTTTTTTTTTAGGTGGACGTGGATTGATTGTTGGTTGTACTGTTGGAACACCCCCTCTCAGCGCCGCAGTGGTATGGTCTCTCTGGCCTGCGCTGCGTGTGTGTGACTGTGTCCGTCACGTGACTGACTGGCTGCTCCGCCGCCGCGCTTCAGCTTCCTTCTGCGGCTCTGCCTCCACCCGCCGCCCTCCACTCACCGCTGCGCTCGCGTAAAACCAGGCTTGAGGTCCACATGATGTGAGTACTGTCACAGGGATGCAGGGCCCCAGCGGGGGGGTGCTGTTGCGGAAAGCACCAGGGTGCCAAGTGCCGACCGCCCTGTGGCTGAGCTGCCTGCGCCTAGGCCAGTGCGGGGGGGTTAGTGGTGTGGTGATGATGTCGCTGCTGCATTAAAATGCATGGCACACATGACACTGCCAGTGCTGCCATGCATTTTAATGCAGCAGCGACATCATGTGATGGTTTTTATTGTTCTTCAAGATTTATGGTTTGATGGCAATTAATAAGATTGTTTGATAAAACGGTTTTATCAAACAATCTTATTAATTGCCATCAAACCATAAATCTTGAAGAACAATAAAAACCATCACATGATGTGACAGCAGGACAGCAAAAAAATAAAGATTACATTAGCTGTATATCTTCTGCTGTATGTAAATAAAAGTGATTGCTGATACAAAGCTTGATATTTTAAGCCTAACGCTCCATTAACTTTAAGGCCCCTTTCACACTGGGGCGGGTGGGCGGTAGCGGTAAATCCCCGCTAGTTTCAGCAGGGATTTACCGCTGTTATAGATTCTTGAAAAGATTTCAAATTTATGTGGGTGTTTTTACATTTTTTTTGGGGGGGGGGGGTGCCAGATATAGGATCCACCCCGGGTGCCAAATGCTCTAGGTACGCCCCTGGGAAGAGGACACCTGTCTTTAGACAGGTGTCCTTTTCCACACATCTGGGAGCTCTGGCCGGCGGCCGCGGCTGATGACGTCAGCAGCCCGGCTCCCTCCTCCCTGCTCGCTCTGCTTCTGGCCGCCTGGCCAATAGCAGAGTGCGGCAGAGCATCGCGCATGCACAGTAAGGTGCCCGGTGTGAAGCTGTACTGCTTACACATCCGGGTTCCCTTACCCGCGATGGAGGCGGCTGCACCCGTCCCCCGATCCGAAGATCAGCGGTGGGTGCCGACATCGCTGGACTCCAGGACAGGTAAGTGTCCTATTATTAAGAGTCAGCAGCCACTGTATGTGTAGCTGCTGACTTTTAATTTTTTTGTTTTACCTCGGACCTCCGCTTTAAGGGGGGCACAGACAGCAATAAAAACTGACGTGTTCTGATCCCACTCCACTCTCATATATTGGCCAGCCTAAGTGCAAGCTGATAGCTCCAACTCCATCCGACTCAAACACAATAAGTAGGGATTATTTCACTTTTAAACCCTTATTGAATTTATTTTAATATGTTTCCATTTCATATGTAGTGCATTTTTTATAATAATGAAAAATTTTAATGCAACATGAAAACTAGATGGATCTGAATCAATTCGGACCATTTGTTATATCCTTGCATTATTTTGGATCCAAATGTAGCGGTACCCCCGAAGGAGCTGATAATGAAATTTGTATTTGCTCCCGAGCCTCCCGCTGAATATTATTGCAGCCAGTCACTATAGCATTTTTACACAGCCAGGTGCACACACAATCCTGCTTGCTTCCAATGACCAGTCTAGGGGATGAATTTTCAACGCTTTATTGTTGAACTTGGATAGGAGAAGGATAGGTATGGGATACTCCAAGTAACTGACTGTAACTGAGGACAAATTCTCCCTAGGCTCTGTACAGCAGGCGGTCAGTGGCTTCACACAGCAAGTGAAACAAGTCCATCTCTAAACAACAAAGGACATGCAGGACTTTGTTTCTTCAAGACACCAGCCAGTGTCTCCTTTCTAACTCTAACCCCTGAGGGCAGGGGAAAATTCTAGCAACACAGTCTCAAGAATCCTCTCACAGATCTGTACTCACACCATGTCCTAGGACCGTCGGTAGCCCTTTATGCCAACCTCCAACTGACACTTTACCACTGCAGTATTAGACCGAATCCAAGGACATCCTCCCTCTGTCAGCTTCCAAAGAACTGTGGGTTGCAGCTTCAGCACCCGGATAGGCCTCGACTAAGCCTAGCAGCCGGCAGCCTCCTGGATAGACTCTCGGGCCTAGCAGCCAAGAGCTGAACATACACCTCACCCCTCAGGCTTGGGTGGGCTGGAACTCCTAACCTTGAGCCCATGTGCTCCTTTTTATATGAAGGTGTTCACCCAAGATGCAGTGGGGTACCACTCCCCTGCTAGCTGGTCAGAACCACCTCCAAATACACCCGCTGCCACTGGCTGAGGTTTTCTCCCTCTGTCCAAAAGGGACCCACACTACTGGACAGGGTAAAACAATCTCCAGACCATATGAATCAGCACCAGAGCACACTGAGCAGACCTTACTCAAATCAGGCTCCCTGATAAGCAGACAGCACATAAATTTACCTGTCAGCTCTCCTGTTAAGCAGAGAGAGTAAAAAACTATATACACTCACTAGTACCCAAACTAGGAGGGCGCTACACAAATGAAACAAATGAACTCGTTGTCTCATTATAATTTATTTCGGATTTGTTGAAATTCATGAATCATTACTACTGTGATTCAGAGATTCAGATACCTTAGAAAATGAAAATTTCATCCAAATTTTGATTTGTAACGAAACGAATTGCACATGTCTATTTATATTATTTACCATTATAGACTTTGTTGAATCCTGTCTTCTCTTTCTTGCTGAGTTAGACATGTGGCTATCATTGCTGCACCTCGGAAAAGCAATCGACAGGGAGAAAGCAAGTCTGCAGTTGGCTACTGAAAGTATGTAGCTGATATTAGAGATACCAGCTAGAGATATTTTGTATTAAGTTAGCCAAAAGCTACACTAACCCTAAATTTCATAGTTTCAGAGACATAGTAGTGACATAGTGGTGTATTTAGTATTGACTTTTTTTTTTCTTCACTGAAAATCCAGGAAGGCAGCTTTTTCCTACATATATACACATTTCACCCTCATATCCGTAGCGCGGGAATCTTCCAATTCATACATAGTGGTGTAGTTCTCACCTTTGAAGGGGCCGCTGAGAGTGCGGCTGGACTCCGGTGCTTCGTGCAGAACCACAAGCTTCAATTCACCAGGAGTAAGCCAGGCAGCAGATCACTCTGTAACCAGTCCAGCAGGGCTTCCTGACAATGCCTAAAGCATCAATAAAGTGCCATGTTTTCTCCACGTGCACTCTCCACATGCACAGTCTTGGCTAAGCTACGCGTCCTTGGGTAATGGTTGGTACCTCCACCCTTCTTCTTTGTCCATTCTGGTGCAAACTTCTCCCACCAAACCAGATTACTGCAGCAACAGTTAAAGTGGTTGTCAACTCATGACAACCACTTTAAATTACAGGTAAGCCTACAATAACGCTTACCTGTAGGTCCCGGGAATATCTCCTAAACCTGTACGGTTTAGGAGATATTCCCTGTATCTGCATGTGCCGACATCATTGGCACATGCGCACTGAAGAATCGGCACCCGGGGTAACCCAAGGTGCCATTTCTTCTGTTGACGTGCCGTAAATGACGGCTCCCGTGCACATGCGGGGGAGTGACGTCAGTGCGGCTCCGCCAATCACAGCGCTGGAGCCCACGCTGTGATTGGACAGAGCCGCAGACCCGGAAACAGCATGTCACCGGTCACAGCAGTGTGCCGAGACCGATGAAACAGCTTAGTTCCAAGGTAAGTATTTCATAATGATACTAGCTCATTATGACTTTGCTTTGCAGGGTTTTTTTTTGGGGGGGGGCGGACTTTACAACCACTTTAACTCCTTAGCGTCCAGTTGAAAATGCCCACTCACTAGCAAGTGTTTTCCTTTCAATAATCAAGGAAAATGCAGATAAGCACTGCATCAGTGCTCTCCTGTGCTCTTAAACTGGACATTCTGATCTTCTGCCAGTTGCTATGTACAATGGTAGCATGAACTACTTGGAAATCCTGGAGTGACCCCCCACATGTAGTGCTCATCCGAAGAGGCCACTGAGAATGACACAGGTTACCTGTTCAGAGGCTGTCAGGCCTCAACACCATGACCTTAATGTGCTTCTTCTTGAGTTACTCCTTTGTTGCCTTGGCCATTTATTTTGGGTCATTGTCATGCTGGAATACCCATCCACTACTCATTTTTAATGCCCTGGCTGAGGGAAGGAGGTTCACACCCAAGAGTTGACAGTACATGGCCCCGTCCATTGTCCCTTTGTTTGATAGGGTGAAGTTGTCCTATCCCCTTAGCAGAAGAACACCCCCAAAGCATAATTTTTCCACCTCCATGTTTGATGGAGGGGATGGTGTTCTTGGGTTATAGGCAGCATTCCTCCTCCTCCAAACACGGCTAGTTAAGTTGATGCCAATAAGCTTGATTTTGGTCTCATCTGCCCATAACACTTTTTACCCATTTCTCCTCTGAATCATTCAGATGTTCATTAGCAGACTTCAGATGGGCTGTACATGTGCTTTCTTGAGCAGGGGGGCCTTGTGGGTGCTGCAGGATTTCAGTCCTTCGCGGTGTAGTGTGTTACCAATTGTTTTCTTGGTGACTATGCTCCCAGCTGCTTGAGATCATTGACAAGATTCTCCCTTGTAGTTCTGGGCTGATTCCTCACCGTTCTTATGATCATTGAAACTCCACAAGGTGAGATTGTGCATGGAGCCCCAGACTGAGGGAGATTGACAGTTATTTTGTGTTTTTTCCATTTGCGAATAATCGCACCCACTGTTGTCACCCTCTCACCAAGCTGCTTGGTAATGGTCTTGTAGACCATTCCAGCCTTGTGTAGGTCTACATTCTTGTCCCTGACATCCTTGGACAGCTCTTTGGAGTTGGCCATAGTGGAGAGATTGGAATCTGATTGATTGATTGCAAATGCTTCTGTGTCTTTTATGCAGGTAACAAGCTGAGATTAGGAGCACTCCCTTTAAGAGAGTGTTCCTAATCTCAGCTTGTTAACTGTATAAAAGACACCTGGGAGCCAGAAATCTTGCTGATTGCAAGGGGATCAAATGCTTATTTCACTCATTAACCACTTCCTTACTGGGCACTTAAACCCCCCTCCTGCCCGAACCAATTTTCAGTTTTCAGCTCTGTCGCTCTTTGAATGACAATTGCGCGGTCGTGCGACGTTGTACCCAAATAAAATTTGCGTCCTTTTTTTTCCCACAAATAGAGCTTTCTTTTGTTGGTATTTTATCACCTCTGCGTCATTTCTGATCACCGCTATAAACAAAAAAAGAGCGACAATTTTGAAAAAAAACAATATTTTTTACTTTTTGCTATAATAAATATCCAAAAATAAAAAATAAAAAAACAAATTTATTCATCAGTTTTGGCCAATATTTATTCTTCTACATATTTTTGGTTAAAAAAATCGCAATCGGCGTTTATTGATTGGGTTGCGCAAAAGTTATAGCGCCTACAAACTATGGACATTGATTTATGGCGTTTTTATTTTATTTATTTTTTTTACTGGTAATGGCGGCGATCTGCGATTTTTATCGGTACTGCGATATCGGGGCGGACATGTCAGACGTTTTTGACACTTTTTTGGGACCAATGACATTTATACAGCGATCAGAAATTTAAATGTCCACTGATTACTGTATAAATGTCATTGGCAATGAAGGGTTTAACGAGCAGGGGGCAGTGAAGGGGTTAACAATGTTCCCTGGGTGTGTTCTAACTGTGGGGGGCGGGGCTGGTCGGCACATAACAGATCTAACTGATCCCTGTGACAGGGATCAGTTGATCTGTCATGTCCCATTCACAGAACGGGGAACCGCCGTGTTTACTTCGGCGGTTCCCCATTCCTCCTCTCTGAAAGGAGATCGCGGGTCTCCACATGGGAGCGCACCCAGCACGAGCCAAATGGGAGGACGTCTATTGACGTCCTCCCGGCATTTTAGAGCCGCGCTGTAGCCGTCATTTGGCTATGGCGCGGGTGGGAGGTGGTTAAAATGCAAATCAATTTATAACTTTTTTTGAAATGCATCTTTCTGAATATTTTTGTTGTTATTCTGTCTTTCGCTGTTAAAATAAACCTACCATTTAAAATTTAAATCATTTCTTTGTCAGTGGGCAAACATACAAAATCAGCAGGGGATCAAATACTTTTTTTCCTCACTGTATGTAAGAGAGAGAAAACCCACACAAAAGAGGAAAAGAAAAAAGGAGAAAAAAAGAAGAAAAAAAAAAGAATTAATGGGGAGTGAGACCCACCCTGCCGGACACCTCCACATAACCCTGAATAGACACCAGGAGCATAGTGTCAATGGTACAGAAGGGAAACCGTTTTTGACTTTAGAATGATTCTATTGTTGTTTCTAAATGATAAGCTGTTCTACAGAAAAAAAGGGAAAAGGAAGTAGATACCAGCCTTGGGTGACTCATAACCATACAGAGGATAAAAGAGAATGGTGTATGATGTATACATGGTTGAAAAATCAACAAAAAACATTTCTTGGAGTTTGTTGTCCCATTTGTAAGACTGGCGAGCATCCATACAAATATTGTGTAATCCTCCGATGTGTCGAGGAGTGCCAGCTGGACCAAATGTATTGCTTTGAGGTCTCATTTTTAAACTCTTTTCTCTTTAAAATTGTATACTAAAGTGTACTTTGGAGCATTTTTGAAGTAAACAAATTTATACAATTAACTGAAAGGTTACAATGATGTTTACTGATCTCCCTGACATTGAAATATGGAAACAGAATTATACAAGAAGTCATTCTTAACATTCAGACAGAATGTATATATTGTTACTACAGGTATTGCACTATTTGTAGAGATCTTAGAAATGTTCTCATGAGAGGGCGAAAGCTGAGGGAATTTTGAAATACTGATAAATAAAGTGTCCATTTATGAAGCTGAGAACAACCGAGATCCGGAGGATTGGGACTGTTCTCAGATCACTAACAGTTTATGAAACTGAGATGATCAGCAGAGATCATGTTCTCCAGTGATCTCTGCAGCAACAGCGAATCTGTTATTGACTGTCACAGAAACGGCCAATTTAAGGCCTCATACACACGGGCGTATCTTTAAAAATAAACAAAACGTCGTGCCCGACGTCAAGGAAAAAAAATCAGTGTTTTTCGGCGTTATGCGTCAGCGTTAGTGAGCATAGGTGAGCGTCGGCATCAATAGGCGTTTTTAAAAAAAAATCATCCCTCTGCTATTTTTCAACCTAAAAACGTCTGCGTCAAAAAACGCCGGAAAACGCCGGTACAATATTAGTTGGCCTTTGTTGGCGTTTTGCAGCGTCGGCGTCAAAAAATGCCAAAACGTTACAGCCTCAGAACGCGATGGCCGTGGGTTCTACTTTCAGCTCACTAACGCCGACGCCATCTACAGCTCAAAAACGCCAACATTTTTATGGGGCCATTGACTAACGTGGAGAGCTGCAAAAAATGCCAGAAAACGCCGGCGTCAGAAAACGTCCGTGTGTATGAGGCCTAAGAAGGTGCGATCTCAGCACTTCACTGACGATCTGTGGCAGAATTCTCACTCCCAGATTCTCATGCTCAGAGGTTGAGAATCTGGGAGAGAAGTGAGAAGCTGGCCAAGGATTCTGGAGGAAGAAGGAAGTTATTGATTTTCTTCTTTCACCTACCGAGCACCAGAACAGTACAAAGCACATCTTCCCCACCAATATAAACACCAAAAGAAGCAGGTTAGGAATGTATAGTGTATATAAACATATATATATATTATACAGTTGTATACAAAACTTTAGGAACCCCTGACAATTTCCATGATTGTCATTTATAAATATTTGGGTGTTTGGATCAGCAATTTCATTTTGATCTCTCAAATAACTGAAGGACACAGTAATATTTCAGTAGTGAAATGAGGTTTATTGGATTAACAGAAAATGCGCAATATGCATCAAAATGAAATTAGACAGGTGCATAAATTTGGGCACCCCAACAGAAAAATCACATCAATATTTAGTAGAGCCTCCTTTAGCAGAAATAACAGCCTCTTCTTCAGGATGCTTCCTACAGCCTGTAATGAGTGTCTGGATTCTGGATGAATGTATTTTGGACCATTCCTCCTTACAAAACATCTCCAGTTCAGTTAGGTTTGATGGTTGCCGAGCATGGACAGCCCACTTCAAATCACCCCACAGATGTTCAATGATATTCAGGTCTGGGGACTGGGATGGCCATTCCAGAACATTGTACTCGTTCCTCTGCATAAAAAAGCAGATTTTGAGCACTGTTTTGGGTCGTTGTCTTGTTGAAATATCCAGCCCCAGCGTAACTTAAACTGTGTGACTGATTCCTCAACATTATTCTCAAGAATCTGCTGATATTGAGTGAAATCCATGCGACCCTCAACTTTAACCAGATTCCCAGTACCGGCACCGGTCACACAGCCCCACAGCATGATGGAACCTCCACCAAATTTTACTGTGGATAGCAAGTGTTTTTCTTGGAACGCTGTGTTCTTTTGCCGCCATGCATAACGCCCCTTGTTATGACCAAATAACTCAATCTTTGTTTCATCAGTCCACAGCACCTTATTCCAAAATGAAGCTGGCTTGTCCAAATGTGCGTTTGCATACCTCAAACAACTCAGTTTGTGGCTGTGCATGCAGAAAAGGCTTCTTTCGCATCTCCCATACAGCTTCTCCCTGTGCAAAGTGCGCTGAATTGTTGAACGATGCACAGTGACACCATCTGCAGCAAGTTGATGTTGGAGGTCTTTGGAGGTGGTCTGTGGACTGTTTTTGACCGTTCTCACCATCCTTCGCCTTTGCCTCTCCAATATTTTATGTGGCTGCCACTTCTGGCCTTAACAAGAACTGTGCCTGTGGTCTTCCATTTCCTCACTATGTTCCTCACAGTGGACACTGACAGCTTATATCTCTGCGATAACTTTTTGTAGCCTTCCCCTAAACCATAATGTAGAACAATCTTTGTTTTCAGGTCATTTGAGAGATGTTTGAGGCCCCCATGTTGCCACTCTTCAGAGGAGAGTCAAAGAGAACAACAACTTGCAATTGGCCACCTTAAATACATTTTCTCATGATTGGATGCACCTGTCTATGAAGTTCAAGGCTTAATGAGCTCACCAAACCAATTGTGTGTTCCAATTAATCAGTGCTAAGTAGTTACAGGTATTCAAATCAACAAAATGACAAGGGTGCCCAAATTTATGCACCTGCCTAATTTTGTTTTGATGCATATTGTACATTTTCTGTTAATCCAATAAACCTCATTTCACTACTAAAATATTACTGTGTCCTTCAGTTATTTGATAGATCAAAATGAAATTGCTGATCCAAACACCCACATATTTATAAACGACTATCATGGAAATTGTCAGGGGTTCCTAAACGTTTGCATACAACTGTGTATATATATATATATATATATATATATATATATATATATATATATATATATATATATATCGTGTGACAAGGGGGTCTTCAGCTCCATGGTAGCTGCGTGTTCAGTGAGTTTGCGAAAGCCAGGAACTCTGTTTGAGGGCATGGTAGCCCATGTTTATTAAAAGAAATAAAAGTTCAAACAAAGATCAATAGGGTTTTACCTCACAGGGAATTGTCACCATAAACTCAGCCAACATAAACTCAGCCTCCTGGCTCATTAACGTTCCTTAGCTCTCCAGGCTACAAAGACATCCTAGCCCTCTTGGCTAAAGCGATATGCTAGCCCTCCTGGCTGGTAAGCGATCCGCTGCGGCGTGATCGCGGGTCACACCTGCCTCCTTGCAGCTGTGGTCAACCAGGTTGCGTCCTGCAGCCTTAGACTCCTGGAGACCGCCTGTCTCCCAGTCTGGAGCCGTCTCCCTGTTGTGTGACCCTGAAGCCTTGGCCTGACTGCTCCTATCAGGCCCCCACCCAGCTGAGCAATCAGTGTCCTGGGTAAAGCCAAAATTCTGGACCCAGGACTGGAGATCTCATCCCACCCGGATCTCTAAGAGATCCCCGGGCTCCAGATCCCGAAACGGATTTTAAACACTGAGGAAACTGAAAAGCCAGTTTCCTCTTAACCACTTACCAACCGGAAGGTTTTGCAGCTTTAGGACCAGAGCACTTTTTGCGATTCGGCGCTGCGTCGCTTTAGCTGACAATTGCGCGGTCGTGCGTTGCACTCAAACAAAATTTGCGTCCTTTTTTTCCCACAAATAGAGCTTTCTTTTGGTGGTATTTGATCGCCTCTGCGTCATTTCTGATCGCCGCTATAAACAAAAGAAAAGCGACCATTTTGCAAAAAAAAAACAAATTTCTTACTTTTTGCTAAAATTCAAATCCAAAAAAAAAAATATAAAAAAACATTTTTTTTCACTGTTTTTGGCCGATTTATATTCTTCCTCATATTTGCGATAAATAAAATCGCAATCGGCGTTTATTGATTGGTTTGCGCAAAAGTGGCCGCGTTTACGGATGGTGAGGGGTTTTTATTTTTTTATTTTTTTTACTAGTAATGGCGGCGATCTGCGATTTTTAGTGGTAATGCGATATTGGGGTGGACATGTCGGACATTTTTGACACTTTTTTGGGACCAATGACATTTATTCAGCGATCAGAAATGTAAATGTCCACTGATTACTGTATAAATGTCATTGGCAGTGAAGGGGTTAAACTGGGGGGGGGAGAGCTAGGGGTTAACTGTGTTCCCTGGGTGTGTTCTAACTGTGGGGGGGTTGGGCTACCATGGGCATGAGAGATCTAACTGATCCCATGTTTATACATCGGCGGTTCCCCGTTCTTTCCCTGTAGCCGCTCATCACGGCTCGCCGGCGGACATCGGGTCCGCCCGAGCCACGGGCACACTCCCCAGGAGTGCGGCGGGTGCGCGCGCGCGCCCCCTGGTGGCTGATTGCGGATCGCCGCTTATTTATGGCGATTCGCGCAGGGCTCCCCGACTGCCACCGTAAAAAGACGGCGCGCGGTGGGGAACCGGTTAAACATGCAACTCATCTGGAACCCCTCAACCTGCCAGGTTGAGAATCCTGGGCCATCTCTCTTCTCTAAACCCTGGCAGGGCAACGCTCTGCCACAATACACAGTATCTCACTAAACTGACTACACCCCTAACATTTTTGTAAATATTTTATTATATCTTTTCATGTGACAACACGGAAGAAATAACACTTTGCTACAATGTAAAGTAGTGAGTGTACAGCTTGTATAACAGTGTAAATTTGCTGTCCCCTCAAAATAGCTCAACACACAGGGGGTGACCTTGAGGCTTGGTGGCTCGGGTGCAGCCAGGAGCAGAGTCGGCTCTTGGAGCAGCACAAGGGAGCAGGAGAGCAGCAGAGAGGCTACAGTAAGGACTCTTTAAAGGATCCACCGGTGTCTGTGAGTGGCAGACCCTGGGAGCTGCACAGAAAGGCTGGGAGGAGACAGTTGACAGTCTGTGGAAGTCGGAGGAACCAGTCAGGGGAAGCAGTGTCACTGGACAGTGAGGGGCCTGGAAGAGGATGGACTGGAAGTAGTAGTCCATCCATGCCCGGTTAGCACCAATGTACTTAGCTACACCCTGAGGGCCTGTGGCTTCACAATCTGGGAGCCCACAGCCCTTGCCTGTAATGGGCGGTCCGGAGGTCCTGCTGGCAGAAGTGCAGGCCTCACCATGTGCTAGCTGTGGTGAATGTGGTCATGGAGGCCTGATAAATTGCCTTTCAGGCCTGGAAGAATAAGTAGTGTGCAGGAGAGAAGTAAGCAGTGAAACAGTCAGCAAGCATCAGTGCTGGAGGAAGAGGAGTGTATATAGTGCGGTGTATATAGTACGGTCCCATTCGTTGATTTACTGGGCATCCCACAGTCATCCCCATCCAAGTTTATTCCCCCAATAAAACAACAAAACAAAGTAACGGCCCAAAGTGTGTGACTGAGGGCAGAGTAATAGGTGAACCACAACTACCAGCCACTCCTAAGGGGGACGTTGGCTATATATATATGCACATACACATCTAAATAATATATCCACTTGACGGCCAGTGATGTAGCAGTAAGTCACTGTACTGCAAGTGATTATACTGGGATGATGGCAACTGCAGGCTCTTTCAGCTGCTTGACTGCTTTTTGAAGCAGTGGGAGAGGAGGCATAAATCCCCTCCCCCTCTGCCACATTCCGTGGCTCTCCCATCTCTATGGTAGCCCTTAGCGACCAGCCAGCGCATGACCATAGATTCAACAAGGTGTTGGAAAGTGTAAACCTGGAAACCTTTGTCAACAAGATTAGTAGCAGTGCAATAAATTCTTCTGTGCAAAAGAACAAAAGTGCAAGCGTAACAAAGTAAAGTGCTAGTGCTCTATAAAAGTCCAACTTTGTGGAAAACACAAAAAAACGTCTTGTGTGTCCAAACTGAATGTTCCTCCACCTGTGTCACCGGGTGCAGAAACGAACACACCGAGGCTCACCAGAAATAGATATGACAGTCAGCCCAACAGCACCAGAGAACTCCAACTTCCTCCTTTAATCTGGATAAATGGGATCATTCAGCATGTCCAAATCAATGAACTACTCCTGCCTCCACAGATCCCCTGCGAACCAGCCATTCATAGGGAAAGTAAGCAAATAGAATCTCTCATAGTGTATCACTTTAAAAAATGGACTTTAATCTAAAACAAATGCGCTTACATGTACAATATAACAACGATCTTTGGTGTGCAAAGTGAGAGCGGTAGTTACCGATCCATGACTCAGGATGGACTCCACTCCTATCACAGCGTCAGTCTCGGTCCTTCCCTGCTCCATCTGGGTTGCGGTGTGACCACGCCACTGACGCGTTTCGTCACTTCTGACTTGATCACAAGTCAAGGTTTTGGAAAGGTTCCACAGAGATTTTGGGCCATATTGACATGATAGCATCACGCAGTTGCTGCAGGTTTGTCGGCTGCACATCCATGATCCTCTGACACAGACAAGACACTTTCGTCCACACAATTGCCATTCACTGGATATTTTTTCTTTTTCGGACCATTCTCTGTAAACCCTAGAGATGGTTGTGTGTGAAAATCCCAGTAGATCAGCAGTTTTTGAAATACTCAGACCAGCTTGTCTGGCACCAAAACCATGCCACGTTAAAAGAAACTTAAATCCTCTTTCTTCCCCATTCTGATGTTCGATTTGAATCACAGCAAGTCCTCTTCACCATGTCTAGATATGTATATATATATATATATATATATATATATATATATATTTTTAATCACTGTTTATAATGATTCTTTATATAAATATATATATATTATTCTTTTTTAATGGCTCCCTGTGCGCGCGTGGTGGCCTTTAGGTGAGCACCCTGGATGATCATTGTATGGCAGAAATTTATGATATATCTTATATGGGCAAATAATATACTATGTGATTTATGGTAATTATGTATTTTCTCTTTTTTGTCAGTATTGTTAAAGTACAGATTATACAGACAACATATTGAATTATATACATTCCTACGTAAAAAGACTCCTGAGGAAGCAGTGATTCTTGTGTAAATCCACGAAACATGTAGAGTCTACAGAAATGTGTATAAGTATAACATCACTACAAATGTCTGTAATATGCAATGTCTGTACTGGAAAAAGTTTTTAATCAATTACTTCTCATGTAATGTCTTTCTCCGCAATGGAGAGATTTTTTGTAATAAAATGAATACTCCTTTTTAACCAGTGGTTTTGTATTCCATGCATACGGTACCATTAAAGTCCTACTTAAGTGCCTCCATAGGGGCGAGTTCTTGCCCTCTCTCTTTCCCCTTTTAAAAATTTTTTTTCGTAGTTAAATTTGGACGAAGGTACTAAATTTTTCATGTTGGATTTATATCTTGGCTCTCTTTAAATATTATTCTACTTGCATTAAAATGCTATTATTAAAGACATTTTTTATAAAATTTTTGATTTATTATTATATATATATTTTTTTATTAACCACCTCAGCCCCGGAAGGATTTCCCCCTTTAGGACCAGAGCCCTTTTTGCGATTCGGCACTGCACCGCTTTAACTGACAATTGCGCGGTCGTACGACGTTGTACTCAAACGAAATGTGCGTCCTTTTTTTCCCACAAATAGAGCTTTCTTTTGGTGGTATTTGATCACCTCTGTGTCATTTCTGATCGCCGTTATAAACAAAAGAGCGACAATTTTGCAAAAAACCCCAAATTTCTTACTTTTTGCTAAAATACAAATCCAAAAAAAATATATAAAAAAACATTTTTTTTCATCGGTTTTGGCCGATTTATATTCTTCCTCATATTTGTGATAAAAAAAATCACAATCGCCGTTTATTGATTGGTTTGCGCAAAAGTGGTCGCGTTTACGGATGATGAGAATTCATTTCTGGGGTTTTTATTTTTTTTTTATTTTTTACTAGTAATGGCGGCGATCTGCGATTTTTAGCGGTACTGCGATATTTCAGCGGACACGTCGGAAGATTTTGACACTTTTTTGGGACCATTGGCATTTATACAGCGATCAGTGCTATAAAAATGCACTGATTACTGTGTAAATGGCATTGGCAGTGAAGGGGTTAACCTGCAGGGGGCGCTCTAAGGGTTAACTGTGTTCCCTGGGCGTGTTCTAACTGTGTGGGGACTGCCCTGGCTGGGGAAGGGAAGTGATCACAGCTTCCGTGTAGAGGAAGGCTGTGATCACAGCCCTTCCCCCCTCACAGAACGGAGGACCGTGTTTACTTACACGGACCTCCGTTCTTTCACTCCGGGGGGGGCATCGCGGGTGGCCAGTGGAGATCAAATCCGCCGCACCCGCTCCCTGGCCCTCCCCGGAAACAGTGAGCGCGCGGGCGCGCCTCCGGCGGCGCGCGCGCGCTCACTGGGCTCGAATTTGCAGCCGTCATCATATGACGGCGATTTGCGCTACAGAGCCACCTTGTCGCCGTCAAATGCCGATCAGCGGTCGGCAAGTGGTTAAACCCTAAAATATGGTTCTATCCATGGACTATTCCATTAGAGTTATATGGGGTTTTCCCAATTATAAAACATATTTTATTTTAATTTATTGATTATTTTTATTTGTATACTTTAGTAAAAATTACCTCTTACTAATTATAAATGTATTTTTCATTTATATGAATGGCGTATAGCTGCATGACATATGTGCATTCAATCACTATACACCATTCACATTAATAGGCACATGTATAATCTTTATATATTGATAAAAAAAAATGTTTTTTATTAATTGGGGTAATGTATATTGTGTACGGGGAATGTAACTTGAGGTGTATTATGTGTGGTGCATCATGTTAAACTTTACTATTTTAAACTTCCCATTACTGTATTCCCGCTATATCGTGCGAGATTACAGTGACAGGAGCTGTTCTCTGGAGTTCCCGACATTTGTAGATCGCTTCAATACTCAGTATGAGAAGTGATCTACAAAACTTGATAAACAGGCACTCAGAGGAAAGCGATCTCCTCTGAGAATGCCTGAGAAGGCAGGAGCAGTATTTTACCGCTCCTTAATGAACGGACACCTAAACCTTGTAAATCCAATAACTTTTCTTAATCCATAAATATTCTTAACCTCTTCCTGCCTGACGTGGCACATATATGCAATCTCACGGCAGGTGGGCTTTAATGCAGAAAGGTGACATATATGCAGTCCGATGTAAACACACTACTGTGCTGAGAGCACGCGCCCTATGTGCTCCAAGCACAGAGACTGGCAGGGACCGAAAAGCTCCTGATGCATACTTGCGATCAGGAGATTTCCGATCATATGACCCTTGTGGTAATGAATCACAGCAGACACATAATGCGAATGCCAGGCTTCATCTCCAGGCATTCACCAGCTTTCAAAGGTCCAATATGCGGCGGAAGGGGTTAAACAAATCTAAAAGAGTTATCAAAATTTTTTGCATATTTTAAACCCAAACTGTTTATTTTTATTTTAGTACAGTCTGTCACAGTCAGGAACCATGAATCAGACTGAGACAGAAGTGCAGTAAAAATCATACTATTTAATAAAAATGGTAAAATAGAACAAACAGAGCAAACAAAGTCAAAGCATATTTTTCAACCTAAGGTGTACTGAAAAATACCCGCTGCCAACAATGCTACACCAATCAGCGCTAATAGGTGCCTTTGATTCCAAAATCCTATGTGTGAATGCAGCCGTGCTAAAGATAAGAACATTCAAGCAAAACACCTTAGCTCAAATCAAAGTAATACTAAACATTCATTAGAATGAGTCCATTAGTGTTTGAAAAGTGGCTGAGGAATCCGCGTGAGTCAGGAAGTAGGATGAAAGTCCATAATAGCTATTGCCAGCCACCAGGTTCTTTAAAACACCCCACCAGTGATCCACTCCCTATGTAGTGCCCACTTACCGGACACAAACTTGCGTAAAGCCCTTCAGTATCAATATACACATGTACTGCTGACAGTCCTCTGATACTCCGCTGCCACTCATCCACTGTTAAATGGTTCTCAGATCACCTTTAGGTAAGCTTGTGATTAAAGGTGCAAAACATCCAGTTTCCCGGCTTCAGTTTTATATAATGGGATTCAGAGGTACGGTGTCTCCATTAAATGTTGACTTTTTTGTACCTTTAATTACAAGCTTACTTGCCCCCTTCCACCTCCCTTGCTTTCCTATTGACGCATCACAATGAATACCTGCCAAACTGGCCAATAAGGATGTTAAGGAAGCAACAGGTAAACGAACACCACAGAGAAGTGTGAAGCTTTGTAGCATTGAGCCAGCCTATGATTCTGGAGTAGTGGTGAGGATTTACAGATTTCTAAAGGTGATCTGAGAACCATTTAACAGTGGATGAGTGGCAGCGGAATATCAGAGGACTGTCAGCAGTACATGTGTATATTGATACTGAAGGGCTTTATGCAAGTTTGTGTCCGGTAAGTGGGCACTACATAGGGAGTGGATCACTGGTGGTGTTTTAAAGAACCTGGTGGCTGGCAATAGCTATTATGGACTTTCATCCTACTTCCTGACTCACGCGGATTCCTCACCCACTTTTCAAACAGCTTGTTCACTTTTTCTGTTGAAAGCGCTGTGCAAACACTAATGGACTCATTCTAATGAATGTTTAGTATTACTTTGATATGAGCTATGGTGTTTTGCTTGAAAGTCAAAGCATAGCCAAGGTTCGGTAGCCAGAGAGCGGATGGATGGAGCAAGCCAGCAAACAGGGATCCAGAGATCAGCGAGGTCAAACACACAGCATGCAGGGTCAGCAGCCAGAAGGGAAGTCAGCTGAGCAGAGTTTTCAATCAAGAAACCAGAAGGAACGTCACACAGGCAATAGTCTTTCACAGGAATACACAGCAGAGATTTATCCAGAGATGTTGACCAGGCGAAGGCGTCTGAGATCTGATCCAAGCAGTTTATATAGCTAAGAGAGCTGGCTAACGAGCAGGATATGGACATCAGGTGAGACAGAGTGCCTACTGAGACTGGCAATTAACCCTCAGCTGAGCAGCTTGCTCTGAGAAGGAAGTGCTGAGCCCAGCCCTGACAGTCGCCAAATTGCAGCCCGGGTGCATGACTGCACACCAGTGCACAAAGCAAACAAACAAATACATCCTAACTATGCAAAACACTAAAGATTGCGCTGCGTTAAGACCATAAAAACAGAACAAAATATTACAGCGCACACATACAAAAATGTCATAAATCCTACAAGGCTATTTAAAAGCACCTAAATATAATACGTTAATATGGGGATTTGGTCACACCATATGTATATACAGTGCTTAAGCCCACTACTGCGTCAAAGTACCCCATTTTCAGCGGGTCCTACACTAACCATAGAATGAAAGATACCACCTCTCAACCATGTGAGAAATACACTCCTCTTTATGGGAGAACTAAAAGGACTCCTCCTATAACTCAGGTGGACACTGATTAGAAGTACTGGTGGGACATGATGGGGTGCTCCAGCCCAAGGGATCTGGTCAGGACCCATACAACAGACAAACAAATACTTAGGGGGCACACCCTAACTATGCATGACACTAAAGATGGTGCTGCTATAAGACCATACAAACAGAACAACATATTACAGCACACACATACAAAAATGCCATTAAATCCTACAAGGCTATTTAAGCACCTGAACATAATAAGTAAAATAGAGAATATGGGGATTTAGTCACACCAGTGCACAAAGCAAGGTCCATAAAAGACATGGATAAGCGAGTTTGGGGTGGAGGAACATGACTGGTCTGCACAAAGTCCTGACCTCAACCCGATAGAAAACCTTTGGGATGAATTAGAACAGTGAATGCAAGCCAGACCTTCTCGTCCAACATCAGTGCCTGACCTCACAAATTCACTTCTGGAAGAATGGTCAAACATTCCCATAGACACTCCTAAACCTTGTGGACAGCCTTCCCAGAAGAGTTGAAGCTGTTATAGCTGCAAAGGGTGGGCCAACTCAATATTGATCCCTATGGACTAAGACTGGGATGCCATTAAAGTTCATGTGCGTGTAAAGGCAGGTGTCCTAATACTTTTGGTGATATAGTGTAGAAGTGAGGAAAAGGCGTCCTCATCTCTTGACAAGAGTCTTGGCTCCCATAAGGGATGCCATCTTGGTTCTCTCTTTGTGTATATGTGTAGCAATAAAAATTAAAAAGCAGGGCTCATTTATAGCAACCAATACATTGTAAGTGTTTATTTTCTATACTGAAGGCTAAAAAAGCACAGCTACAGTAGAATCGAATTGGCTGTCACAGACAATGCCTCCATCGTTAAATATTTGTAAGTCAGTCCACATGGGTACTGCAGAAAAACATAAATAAGATACCAATTACCTCTTATTAAACTGGCCCAACTCCCTCTATTCTGTTTTAAATGACAACATAAAGATTGATCAAAGCACATTGACCGACAAGTGGCAAACCTGGCAGCTTTAGGGGCATCTCCAGCCTCCTTGCAACATGACCCTCCGTGGCTCTCCATAGGGGGGAAAAATTCATATTTATTGTAAGCTTACTGCATTTTATTTATGGTTGTCGGAACATCAAAGCACTATAGATGTACATCCTTCAGAGGAGAGATTGCCTGCTGGCAAATATTATATTTCTCCAGCTGTTTGATGATCAGTCTTGGCCCATGTGGTCAGATTTCTACCCAGGAGCAGCTATTATAACACGCCACTGCCAAATGGAATCATTTTACTTTTTGTTTCCTATTTCAAGAGAATGCATAGTGGTTATCTAAAGCTGCACTTGGTGCTAAGCACATATTGCCTATATACAACTGGTATGTGTATTATTATTATTATTATTTGAATCTTGGTTTGCTTTGTGTATTTCCTCCAGATCCATACAGTAATCCAATGTGAAATTTTGTCTTTGTACCGGAGCTTCCTGTAATAAAGACCAGTCATTGCTGCTCACTCTCCCGCAGGGTGATTGGTCTTGTCTCCGCCCCTCCTGTAGTTCTCTACAGGCATTCTGTAGTGGGTGGAGCACAGTGCTGATGTCACTGTTACCTTTAAAAGATTATGTCTGGGTTTGCAAATGCATTTGGTTCACACAAAACATATTTACAGTATATCCTTTTTGGCTGTATTATATATATTGGACAACCAAAAATCCAGAAAAAAACACATGATACAAATGTTATAAATTGAGTTGCAGTTTAGTGAGTAAAAGAAGAATTTGATCCCCTATCAACCAACAATAATTCTGGCTCCCATAGACTGGCTACAGTAGGTGCTCATGTGGTACACAGATTAGTCCTGTCAATTTAACAAGTTTCTGCTAACGACAACTCGTTATGTGTATAAAAGACACCTGTCCACAGAATCCCTTTCTTCCATTAAAACCTCACCATCCTGGGCAAAAGGACGTCATGGACAAGATTGTAGACCAGCACAAGCGCCCCCCCTTCCTCCTGAACATACCAGGTCACATGCCCTGAACGTGGGTGGGTGTTTTGGAGCAGGAGGGCTCTGTCCCCCCACCCCAAAGCACCTTGTCCCCATGTTGATGGGGACAAGGGCCTCATCCCCACAACCGTGGCCAGTGGTTGTGGGGGTCTGCGGGCAGGGGGCTAATCAGAATCTGGAAGCCCCCCAGGTCTCACCTCCCATGTGAATGAGTATCAGGTACATTGTACCCATACCCATTCACCAAAAAAGTGTCACAAGGTAATGAAAACACACAGACAGTTTTTGACAATTCTTTTATTAAAAAATAAAAAATAAAAAAATTGTGTCCCATGATGTAAATTCCCCATCAATCACGAGGCCCGTCGGACCCAAAAAAGAAAAAATAACAAACACACTCCCACTTTAGGTAAAGGCTGGCTGCCTACTGCAGGCTCTGCCGTCTGACATTTCTTATATAGGTAAGGGGCAGGGCCACCTGGTGGCCACGCCCCTTGTGACATCACCGACCCAGCATGCATTGGTCTGTGACATCACAAGGGGGCGGGCCACCTGACTATGTCACCTGGTGGCCCCGCTCCTTACCTATAAAAGAAATGTCAGATGGCAGAGCCCCCCTGCCCCAAAGCACCCATCTCCCCCATATTGAGGGCATGTGGCCTGGTATGGTTCAGGAGTGGGGGCACTCGCTTGTCCCCCCCCTTTCCTGAACTGCCGGGCTGCATGCTTGAATAAGGGTTTGGTATGGATGTTGGGGGGGAACCCACGCTGTTTTATATTTGTTTTGGTGCCGTTTATTTTAAGGGTTGGCTTTTTTTTTACAATCAGCTGTCAGCGGTGAAGCCCGCTGACAGCTGATGAGTCATCGGTTGTTAGAGACGTGGCGGCCAGCTACCTGACCCGCTGCTTAGCAACCAGCTATATGTCCCCCGACCCCTAGGCTGTTTTTTGAAAAATACCACATGTGATACCACCAGCAAAACCCTGGTAGTAATTTTCACATGCTTTTTAACGCTCTGGTCTGTTTGTGAATTGGACTTAAGAACTTTTTATGCGGTATTTACTGGCACATTTTTTTTCGGTAAATACCACATAACTGTTATTTTTTTTTTTTTGTGAATTGGGCTTAGTTTACTGCATGCAATAATTTATGCAAATGAGTAACATGCTAACCTTATCACATGCGGTAAACGTTAGTGAATTGACCCCAATGACCAAAACATACCACCAAGGCAACAAAGGAATGGCTCAAGAAAAAGCACATTAACATCATGGAGTGGCCTAGCCAGTCTCCAGACCTTAATCCTATAGAAAATTTTATGGAGGGAGCTGAAACTTCGAGTTGCCAAGCGACAGCCAAGACACCTTAAGGATTCAGAGAAAATCTGTAAAGAAGAGTAGACCATAGATCCCTCCTGAGCAGTGGCGGCTGCTCCATAAGGGGCGCACGGGCGCCGCCCCCCATCCATTGTCCGGCATACAGGGATGCCAGACTATGGATTCCAAAGGGGGGGGTGTTTTTTTAAGCAGGTGATTAGAGTCAGAGGCTCGGGGTGCAGAGCATTGTGCCCAAAGCCCACCCAGCTGTGTGACGATAGCAAATGAATATCAATCAGGAAGCCCCTATTGACCAGGGTGTCTTATGACTCCCTGGCCAGTCATGTCTCAGGACACAGTTCCTGTTTCTGTTTGGCCGGAAGGAGAATGTCTCCTGTGTGTTCCAGCCCCAGCTCCAGCTCTTCCTTCTCCCTGCCTCCATGTCTGGCTCCATAAGGTAAGCCAGCCTCTCCAGTGACCGCTGCCATCCTGTCTCCCACGAGGAAGGTGGGGGCTAATCGCCACCGCCTGTCTCCCGGGGGGCTGATTTCCGTCATCCCTATCTCCCGCGTGGGGGGCTGGGGGGGCCTGATTGCTACCGCCGCCCATCTCCCAGAGGGGGAGCCTGATTGCCGCTGTCTGTGTCTCCCATGGGGGGCATGCTGATTGCCCTCGTCCCTGCCTGGGTGGGGGTTGCTGTGCCGCCCCCCCTAAATAGTGAGCACCAGCCACCACTGCTCCTGAGATATGTGAAAACCTGGTAACCAACTACAAGAATCGTCTTACCTCTGTACTTGCCAACAAGGGTTTTTCCACCAAGTACTTATTTTACTCACTGAACTACAACTCAATTTATAACATTTGTATTGTGTGTTTTTTTCTGGATTTTTGGTTGATATTCTGTCTCTATCATTTAAAATACACCCATGATAAAAAAATATAGACCCTTCATTTCATTGTAAGTGGGCAAACTTACAAAATCTGCAGGGGATCAAAAAATTATTTTGGACACTGTATATATTGGAATATATTTAAGTGGAAGTTATAGTAGTAGAGCTCCACTTGGAAAAAAAATCTTAAATCCAGAGGCCAGTAATATTAATAAAAAGCATATTTTGCTGCGATAGTCACCATCAATATGGAGCTGCCCCATCAGTAATAAACTTTGTGACACCAGATGTCCTCTGAGCCCGGTCTGTCAAGTCACCTTGAGTAAGAGGCTTACTACGCTGGACAGCGCTCACACATCAATATATGAGTGTTGCCCAATGCAGAAGCAAGGACTTCCCACCATCACCAGCTAAAAAAAAAAAGAAACAGGGGGGGAAGACCAAGGTTCCGGACCTGGACGGGCCCATGTGTAAATGGGCAGGGAACAGGAAGGGAACCACAAGTATGTAATAATAATACAGGAAGCGATATTTATTTTATTTATTTATTTAAGGTACTTATATAGCGCTGTCAATTTACGCAGTGCTTTACATATACATTGTACATTCACATCAGTCCCTACCCTCAAGGAGCTTACAATCTAAGGCCCTAACTCACATTCATACATATACTAGGGCCAATTTAGACAGGAGCCAACTTACCTAACAGCATGTCTTTGGAGTGTGGGAGGAAACCGGAGTACCCGGAGGAAACCCACGCAGGCACAGGGAGAACATGCAAACTCCAGGCAGGTAGTGTCGTGGTCGGGATTTGAACCAGTGACCCTTTTGCTGCTAGGCAAAAGTGCTATCCACTACACCACTGTGCCGCTCCGTGCAGGTTAGATAAGGTAAATATATGGCCGTAAATTACCTAGGTCTAAAAGAGTTTTGATAGGACAAAGAGGACTGAAAAGCAAGTTATGATAGAAATATCGAGGCCTTGGTTATAAAATAATTGTTTATTGTGAATATTGTGATGGCTATATTTAAAATACCTTTTTGTCTCTCATAGTAACTTACATCTGACCCCCTGAATGTATGTTGAATAATATTGAAAAACTTAATAAACAAAGTTTATTAAAAAAAAAAGAGGAATGTCTAGTGATGTCACCAGACCAGCAGGTTGCACGCTCCTCCACTCCCCAGAACGAGAAGGATTCCCTTTAATAGCACAACAGGATCTCAGTTACACATTACAGAAGGAAGAAAGCAACCTAAGCACAAATTACAGACACAGGTGGTGTCACCTTGAAACAGAAAAAAACTGACAAACCACAATGACTGGCTGACGCGTTTCACACCATTAGCACCCGTTGGTGTGAAACGCGTCAGCCAGTCATTGTGGTTCACCTGTATGCTGTATTTGACCAAGAATAAAGTCATTGCACAGGAGTGCGGCCATCCAGTCCATTTTTTTCTGTTTCAATGCACCTGCTTGCAGGCAGTGCCGCACCCACACTCTGGGGATAGAGGTTGAAGCAGCAGGGTCTTCCTATCCTATCAATAGATATGCACTGCTTTATTACAGTCTCCCAGCCCCCACAATCCTTACCTAAGCACCCTCTACTTCAGCTGCTGTCAATCACAGCCAGTGAGCCAATGAGGAGTGAGGGGGGGGGGGGGGGGCTGAGCTGTGGCTCTATGTGTCTTATTACATATTTGTTATAGTTTTAATATCTCTTTAACCGCTTTCCGACCGCCCGCTGTGGATTGAAAGTGGCAGGTTGGCACCGCTGCGTGAATCACCATCATCTGATGGCAGGCACCGGAGCATGTATTGTGGGCGCCACGGGGGCAGGCTCGTACACTCACTGGCTAGCGGGGGAGCCAATCAGCAGGTGGGGTGGACCCAATGTCCGTCGGCCACCTGCGAATGCTCCCCTGCAGTGACAGAACAGGGATCCATGAATGTAAACAAGTGGATCCCCGTTCTGACAGGGGAGCGTAGAGTGATCGTCTGTTCCCAGTACATGGGAGCAGCGATCTCTCTCCTTTCCCAGTCAACCCAGCCCCCACACAGTTAGAAACACCTAGTAGGGAACACATTTAACCCTTTGATTGCCATTTAGTTTTAACCTCTTCCCTGCCAGTGATATTTATACAGTAATTAGTGACTATTTACAGCTCTGATCGCTGTATAAATGTCAATGGTCCCAAAAAGTGTCAAAAGTGTCCGATATGTCCACTGCAATATCACAGTCCTGCTTAAGATCACAGACCGCTGCCATTATTAGTAAAAAAAAAAAATAATGATAATAAAAATGCCATAAATCTATTCTCATAATTTGTAGATGCTAACTTTTGCTCAAACCAATCAATATATGTTTATTGCGATTTTTTTTTTTTACCAAGAATATGTAGAAGTATACATATTGGCCTAAACTGATGAATAAATTTTTTTTTTGTATATATTTTTTTTGGATATGTATTATAGCAAAAAGTAAAAAATATTGGCTTTTCTTCAAAATTGTCACTTTTTTTTTGTTTATAGCGCAAAAAATAAAAATCGCAGAGGTGATCAAATACCACCAAAAGAAAGCTCTTGTTGGAAAAAAGGACTCAAATATTGTTTGGGTACAACGTCACACGACTGCGCAATTGTCAGTTAAAGCGACGCAGTGCCGTATCGCAAAAAGTGCTCTGTCAGGAAGGGGGCAAATCCTTCTGGGGCTGAAGTGGTTAAAGGGTATTTCCAAACCTGAGAAAATCCCACTATATGTTTGTTGTGACCCATTCACATAGCATACCTAAAAGAACATTTTAGATATTTTTAAGGAAAAATGTCAAGGCTGATTCTGTGAATTTCTGGACAGTCCCACGGTGTCTTTGTCCCCATACAGAGTGAGCTATCCCTCATACATATACAATGTAGGAGGGTGATTTCAGGTTTTGAAGCCTTAGTTAGGATAAACAGTGTTTAAATCTAGTTTACAGGTGATAATAGAGATTCTGGGAACACAGCACAGACAGAGTTAATTACGTTTAACATTACTCCATAGCCCCCTCCTAAACAATACAAAGCAGGGAGAGCATTTTAACCACTTCAGCCCCGGAAGGATTTCCCAGGTTAGGACCCGAGCACTTTTTGCGATTCGGCACTGTGTCGCTTTAACTGACAATTGCGCGGTAGTGCGAAGTTGTACCCAAACTAAATTTGCGTCCTTTTTTCCCCACAAATAGAGCTTTCTTTTGGTGGTATTTGATTGCTGCTATAAACAAAAGAAGAGCGTCAATTTTGCAAAAAAAAAAACGATTTCTCTTACTTTTTGCTAATATACAAATCCCAAAAAAATATATATAAAAAAACATTTTTTTTTCATCGGCTTTGGCCGATTTATATTCTTCCTCATATTTTTGGTAAAAAAAAAATCGCAATCGGTGTTTATTGATTGGTTTGCGCAAAAGTTGCCACATTTACGAATGATGAGAATTAATTTCTGGAGTTTTTATTTTTATTTCTTACTAGTAATGGCGTCAATCTGCGATTTTTAGGGGTACTGCGATATTGCGGCAGTCATGTCGGACCATTTTGACACTTTTTTGGGACCATTGGCATTTATACAGCGATCAGTGCCATCATAGGTGTGCGCAGCCTATTGCATTAGGGTGTGCACCACTAAGCGCAAACAAACATGAGCGTGTGTGTGTATATGTCAGAAGGGCAGAGATGGGTGTCAGTAGTGTAGTTTTATTTTATTTTTTTACAATTTTGTTTTTTTTTATTATTTTTTACAATGTATTTTATTAATTTTTTTTTACAATTTTATTTAAGAGCCCTGCTGGGGGCTTTGGTGAGATATCAGGGGTAAACAGACCCCCGATGTCTCACTTTTGAGACAGAGAAAGGGGCTGAGGACAGAGATTCCCCCATCCCTTTCTCTGCAGCCAGGCAGCAGGGGGAATCTGCACAGTACAGGGTGATTACGGTGTGCCCAGGCACACCTGCTACCCTATGTGCGCACGCCTATGAGTGCTATAAAAATGTACTGATTACTGTGTAAATGCCATTGGTAGTGAAGGGGTTAATCCGGAGGGGGTGCTCTAAGGGTTAACTGTGTTCCCTCAGTGTGTTCTAACTCTATGGGGGCTGGGCTGGCAGGGGGAGGAGAGTGATCACGGCTTCCAAATACAGGAAGCCTGTGATCACAGCCCTTCCCCCTCTATCAGAACAGAGATCCGTGCTTACATACATGGACCTCCGTTCTCTGGGGGGGGGGGATCGTGAGTAGCCAGCGGCGATCGAGTCCGCCCTACCCACTCCCTGCCCCCCCCGGAACACTGTGAGCGTGCCTCCGGTGGCGCACACGCTCACAATACTAGTTATCGCAGCCACTGATAGTGAGCCACTCTGCCGCCGGCGGTCGGCAAGTGGTTAAGCAAGTAAAAACCACATAAAAAGGTAATCGGCGTTTAATGAAAAATTAAGTTATGCTATGTAAATGGTATCAAGCAACAAATATAAAGTAGGTGTTCATACTTTAAGCATGGGAATTAGCTTTGTGTGTAACTGACAACCCCTCACATCTGTGCCGAGAGAATTAGAGGGCAAGCAACTTTACTTTGAACAGCTAAAAGTCTGATGCTGTTGCATCGATAATTAATATTTTTTGGTATCTGACTTTGGGATTGCTACAATCACATGAGCAATGACATTTCTGGGAGCATTCTATGCATATGTCGCAGTCATTTACATTGCCCCTTCCCCGCCTTTACCAGATGCAATAGTTACAAGGAAGAAACATTTATATTTTTAGCTTTAGAAAAACATAGCTGGCTGCAGATTTAAATGTAAAGGTTACTGTTATTAATGTTTATTTACAAAAAGACAGAGAAAGAAGGAAAGGGCAGGGCATGCATGACTAGGTGAAGAGGGGAGACAAGGTTGGAAAAGATTAAGGTTTGGAATTTTTGGCAGGTAATGGGGAGTGGTTGTGCATATCCGTTCTACCTTTATGTTATGCCTAGTATAACATAGTTACATAGTTAGTTGGTTGAAAAAAAAGACACAAATCCATCTAGTTCAACCAATAAAAGAGCTAACATATCGTACAATCTTATGTGCACATTCCTATACCCACAGTTGATCCAGAGGAAGGCAAAGCATGATCCAACTTGCAGTGGAGTCAAAAATTCCTTCCTGATCCCCAGAGAGACCAGGTATTCCCTGGATCAACTTTACCTATAAACGTTAGTATCCAGTTATATTATTTTACATACAGAATCCAGACCTTTCTTAAAGTGAATGTAAACCCTCCATATGCCAAGTGAAGTGAACAGCTTCAGATGAAACAAATCTCCTTATATACGTTTTACATGTATATCTGCTGTCTTTACATCTATATACTGTTTAGAATGTGCACATTCTCTTAGAATTTTCACTTCCTCATTTCCCTCTAGGAGGGGTTATTGCTGGACACTGAGACAGCTGATTGGAGGAAAGGCAAGCACCCCTTCCCCACACATGGAGAGCTTGCCTGTGAATCGTGCAGCAGTTTGCTAATCTATTTATAGCAACCTCCTCTGACACACACATCTATCTCCAGGTCTCAGAGAGCTTGTCAAAAGTTGATGGCAGATAACAGAGGAATGATGCAGGACAGAGCTGCGAGACACAATGCTTTGAAGAGAGATAGGAAAACTCTACAGGTAGATGTACCCAGCTCAAATTTAATGAATCAGGTTTACATCCACTTTAAAGCAATCTATTAAGCTGGCCAGAACCAGTTCTTGAGGGAGTCTATACCACATTTTCACAGCTCTTACTGTGAAGAACCCTTTCCGTATTAGGAGATTAAATCTCTTTTTCCCCAGACGTAGAGAGTACCCCCTTGTTCTCTGTGATGATCTTTAAAGTGAATAACTCAAAACCAAGTTCACTATATGAACCACTTATGTATTCATACATATTGATCATGTCCCCCTTAAAGCGGAGTTCCACCCATTTAAAAGTCAGCAGCTAAAAAAAGTGTAGTTGCTGACTATTAATAAACACACACTCACCTGTCCCATGGTCCAGCGATGTGGCCGCCCGATGCATCGCTCTTTACCCCCTCCCCTCCATGGCCCTGGCATGGCAAATGATGTCTCTGGAGTCCATACCTTTTTTAATACAAGAAAGGATTTTACTCGCTTTGGAAACTGCAGCATGGTATTGCATGTCATTATTAAACTTATGATCTATCAAGAGCCCCAGATCCTTCTCCACTATGGATTCCCCCAGTTGTACTCCCCCTAGTATGTATGATACATGCATATTCTTAGCCCCCAAGTGCATAACTTTACATGTATCTACATTAAACCTCATTTGCCACATAGTTGCCCAATTAAACAGTGCATTGAGCTTGTTAACAAGCTCTATTACACAATTTTTTACAACAAAAGTGGAGTCTTCCTTTTAGCCAAGCTCTAATCAAAACTGATATTTCAGCTGTGTGATTGCTGCAGACTTTTTGTACCTCTCTGGGCCATCAGTGATGAAATATCCCCATCAGATCCTACAGTCACATTTAAATGCCTCCTGCCATTACAAAGTCAAATGACGATATCATACTCACCCAAAAAATTCTCCCCAGTGCCACCCAGACCACTTACTTTGAACCCAAGCTATCATAAACACAACTCCTTGGGGTCCATCATACCAACCATATGATTAAAGTATTGCGCTTGTACATAATTACATGACCTCCATGCTGTCTAGGAAGATAGACAACCCACTACCAGAAAACAACAAGAACCCATATCAACAGACTAGCCAGAAGACTACAGGAAAGAAAGGTAAGTATATATTTTTTTTCTAAATGTAGCAAGATGGACTTCAGAGAGGAAAATTAGGAAGAATTATTGCTTAGGATTTTAAATTGTAAATAAATGTAATTTTTAACAGTATTTTAATTTTGTATTTTACTTTTACTGCTTAGCAGCTTCTACAATTTTCAAACCATTTTCAAAAATTCAACCCTTCGAGTTTCTGTCATCCAAGGCCACGCCATAAAGATCATTTGATGTGAAACAACACAATGATATGGACTGATGTATTGCAAAATCTGAAGTCAAGCCTCGGGTCAGTGAAGCCCAAATGCATGGTTTGTCCAAATTCCTTGAGTTACACAGCTTGTCTCAGCCTCTTAGGCATTGTATAGCAAACATTCCCTACATAATATGCTTTTTGTTCTCGAATGCACTGACATTTACGTTTCAGACACGAAACATATAAAAGCCAAGTATATTTGGTCTGACTCATGTGTCACAAATTCCTTAACAAGTAAACCAATTGATTTAGGAAATACAGTAAGCACCTGTGAAAGAGGACCTGTGCTCAAGTGTTTGTATTATCTATGATAACAGTTTTGCTGGGGAGGATAAAGAGTAATAGAAGGGCTGGACCAGTTATATTTCTCCTATAAAATGGCACATTATGTGTGATGCTGGTACCTGGGTGCCCACAGGACTTAAAGTGGTGTTCCACCCCATCCCCCCTCCAAAAAAAATTCAGCAGCTACACATACTGTAGGTGCTGACTTTTAATATTAGGAGACTTACCTGTCTTGGAATCCAGCAATGTCGGCACCCCGGCCAATGTTTCCATCTGTCTGTCTGGTGCAGCCGCCACCATTGCCGGTAAGGGAACCCCGTAGTGTAGCCTTGCGGCTTCACAGCCGGGTCCCTACTGCACATGTGTGAAGCGGGCTGAGCTCTCGTACTGGCCCAGCAGCAGGAGAAGGAGGAGGGAGGAGGGGGGGCAAACTTCTGAAAACATTCTGGTGGTGAGGTCCAACGGAAGAGGGAACAGGGTAGCCAGGCCTTTTTGTCCACATTAGTGCCTGACCTCACAAATGCGCTTCTTGAAGAATGGTCAAGCATTCCCATAGACACTCCTAAACCTTGTGGACAGCCTTCCCAGAGGAGTTGAAGCTGTTATAGCTGCAAAGGGTGGGCCAACTCAATATTGAACCCAAAGAATAAGACTGGGATGCGATTAAAGTTCATGTGTGTGTAAAGGCAGGCGTCCCAATGCTTTTGGTAATATAGTGTATATAAATCAATCAAAATCATCAAATCCATATTTAGGCACAAAGATGTAGTCATGAGAAATAAGCTCCAATGCATTTCAAAATTCAGACACTGTGTGTCTTCTTCAGGAGGTCAGTGAATTGATGAATTCTGGAAAAATACAAACAATATAACAATAGACCAGAAATAGTAATGTAAATACATTGAACAGAAAGGGTTGTATACAACAACTCACAGTGATCAAAAAGTCAGGTAACAACTGAAATGGATATGTTCACCTGGTATCAGCTGCAAAATGTTTACTGGACTGGGACACAAAGGACACCACTCTTGCCGCAACCAACTGAATAAACAAAAAGGGCAACACCAAAAACTATAATGATAAAGTGTCCACAACAATAGCTGGGAGTGTTGTGTCTGGCTAATGTTGTGGACACTTTATCATTATAGTATTTGGTGTTGCCTCTTTCTTTCTTTGTGACACAACTCTAGCCCCTGCATACAAAGGTGGCTCCATAGGATGCAGCAGGAGAACAGAGCCACCCTGAAGCAGGAAACCTAGGGCATCAATCATAGCACCAGCTTAAGCAGGAACATAGGCAAAGATTGCAAGACTAAGAAGCTGCATATTCAGTAAGTGATTAAATCGGTTTTGGAAAGTGAGGGTTTAATATCACTTTAATGTCTTACAGGCAGAGGCATAACTTGAGTCTTCAAGGTCGCGGTGCAAGAAACCACTAAGGGCCCCCCTGACCCCCCTCCACCATTCCATCAGAGCCCATGGCTTCCAGTTCTGGGAAGGAATTTGATCCCATGATCAAATTCAGCTGCTTAGCTTCACATTTTCAGCGGTGCACACAGGAGAAAAGGGGCGGGAGGAGAAGGAGCAAATCGGCTCTCTGCTCTCCCATCCATGCAAGCGAGGAGGGAGGGGGACTTGTCAGTGCAGGCTCTGAGCTGTATGAGAGAGACACTCTCAGCTCAGAGCCCTGCAGCTAGCAACCCCACTGGGCCCCCCCCCCCCCCCGTCTCTGTCAGCAGAATACCAGTGCCCGGTCACAACTGTGACCTTTACGACCATGGTAGTTCCGCCACTGCTTACAGGCATCTGTATTGGGTCATGTGATTTCTGAATGAAAGGATCAACTGATCTGAACCCTATCCTCTTCAGTGGTTATCATCTGACCAAAAGCACAGTCATAGAGAATGATGGCCATTCAGAGAAAATGCCTGAGCTTAATGCCCAGCTCTGGACAAACGTACACAAACAAGGCACACTTTAAGTTGTAGTGACCTCAACAGAAGTAGCATCTCTGCCATTTTACTGTGGTGTCACCATTACAGCACATTGGAACTGATATTAAGCTCAAGATTTATTGTCCGATGTAATAAAGAATACTGGCAATAGAAAAAAACATGTGAAAGCTAAAGCAGTGCACCTTGATTAGTAGTAAGGATTGCTACAGTTTGAAACAAAATTGTCTTTTCTTTCACTTTAGACTGTAGACGTGGTGTATCTGGATTTTGCGAAAGCATTTGATACAGTTCCCCATAAAGGTTCTGTCCTGGGACCAAACCTATTCAATTTATTCATAAATGACTTGGAGGACGGGGTGAAGAGCTCAATCTCAATATTTGCGGATGATACCAAGCTAAGCAGAGCAATAAACTCTCCACAGGATGTCTGAATAAAGATCTGAATAAATTAATGGGGTGGGCAGACAAGTGGCAAATGAGATTCAATGTAGAAAAATGTAAGATAATGCATTTGGGTACCAAGAACAAGAAAGCAAACTACTCACTAGCGGGAGAGCCTCTGGGGGAATCTAGGATGGAAAAAGACCTAGGGTTCCTAGTGGAGAACAGGCTCAGCAGTGGCATGCAATGCCAAGCTGCTGCAAGCAAAGCTAACAAAGTGTTGGCATGCATCAGGAAAGGGATCAACTCCCAGGGATAAATCAATAATTCTCCCGCTATACAAATCTTTGGTGAGGCCGCACCTGGAGTATGCCGTCCAGTTCTGGGCACCAGTCCTCAGGAAGGATGTCCTGGAAATAGAAAGGGTTCAGAGAAGGGCAACAAAGCTAATTAAGGGTTTGGCGGACCTTAGCATTTGAGGAAAGATTACAAGCACTGAACTTATTCTCTCTGGAGAAGAGATGGTTGAAAGGGGATATTATTTCAATATACAAATACTGTACTGGTGACCCCACAATAGGGACAAAACTATTCCGTGCAAGGGAGCACACAAAGACACGTGGCCATTCACTAAAAATAGAAGAAAGGCGGTTTAACCTTAAAAACGTAGAGGGTTCTTTACGGTAAGAGCAGTGAGGATGTGGAATTCTCTTCCACAAGCAGTAGTCTCTGCTGGGAGTCTAGATAATTTAAAAAAACTATTAGATGCACACCTAAGGGACCACAACATTGAGGGGTATACAATTTAATACTGACATTAAAAACACACACATAGGTTGGACTTGATGGACCTGTGTCTTTTTTCATCATCATTGACTATGTAACTATGTAACTTTAACAACATCACTAAACATGCCATTCATATATAAATGTATACGTACTTAATGACACCAGCTGTCAGCTGAGACCGAAGCTGTCTGCTAACTATTAGTCATGTGACGTCAAGTCAAGGCTCTTACATAATATTACCAATGCTACATTTTTAGGAAGGATAGATTTCCCTTCTCGACATTAAATTATATGAAATATGGAACATCTGTATTCTAAATGGAGATAACACAAGTCAAACCCCGTGGACCGCTGAGTACAGGGAGCCATTCATACTAAGGTCAACTTGTAATTCCCGTAGACTGTTTTTGATTTGCGAGAACATATTTTATGAATACCATTAGATATGGATTGTTAGTGGATGCATTATGCATCTGTTGTGTCCTCGCATCCTAAATTGTTCCTATGCACACTGTGATCTCATTTAAAGTCTGATTCAATCCATTTTTTTTTCTTGGATAGAATTGGAAGGGTTAAAACCTCTAACAGATTTTTAATGTTGTCTTTGTCTGCATTAAAGGAAAAATTCATCCAGGGAAGCCCCCGCTTCCCTCCAACTAATCATTTAATAGCCATTCATTGAAAAAAAATGATCGGGCCTAAAGCTCACATATTTATCTAAATCTGAAGTCATTTGACAGGCCAGGTCCCATGTCTTCTATTTTCCTCTCTGCAGACTGGGGCATTCTTCAGATGTCATTGCCTGGGTGACACTTCTCATTGTCTGTCCAGGGCCTTCATACCCTCTTGGAAACTGCAGTGACATGATTACAATGAGCGGAAGTAACAAAACCAGGCAGTGGCTGGTTTGGGCTGCGGCACTGGATCGCTGGTCTCCACCCCGGAAGAGGTACCGAGGAGAGCAGAGTGACAGCGTGTAGGCAGGTGCAGGTTTTTCTTCCTTCCAGTAGGTGCCACTGTTTAATTATATAGATGGAGTGGAGTCTGTTAGGGAAATGTCCCTTTATGGACTTCATCTGTGTCTCAGAGGAACAAGCTGTCTGATTTGATGCTGCAACCTCTAGTGACCTTCAGTGACCATATTGGTGTGGGACCTTATCATATAGGGTACCCGTGTCATTTGGGCTCACCTGGAGTAACTGGTAGGTCAGGGGCAGAGACCCCACATATAGCACAGGGAAAGGTTCCTGGTGAGAAGGGTAACCTCAGGGACAACGCCTGTGCAGAGAAAACATTCTGGTATCCGATCCAGTGAAGTGGGGCAAAGAGCAGCATCTGAGTGCCATTCCAGTGCTCTATATACCACCACTCCTCAAGCACAAGCTGTCTTCTGGTAATACAGGCTTACGTCTGGGGAAACTGCACAAATACAAACGTCTATATTGCCTAATACGAGTGCCTATAGACACTGTTTATATTTATTACCGCTAACCTACAGTATATACAATATACAGTATATATTACAACATCAAGGACTATGTGTGTGGTCTCTCCCTGACAGGGTACGATTTGGCCTGGGCCCCGCCTACAGGCAGATTTGAGTAAGTGAATAAGCACTTAGAAACAGAACTTATAAGGCTATGGCTGCATCCAATTGCAAAAGAATTACCTTCATATTTAACTAAACTGGAGGTAGTTATGACCAACTCCAAATAGGTGCACAGAAACAGTGCATCTCTGTATATTGTGTAGCAGCATGTTTACCACCGCTATCCAAATTCCCACATCCTCCCTGGTTGTTAAAGTGGTTGTAACCCTAAAAAAAAATGATCCTGTTCAAAGCAGGATATATTGCATAGTGTTGTACGGTGTCATCTGTCCCTCTCAATGCTGTAAAATACCTGGTTGATGCTGCCTATTCCTGAGTTCCCCTTGCGCACTGCCCACGGTAATCATGGCTGCTGATCCATAATACCATGGTCAGTTTACATGCCTCCGTCATCAATACCTTATTTTAGAGCGTCGCTGTGCGCTCACATGGCCTCCCGGCCTACGTCAATGGGAATCTCATCCCCCCCACTGTAGTCCTCAGATCAGGGAAGCTGAGTGCCAGCAGGTCATGTGAGCACACAACAGCACTCTGAAATAAAGCATTTCGCTGCATATTTTTAAAAAAAACACTGATACTGCAAAGCATATCTTTCTGTAAGGCTGGTTTCACACTAGTCTGATTCTCGGACCGACATTTGGAGCACAAGTCACATTATGTCACAAAAACAATGATTCCCTATGAGAGCCGTGTTAACTGGTCCGACTTGTGTTTTTCAAGGTTGAATCCTACTTTAGCCCATTGAAAAGCATTGAAGTTGCTTTAAAGTCGGATCATTGACTTAACTGATTCGACCTTGGCATGCGACTTGTGCTATGAGGATCTTGAAGGGGAACTCCACGCCATTTAAAAAAAAAAAAAACGGCATGGGGTCCCCCTCCAAGAGCATACCAAGCCCTTTGGTCTGGTATGGGTTTTAAGGGTAACCCCCAATGCCAAAAAAATGGCATGGGTCCCCCCAAAATCCATACCAGACTCTTATCCAAACATGCAGCCTGGCAGGCCAGAAAAGGGGGTAAGGACGAGCGAGCGCCCCCCTCCTGGACCATACAAGGCCCAATACCCTCAACATGGGGAGTATGGGTTCTTTGGAGCAGGGGGGCTCTGCGCCCCCCACCCCAAAGCACCTTGTCCCCATATTGATGTTTTTTAAAATTTGGCGTGGGGTTCCCCTTCAAGATCCCCAGAGTACAGTGCCTGGTACTGTCAGGATCAAAGTCAGATCCCGGTTCACAGAAAATCGGACTACAAGAGCATGGCCAAAAATGGGTATGGCAAGAAGTGGGTGAGCTCAAAATGCATGTTTGAAAGCAGGCAGGGAGTGGATTCTATAGCCAAGAGCAGGCTATCTATTGGCCATAAAATCCACCTATTGTCTGTTTGTCAATCACAAGCAGTGGCGCCTGGTGGGCTTTTATTTTGGGGGGGTGGCAAACAACCAGCCCCCCACACCAGGAGGCTCGCAGCAAAACTGCAATGCCATTCTAGACTTGGAATCTCTGCTGCGCAGCTTGGAATTGTGTTTTTATGTGCATATTCCATTTTTTTTATCAGTAGAACTTGTACTGTGTATCTATATTAAAGTTTTTCACGGATTTACACTATGTGGTTTCCCTCATTTTGATTCCATGTGGATATCCGCAATATACAGTGCTTACTGATTTCATATACCTTGGAGAGTGAGTCAGTCTGATATACTGGAACCAAGCAGTGTAAACTGGATTGCCCCCTAAGTGTTCACAACAGGCGAACTGAACTCTGTAGTGGAGTCCTTTCAGTCTGGTAAGCAGTGGACCCTGGTGCTCCATTTTTTTTTTGGGGGGGGGGCGGCAAACAAACCTTACCCCCGCCCCGGTTGCCCGCCTATCCTTCCGCCCGTCCATCTCTCGCCTGTCTGCCCGCCAGCCAGCCGGCCCACCAGTCCACCCACCAACCCCACACTTACCCCATCGGCTGCTTCTCCGGTTTGTCCTCCCAGCTAATCCATTCGCTTCTCCTCCCAGCCAATCTGGTCTTAAGACCCACTTCCTGATTGGCTGGGACGGGAAGCAAGAAGACAATAGCGAATATTGATTTGCTAATGTCACACAAGTGGGTGGTCTCGAGGCGCAGTGCTCTGTGCCCGAGCCAACCTTTTTGAAGCCATTTAAAGCCTCAGGCTTTATATCATGTGCTTCTAAAAAAAAAAAACCCATTGAAATCCATGCACCAGGTGCCCCACTTGAAGATTAGGAGGCGCAGCCCCTGCGCCCCTTATGGAGCAGCCGCCGCTGCTGGTAAGATTGCATTCTGTACACTGGTGACAGTTCACGTGGTGATTACAGCAATGGATTAGCACAACTATCGTTTAACATCACCCTGGTGTTTTTCGTCAAGGCACGCACTTTGGACTTTAATGTTTTCACAAAAATAATAATTTTTGTTCACTTTTTATATGGACTTTTGTATTCAGTATTCATTATCACTGTTCTAGCGTGGCAGTATACATATTATATATTGCCACATAGTTTGTTTTGCTATTTGGTTGCCAGCAGCTGTTTATATTTTCATTGCTAAAACCAGCGCGGTTTCTATTTTTGTTTTTTTCCCCATAGTAAGCTGCTTGCTCTGGGGGTGGGAGGGAGGAGCTAGGAGTGCCGGTGAGGGACTCAGAAAGAGTATTGGTGCTGCCCTGTACAAAACCGCTGCACAGAGTGGATAAATATGACATGCTTGTTGTATTTAAAAAATGACTTTATTATCACTTTAAAACGAAAAAAAAAAATATTTGCCATAGGAAAACTGTATATCGTGAGACATGATGCAAGGCATGCTGAAAATCAGGTTTAGGGGTTTACACACAGTATATTTAAAGTTGAACTCATGGGAAATTAAAAAACTACCCTTGCAGTGGTACTCACCCTGCACTGTAAGGGTTACATGTTTTTTTTTTTTTAGGGCACCATTAAAAAGCACTTTTACCACGGGATTTTTTTTTTTTTGTACATTGGGAATGTCACGTCCCACTCATGGTGACGTTCCCATCAAAAAATTAAAGGGTACTCAAGTTGAAATTTATATGACACACATTTGGGGATTTGGACTAAAAGTCGTACGGAACGTAGTACAGAGTGCTATATGTCAAAAGGATACCGTTTATAAAAAAAAAAAGCAAAATTTCACTATTATTTCAGTAAAAAATTTATGTTGTTCGTACAGTATAAATAGGTGAGACACGTCGCCAAAACATGTCCCGTCGTGGTTATGAGAAAGACTCAGGGAGTGGCCGTGAGGATCGAGGAGGGAGGGTGGGG